>CM064500.1:12024781-12119781 GCA_032716605.1 Paralithodes platypus
CAACGGAAAGAAACTGACTATATTAAATGTACGGTACTGGGCACATTTCTAAATCATTTTCTGTTATTTATTTCTCCCTATTGAAGTTTTTAAGGGGGCCTCATTACATACTCTAACTTTAGATTTATATAGTTTGGTACCAAGCTTTAGGGTTATTTTTTGAAGTCGCCGCTGGCTATCCCTTATTTCATATTTTCTTTTTGCTTTCCCTGATTGTTTCCTTTTTTGACCTGTCTTGATAGAGTCTGATAGTATATATGTAAACTGATTTTTCACCTTTCTTTTATTTGTTCGATAAATATTCCTTTCTTTTTTTTCCCTATAATAGCTATTTAGCTTATTAGTCATCCATTTTGGTTGGTTTCTGCGTCCGATCTAAATCTTCTTTTAAGGGATATATTTATTTTGAGCATTGTGGAGTGAAGCAATCAACTGGTTTTATATGTGGAGGTGGCCAAGTTTAACTCTGGCATATCCCTGACTTAATACAAATCGCTTTAAACAATAGTGTCCACCCTTAAGTATCTCTTCTTTAGCCCACACCATAATACTCGGCTTTTTCCTGAAATCTGGGATAATGTGTCGTATTCTCTTTAGCATTTTTTTCCTGGTCGCATTGTATATTTAAAAATAATATAGATTTATGAATCGCTATTTCCTAGGTTGGTCACCCAATCTCTACATTATTTGATCATATGTTTCATTGTTACTGAAAACTAAATCAAGAATATTAATACCTCTAGTCCGGGCGTATCTATGAATTGAAATAAAAAACTATCTTGTACTACCTCTATAAACTCTACTGAATCGGAGTCGCCTATTTGGGTGCTGCCTAATCAATGTTCGGAAAATTAAAATCCCCCATAATGCAACACATTGCTAAACCCTTGATTGCTATTTTAAATTTCCCCTCCCATAACGATTTTCCGCCATTTCCTACTCTATTAGGCCGGTCATATATATAACTCTCAATAACTAATGGGTCTCACTACCTTTCGTTAACCCTCTACCCAAACACTTTCCATTATCATTAATTTAGTCTAATACCTGATTTAATACAATCTTTTTAATGTACTCCTGACAAACCACTGCTATAAAAAAAAACCCCCGCCCCTCCTACGTTGTTCGGTTCATATTTACAACAAACTATATATCCTGGAATATCAAATTCTGCTAAAAAATGCCGTAGATTCTGTATTAAATCCACGTTTCAGTTAGCGCTAGTTATGGTCTCCTTTTTCTGTGCTAACGAGTGGCCGCTACAGTTCGTTTCATTTTGTTACATAAACTCCTACAATTTGTATAATATACCCTCAACCTATTACTTTTATTTGCAACTAATTTTCTAATTTGTGTTTTAGCTAACTTATTATTTTCCTGTTGAACTACTAGCTCTAGACGGAGGGGAAATTCTACTCTATCAGTATTCCTCATCTTGTACTATCAGTTACATGTGTAGTGTTATCGATACTACTATTACACATCACTATATCCGCACTATCTTGACTGATTATTTTCTATTTACTCACTGGTTTGTCACATGAAGTACCTGCTGCTCCATATGGAGACAGTATTTTACTTACACACCCAGGTTTTTTTAACGAAACCCCGCAAACAATCTTGTCGACGTGGAGCTGGCCAAGGTCGAAACTCCTAGTCGAGAGAGATGTACTCCACTCCTGGGCAATACAGTTTTCATCCTTACCATAAAAGAGGGACTCAGGTATATCCAGGAATGAATAGTATTTGCCTTACAGATACTTCTCCAGCCGGCTATTTACACACCAATAGCCCTGGAGGACCATTCCTTCCTTAACCCCTCTTCTAGGCAGGATACTGTTTAACACACAGGAACCCCTCCACCTTTTTCCTTGAATCCTCTCCAACATTTCCTGATACTTGGAGAGCAACTTCCTCAGTCCTGCTCTGCATCTCCATATGTCGTTTTGCTTGTCACCTGCGTTGAGGAAGATGATGGGGTCCTCCCCCCCCCAAAAAACCCTCACTTCCATTGACAAGCATCTATCTTCTCAGGATCCACCCTCCCGACTCCGGCAACCAGGCACGCAGACTAACGTTTACCAACCTGAGTGTTTGTTTGCCCTGCCAAGGTATCTAACCAATGAATCACCGACAATGAAAACAGACTTAGCTTTTTTCCTTTTGTCGGCGTGTAGCAGCAGTTGTTGCAGCAACAGCAGCAGACTTCCCCCCCTCCCCTCTCACTGCCTCATGATGATCGCCACTTCATCGCCATCACTCTCATCAGCCAAGTGCTGAAGTTTGTGGGTCTTGACTGATGGCTTGCAGGCTTGCACTAGTTTCACTTTCCAGGGGCTTCACGATCCCTGGGAAAATTCCGGTAGCTCACACTTCTTCTCCGCCATAGAGTCTCAAGGCCAAATTTTCATCTTTGAGACAATCTTTGAGATCCTGCTCCACACTCTCCAGTCTCTCTTGCAAAGCAAGACAAAGCTGGAGAGTATGGGAGGACAGCAGACTCATCAACAACAGCCATCACTATGAAAGTTCACTAGGACCTCACTAAGGGTAAACAGGTAGCGGTCACTTATGGGTCACACTGAGCTCATTTTTTTTAATATTAGGTTACTATGTTTGTCTTTTCACTTTTTAATTATGGAGTTATTCGTTCTCATATTAAATAATTTTATAGGCAAACTATTTTAATATTCCCTATACTTTAGAAGAAATTATATAATCATAATGATAAGAACATAAGAACAGAAGAAAATGGGAGTCTGCAGAAAGCCGAGTGGCCTAAGCAATGCAGATCCCTGTCCCACACAACCCCCATTACAAAGCCCAATTATAGGCTCAACACTCGAATACCCTGAGGATCATCTTACCAAAACGGTTAGAGATTAGCAGCAGGATTTAACGGGGTCTGCAGGAGCGCTGATTGGCCCAACCCTGCTGATCCCCACTCACACCCAACCCCTTCTCGTCCATGGCTTATCCAATTTTATCTTAAAGCTCCCTATCGTTTTTAATCCCACTATAGCACTTGGTAGTCCATTCCACCCATCTACAACTCTGTTTGCCTATATCTTTTCTGAAACGAAATTTATCTAATTTGAAACCATTGGTACGAGTTCTTTCGCTATCACTGAGCTTTAGTACATTTGTCGTTTCCCCTTTGTTAAGACTCCACTAACCCACTTGAACACCTCTATCAATATCCCATCTAACTCTGCGTCCTCTCCTAACGAATGTAAGCCTAATTTGTAATTCATATCATTGTAATTCATTCATTCTGTAATTCATTTCATTTGTAGTTCATTCATTCATTTAACCCCTTCTGTGACCGGACGACTTGGATTTGTGTTTGCCTCATTTTTTAGACGTTGTGTAGTTTAAGGGGAGGCAGACCGTTTGTTTCTTATATTTATTCATGTATTTATATATTTTTTTAGTTTCCTTCCTAGACCTTAGCCAACAGCCACATCGTTTGCAGACGACACCAGACTCATGAAGAAAATCACCTCACAACATGATGCTCAGCTACTACACACAAGACTTGGACAAAATCGCTCCTGAAGTGAGGCAGCAAGAAAACAACATGGCCCTAAACGGAGACAAGTGCGAGCTCCTAAGGTACGGGAAATCAAGGAGCACTACAAAAAACGACACCAAGTACCCAAAAGCGGTACACGCAAGGAATTCCCACCGCCAAGGACACAGTGAATGACTTGGGAGTAAATATGAGCAGTGACGCCACTTTTTCCCAGCATATTAATCCAAAAGCCCACAACAACACTAGCAAAAACAATTAGCAGCTGGATTTCCTGAGAACCATTCCAAAACAAGAAATGAGAGGTGTATGCTCAACATTGGTGGAAGTCACTTGGTCCTGACGGCACGACTGGAGTACTGCCTCCCAGCTCTGGTTCTCCCCAAAAAGTAGGAGAACTAACAGAAATTGAAGCCACCCAGAGGACATTCACCAGTAAAATCCATGGGTTTCAAACACTTTAACTCACTGGGAGAGACTTAAGGAGCTGCAGCTGTACTCACTTCCAAAAAGGAACGTAGGGAGAGATACCTCCTCAACTACGTCCTGGAAGATTTTGGAAAAAAAGGTACTCACAATCCAACACATCCAAGAAGACTCCGCCACCAAAGGCGAGGGAGGCTGTGCTATGTGAGGAACTACGACCGGGAATCAAACACAAAAAATCAAATCCATGATCCATCACACACAGCTTTACATTACAATGTAACCAGACTGTTCAAAGCTGTATACCAGCCCCTCTCAGGAACATAACCGGGGTGTCTCCAGACACCTTCAAGAAACACTTGGACATGTGGCTGGCCAAAATACCGGACCGGCCACCAACACCAGGATACCCCAGCACCAACTCCAACCGACTTCTGGAATGGAGAGTGGAAGAAAGGGAGCTGCCTGGTCGCAGTGGAGCCCCAGCTCAACTGTGTCACTAACGGACGGAATACAACTAAGTGTAACTAAGTGTAAGTGTAAGACCTCCATCAAACTTAGAAAAACACCCCCTAGACCCCCCTTCAAGATAAATTTGTACATTTTTCGGTAGAAAAATGTGCCGGCCGAAGGCCGGTTCCTCGCAGGCTCGCTTTCGCTCGTCAGGAAATAATCGACACGTAAATGGGACGAAAGGTCTTAAAATTGACAACGAAATGGGGCAAAAGGTGTTAAAATCGCCAAACTAATGGGCCGAACGTCTTATAATCTCACAACTAGTGGGGCTAAACATGAGGGAGAAGGGGGTCCAGAAAAACGGTCTGCCTCCCCTTAAGAACGATCTGTGGTGGTAAGAATGCTTGAGGGAGATAGTTCGAACCCGGTAAATTGCTGGAGGCCCTTTCTAAACTGACTATTGCTGGAGGCCCTTTCTAAACTGACTATTGCTGGAGGCCCTTTCTAAACTGACTAAAAACGTCTCATAGTAGCCAAAATATAGTGAAGAGGACGGCTCCGGTACTGAAGGGGTTAACTATTATTATTATTATTATTATTATTATTATTATTATATGCCGAAGCCTCCAACCAGGGTGCAGAAATGTCTAGTTTAGTCTATACAACAGCAACAACAACAACAACATATGTCTATCATAGAGTAACGTGTGTGTTTTTAGTTGGGGGGAAACGTCTGAAATTGGTCCAACTAGTATGTCGAAACAGGGGTGGTCCAGAAAACGACCACCCACGGAATAGATAAGGAGTGTGATAATTTTTAACATGGCTAACAAACAAGCTACGCAAATCAAAGGTCTCCATCGGGTATGAAGATAGTATATAAGATACTTTTATAGATATTGTACCACTAAATAAGATACTTTGATATATATATATATATATATATATATATATATATATATATATATAATCAATCTAATAATATACTCAGACTCAACTGCATTAAGGATAGCCTAATGTTTTAATGAGAGGAAAGAACACAGAATGGGGCCAAGATCGCTAAGGACCGGCCTCGCTAGACATTAGTTCCTTGAACATACTGTATATACATTATGGAACACCCCGTTCTTAATATTAATCCTCCATTACAAACCCAAATGTACTTGACTAAATAAATAATGTCTCTAGTGAAATATACCAAAAGTCGATAATGTTTAGTGTCCGTAGATAATACCATAAGGACGTGGTACTTGGTGTTAAGGCTCAGTACAACAAAAGACTTTACCATAAATTTCCAGACAACTTCATTCTGAGTTGAGCAGCCACACCGAGCAGAGCTACATATCCTCCTCTCTTCACCACCACCACAATGCCTCCCGCAACTTCCACACTCGTTGCCGGCACCGTAAAGTGGTTTAATGTGAAGAAGGGCTTTGGATTTATCACCAGGGACGACAACAGCACTGATATTTTTGTGCACCATAAAAATATTAAGAAAAACAACCCCAGGAAGTCTGTACCCTCTCTAGGTGACGGAGAGAGGGTAGAATTCCACACCAAAACAGGGGCAAGAGGTCCTGAGGCCACTCTGGTCACAGGACCCAGGGGCAAAACAGGGCTCACATCATGCCCGAGACTTGAAGGAGAGGCAGGGTATTATGAAAAAGGTTGACAGACTAAAGAGCATGGACCTGCCTAGTGATATATCAATTAAGATCGATATTATCATCAGGACGGCCGTGGCTCTTGCTGGAGGAAACAACTCCTTCCTCCAGCAATACCTACCTGCCCTCCTTCAGGCCAACAATCTCCCAGGTATTCTTGTACCAGGAGGGTTGTTGGACAATGCCCAGAGGGGTCCTGTCAGACAGAGACCTACTCCACAGAGGTGCTTGACCATCAAAGCGCCTCTAAACAGAAAAAACTGTCCCCCTGAACCTGAAGCAGTAACTCCAGAAGCTGATCCTGGAAGAGCTGCTGAAGAAACCAACTCAACTCCGACACCTGCAGCAGAAGAAGAAGAGGCGATGGAAGAGACCCCTGCAGTCAACACCAACCCACCTGCAGAGCCTCCTTCACCTCCTTCAAAACCAAAACAAGGTGCCTCCATGCCCCTCATTGAAATTGAACCAGTGAGACAGGTAGAGAAGAAACCAGACACCCCCAAGACCCCTCACCAATTGTTCTTGGATATCTGCCTACCACACCTGAATAAGGACCACAACATGACTATGAGTTATGCTTACGAAGACTGTGTCCCACCTGAATACAACGGATTCCTGAGCTACTGCATGTTAGACTGGAATTGCTTAGGCTGCAATTGCTATTTTCACAAAAAAGGCAAATACAACTACATCGAATGCGGCCTAACAGTGAAGCAAGCTCTGAAGCAAGGCTTCCCGGACCTCCCGAGGAAGTAATATCACCACCACCACCCATCACCCTCACCAACACCTCATCACCAGCGGGCTATTAGTACGGGACTCCCAGTCGGGCCGGGAGGATAAATATATGGCCTTAAATTCCCTACCCGTACAATAGCCCACAGTTCCAGCCTCTCAGCTCTCGACCCACTGCCTCCCTGGTCGGGTCCAGTCGTCTTCGTAGTAACGCCGATCTCCCAAACACTGAAAACCCTCAGGCAGCTCCAGTTAAGCCTGGACACCTTTTTCTCCTAAAACTCACTTCATCCAACTAATTCTTGTCCTATCCCCACTTCCCCCTAACCCCCTGTCACTACTCAATTTGACTTGACAGACAACTTAAGTCTTGATGTTGTTGTCTTACGGTTGTATTACATTATTTTTAAAGCTATACCTTCTCCATAGGTAGGCCAAAAATCGTGACCTCCAACTTTAAATGGGCTAGAGCAAAGGGGCTGTAGATTTCCACTCATTTGCCCTGGCTGACTCTTCCCAAATGGTAGAAATATTAGCACGATTACTCTATAGTCAGTTTTATTCCAGCTATAAGAACATCGTATGTCTCCCGAGTCATATTAATGGCAAGTTTTCACATTTTAGCCTACACTGAGAGAGCTCTAAAGAACACTGACTATTAAAATAATCAGTGTTTCTCAGAGCTCTCTGTGTATACCAACCCCTCTTCATAGAGCATGCAGCAATCGTCTTGCAACACAATCCCACCCCTACTCTGCAACTCTCTAACCCAAGAGTGAAACGTCATTCTCAATGTTTCTTCTATTAAGCAACTGAGCTCTGGAATTATCTCCCATAATCAGTTTTTCCCTCATCCTATCAACTCCGGTGTTCCTCAGGGTTCTGTCCTATCTGCCATTCTCTTTCTAATTTTCATAAATAATCTTCTCAACTGTACCTCCAGTCCCATTCATTCATACGCAGACGACTCTACCTTACACTACTCAATTAGTTTTCCAGAACGACCCAGCAACTCGCAGCTTCACCATCACATTCGTCATCTAAGGTGATGAACTTGTTGCTGAGGGCAACTGGCTGCCGTAGAAATTTGCAGGTTGTTGCACTTGTTGGAACAACTGTCCAGGGAGCATCACGATCCCTAACAGCAGTTGCACTATCTTCACTTTTCTTGTCAGCCAAAGTTAGCTTTATGGCTAAATTCTCGTCTTTGAGAGACTGCACCTCTCTCTCCACATTATCCAGCCTTTCTTGCAAAGCAAGACAAAGCTGGAGAATATGAGAGGAGGTAGCAATCTCGTCAACACCAGCCATTTTAAGAAAGCGTTAACACTATCACCACACTATGGGCAAAGATAATTCACTGGGAGTCACTAGGGACAGATCCTCACTCAGCAAAGGTCAGGCAGGTACTATCGAATGATATGGGTTGGGTGTGAATGGGATCTGCCTCATGTGGGCTGGTCGGCCTATGCGGATTTCCGGTTTCTTATGTTCTTAGACAACGTGGATATAAGAAACTCAGATAATGAAAAATATTTTAGTCCTCGTCAACTGGGATATGATAGAAGTGTTCAAGTGGGATTGATAAAGGGGACATGAGAGATGTACTGAAGCTCAGTGATAGCGAAAGAACTTGACAAAATAGTTTCAAATTACTTTCAACATATTTCGTTTCAGAAAAGTTATAGGCATATATTGGTTTGGTAACAGAGTTATAGATATGTGGAATAGGCTACCGAGTGGAATAGTGGGATCAAGAATGATATAGAGCTTTAAGATAAAATTAGACAGGCATATGGACGAGATTGGTTGGGTGTTAACCCGTCCAGCCCCAGCTAGTTTTGTAATGTTTGTTCACCAGAACCCGGCTGGTTTTCAAAAAATGGTTTTATTCCAGAAACAATAGCGAATGGGTTAGGAATGAAGGAAAAACCACGAAAAACCGCTCAAAAAGCTTAAAAAATGGTCCTACAGAGCCCCCGAAAACGTATTTTACAAGAGTAAAAAATTGAAGGCAATTATCCCCAAAAAAACAGGTTATTGCGCGCTCACGCGCACGCACGTGGACTTTGAGAGTTTTCAACCATCGGCACGGTTGCGTGGGATTCGTACACAGTTCCCATACAAATCTGAGCCCTCTTGAGTGGCTACACCTGAGGTTACGGTCGGCGCAATTAGGGTGACGCGCCAGGTGCGTCTCTGGGGCTGTGCGTTACATACATCGCCGACGCGTCAGGCGCGTCGCTGGGGCTGTACGGGTTAAAGTGATTTCAGACTAAAGTGATTTCAGACTAAAGTGATCTCGGCCTAAAGTGTTCTTGGACAAAAGTGATCTTGGAGTAAAGTGTTCTCGGGCACATCTGTCCACTACCAACGACAACTTTTATATTTTATTCTAGCTATATTCAGACGATATTATGCAACTTAGGAAGGGCCAGTGGTAGTTCAAAGCGTTGATTGAGATAGTGTGAAGCCTTATAATTGCTAGAGATCCTTCCTAAACTGAATAATATCCATTAGCAGTAGCCAGACTAAAATATAAATGATGTCGACGGTACAGAAGGGGTTAAACCTGAAGAGCAAGCTTTACAGACAGTTTGCTGGACCGTCAACACAAAACTGCAAAAACTAAACCCACATTATTGAATCATTCTAGCGACTGAAATCCTATGAGGGTGTGACATAACCGTAGAGTTCATGGGATTCAAGTGAGCTCTCGAAATTGATGTGAGAATCCTGAAGAAGTAAGATTTGGCAACTTTACAGACAGTTTGTGAAAGTTTAGTAAATGTAGATAATTGTAAAGTTAAATAATATACGTAGTGAAATACAGTAATAATTATCAATACGTTGTGTATTAAGCTACTTACATAATGACATGGTGGTAGTTGTTAAGTCTCAGTAATGGACCTTAATAAACATAATCTACAGTTATCGATAGCCAGTGCAGATATACTTTTCCTTAATCAAGTAGATATCTAAAATATTTTTGCCACTACAAGTGTAGTAATAAACTTCAAGACAATTTTAACGAATTAGGCTATATTTGTTACTATAGTCAATTAATTACAACCAGGCCAGGAATCTTGACCCCAAACCCTCTATAACCCCTAAAGTACCAGAGTAATCGTGCCCATATGTATACCATTTGGGAAGAGTCAACCAGTAAATAATAATAATAATAATACAAAATAATTTATAATAATACTAGAAATACTAATAGAGATGAAGATTTGCAGCCTACTTGCTCCAGCCCTTTTTTGAGTTACAAGAGGTTTCCGCCTCATCATCGTGGACAGACTATACCCGAAGATCTGCAGCAGTGTTTTCAAGTTAGCTCCTTTACCGCTAGATCTACGAGCAAGTATTAACCCCATCTGTACCCCGACGCCCTTTTAACTTTACTCTGGCTACTATTAAACGATTATATATAGTTTAATAAGGGCCTCCAGCAATTAACAGTATTAAACGATTATATATAGTTTAATAAGGGCCTCCAGCAATTAACAGTATTAAACGATTATATATAGTTTAATAATATCATTTAACTATATCATCTTAAGTCAGGAGGAGACGTCAAACTTGGTAGATACATACGATAATTTTATCAAGTCAGTATTCAATGCGCAAAATAAATATATCCCCAAAAGAAAATTTAGATCAACACAGAACCAACCCAAATGGATGAATAATAGACTATTAGATCTTCTAGGACAAAAGAGAGGAATATATAGAAAAATTAAAAAAGGCGAAATTCACCTACTTGCTTACTATCAGAATCTATCACGACAGGTAAAAAAGGATATTAGTAAAGAAAAAAGAAATTATGAAATTAAGGTTGCCAATGATTCAAAAAATAATCTATCTATCTATCTATTGCCTGACGCCGTGATCCCCGAAGGGGTGGCCACGAACGAACCGCCCCCATGCACCTCTGTCCCCAGTCAGTCGACGCCCCTCCCCCCAACCAGCACCGCCTTCGTTCATGTAGTTCCTCACTCCATCCTTCCACCTCATATTCGGTCTACCTCTCCCCCTCTGTCCCTCCACCTCGCTCTCGTACACCCTCTTAGTCATTCTCTCGCTTTCCATACGTTCCATATGGCCGAACCATCTCAAGTTGTTCCTTTTCACACTTTCCAGCACATCTACCTCCACACCACACCTCCTTCTTACTTCCTCATTAGTCTGTCTATCCCTCCATGTAACTCCGCACGCACTCCTTAAGTAATTCATTTCCACTGCTCTCACTCTTGGTCTGAGTCTCTCAACCAACGTCCATGCTTCGCTTCCGTAAGTCAGTGTCGGGATTACCACACTGTCATGCAAGGACTTCTTCACTTCCATACTGACCACCCTATTTCTTGTTACTGCTTTTAGCGTTCCTACAACCCTCTTCCCCTGTTGTACCCTCTCCCGCACCTCTTCATCCATAGTCCCATCTTTACTCAACACACTGCCCAGATACTTAAAAGAGTTGACGATCTCCATAGCCTGACCGTTCAGCTTCACCTCACACTCTGTGACTTCACCCCTTTCGAAGACCATAACCTTGCTCTTCCCCGTATTTACCTTCAAATTCCGTTTTTCGCACACTGTTCCAAACTCATTTACCAGACCCTGCAACTCCCATTCATTATCACTCATCAGAACTGTATCATCCGCAAACAGCAGTATAGGTAGCTTCCACTCAATTCCCTCCCTTTTCAGCGATACATCAACATCCACTGCTCTTGATAGTATTTCTTTCATAACTCCATCCATATATACAGTAAACAACCACGGGGACATCACACACCCCTGTTTCAAACCAACATTCAGGTCAAAGAACTCGCTCTGCTCACTCTCCACACGTACTGCCGCCTTTGCACCCTCATACATGCTCTTCACTGCTTTCAGCAACTTGCCCTCTACTCCGTATATTCTAAGTACTTTCCACAAACCTTCTCTATCCACTCTGTCATAGGCCTTCTCCAAGTCCATAAAGGCAACATACACCTTTTGTTTCTTCTCCAGATACTTCTCCACAACACAATTCAGGGTAAAAATCTGATCTACACATCCTCTTCCCTTCCTAAAACCTCCCTGCTCGTCGCCTATCCATTTCTCCGTTCTCACTCTCACTCTCTCAATCACTACCCTACTGTAATCCTAAAGCTTTTTACCAACTATATAAATCCAAGGTTAGAGATGTAATTGGTCCCCTTAAAACTTCGATAGGAAAATTGACAGAAAGTGATTTAGAAATGTGCAGTACATTAAATAGTCAATTTCTTTCCGTTTTCACTAATGAAAATTTGGCACAGTTTCCAGAAGTCCGTAAGGTATACAGCGATAGTATAGAAAATAGGTTAAGTACGGTTACTATAAGTAGAAATGATGTGGTTAAGGAAATTGACAGACTGAAACCTCATAAATCGCCTGGTCCTGATGAGGTATATGCTAGAGTATTAAAAGAATGCAGAGATGAGTTAAGTTATCCATTAACATTTCTATTTAACAAGTCATTAGAAACAGGTATAGTTCCAGAAGCTTGGAAGCTTGCAAATGTAGTTCCGATCTTCAAAAAAGGTGATAAATCAATAGCATCCAATTACCGTCCCATTAGTCTCACTTCAATCATAGGAAAACTACTAGAGTCAATTATTGCTAGGAAAGTGAGAAACCACTTAGAAACATTTAACTTAATCAATTCTTCTCAGCATGGATTCACTCAGGGACGGTCTTGCCTTACTAATTTGCTTAGTTTTTTCTCAGAGGTATATGAAGCAGTAGATAATGACAAGTCATATGATATTATATATTTAGATTTCAGTAAAGCTTTCGACAGAGTCCCTCATGAGAGATTGATGAGAAAGGTTGAGGCATATGGAATAGGTGGGGCGTTGTTAGGATGGATTAGGTCATGGCTAATTGGTAGGAAGCAGAGAGTCAGCATAAATGGTACCAAGTCAGAATGGGGAGCAGTCAAAAGTGGTGTCCCCCAGGGATCGGTATTAGGTCCCCTGTTGTTTCTTATATACATAAATGACCTAGATTTAGGTATAACTAGTAGGATAAGTAAATTCGCAGACGATACTAAAATAGGGAGATCAATTGATTCAGATAGCGATATAGAGTGCCTCCAAAGGGATCTAGATACCTTACATGAATGGTCAGTAAATTGGCAGATGAAATTTAACATTGACAAATGCAAGGTATTAAAGATAGGGAAGATGCAAACAAATGTTAAATATAAACTAGCTAATTTAGAATTAGAAAATTCAGACTGCGAGAAAGATCTAGGTGTGTTTGTTAGCAATGATTTGAAGCCTAGAAAACAGTGTATAAGCGTTCGTAATAAGGCAAACAGGATTCTCGGGTTCATCTCTAGGAGTGTGAGTAACAGAACTGCTGATGTTATCTTAAAACTTTACTTGTCATTAGTGAGACCCCATATGGATTATGCTGTCCAATTTTGGTGTCCTTATTACAGAATGGACATAGATTCATTGGAGAGAGTACAGCGTAGAATGACAAAAATGATCCATAATATTAGAAATCTTTCGTATGAAGAAAGGTTGAAGAAATTAGGTTTACATTCGTTAGAGAGACGCAGAGTTAGAGGGGATATGATAGAGGTGTTCAAGTGGGTTAGTGGGATTAACAAAGGGGACATGGCAAATGTACTAAAGCTCAGTGATAGCGAAAGAACTCGTACCAATGGTTTCAAATTAGATAAATTTCGTTTCAGAAAAGATATAGGCAAGTATTGGTTTGGTAACAGAGTTGTAGACGGGTGGAATGGACTACCAAGTGCTATAGTGGGATCTAAAACTGTAGGGAGCTTTAAGATAAAATTGGATAAGCATATGGACGAGAAGGGTTGGGTGTGAAGGGAGATCAGCCGGGTTGGGCCAATCAGCGCTCTGCAGACCTCCATAATCCTGCGTTAATCTCTAACCGTTTTGGTAAGATGATCCTCAGGGTATTAGAGTGTGAAGCCTATAATTGGGCTTTGTAATGAATTGGGGTTGTGTGCGACAGGGATCTGCCTTGCTTAGGCCAATCGGCTTTCTGCAGACTCCCATTTTCTTATGTTCTTATGTAAGGGCCTCCAGCACTTATCAGTATTAAAAGATTATATATAGGTTAATAAGGGCCTCCAGCAATTAACAGTATTAAACGATTATATATAGTTTAATAAGGGCCTCCAGCAATTAACAGTATTAAACGATTATATATAGTTTAATAAGGGCCTCCAGCAATTAACAGTATTAAACGATTATATATAGTTTAATAATATCATTTAACTATATCATCTTAAGTCAGGAGGAGACGTCAAACTTGGTAGATACATACGATAATTTTATCAAGTCAGTATTCAATGCGCAAAATAAATATATCCCCAAAAGAAAATTTAGATCAACACAGAACCAACCCAAATGGATGAATAATAGACTATTAGATCTTCTAGGACAAAAGAGAGGAATATATAGAAAAATTAAAAAAGGCGAAATTCACCTACTTGCTTACTATCAGAATCTATCACGACAGGTAAAAAGGATATTAGTAAAGAAAAAAGAAATTATGAAATTAAGGTTGCCAATGATTCAAAAAATAATCTATCTATCTATCTATTGCCTGACGCCGTGATCCCCGAAGGGGTGGCCACGAACGAACCGCCCCCATGCACCTCTGTCCCCAGTCAGTCGACGCCCCTCCCCCCAACCAGCACCGCCTTCGTTCATGTAGTTCCTCACTCCATCCTTCCACCTCATATTCGGTCTACCTCTCCCCCTCTGTC
Organism: Paralithodes platypus; assembly: GCA_032716605.1. Classification (NCBI taxonomy): domain Eukaryota; kingdom Metazoa; phylum Arthropoda; class Malacostraca; order Decapoda; family Lithodidae; genus Paralithodes; species Paralithodes platypus. The sequence continues at coordinate 12,039,381 of CM064500.1, forward strand.
CCTCCACCTCGCTCTCGTACACCCTCTTAGTCATTCTCTCGCTTTCCATACGTTCCATATGGCCGAACCATCTCAAGTTGTTCCTTTTCACACTTTCCAGCACATCTACCTCCACACCACACCTCCTTCTTACTTCCTCATTAGTCTGTCTATCCCTCCATGTAACTCCGCACGCACTCCTTAAGTAATTCATTTCCACTGCTCTCACTCTTGGTCTGAGTCTCTCAACCAACGTCCATGCTTCGCTTCCGTAAGTCAGTGTCGGGATTACCACACTGTCATGCAAGGACTTCTTCACTTCCATACTGACCACCCTATTTCTTGTTACTGCTTTTAGCGTTCCTACAACCCTCTTCCCCTGTTGTACCCTCTCCCGCACCTCTTCATCCATAGTCCCATCTTTACTCAACACACTGCCCAGATACTTAAAAGAGTTGACGATCTCCATAGCCTGACCGTTCAGCTTCACCTCACACTCTGTGACTTCACCCCTTTCGAAGACCATAACCTTGCTCTTCCCCGTATTTACCTTCAAATTCCGTTTTTCGCACACTGTTCCAAACTCATTTACCAGACCCTGCAACTCCCATTCATTATCACTCATCAGAACTGTATCATCCGCAAACAGCAGTATAGGTAGCTTCCACTCAATTCCCTCCCTTTTCAGCGATACACCAACATCCACTGCTCTTGATAGTATTTCTTTCATAACTCCATCCATATATACAGTAAACAACCACGGGGACATCACACACCCCTGTTTCAAACCAACATTCAGGTCAAAGAACTCGCTCTGCTCACTCTCCACACGTACTGCCGCCTTTGCACCCTCATACATGCTCTTCACTGCTTTCAGCAACTTGCCCTCTACTCCGTATATTCTAAGTACTTTCCACAAACCTTCTCTATCCACTCTGTCATAGGCCTTCTCCAAGTCCATAAAGGCAACATACACCTTTTGTTTCTTCTCCAGATACTTCTCCACAACACAATTCAGGGTAAAAATCTGATCTACACATCCTCTTCCCTTCCTAAAACCTCCCTGCTCGTCGCCTATCCATTTCTCCGTTCTCACTCTCTCAATCACTACCCTACTGTAATCCTAAAGCTTTTTACCAACTATATAAATCCAAGGTTAGAGATGTAATTGGTCCCCTTAAAACTTCGATAGGAAAATTGACAGAAAGTGATTTAGAAATGTGCAGTACATTAAATAGTCAATTTCTTTCCGTTTTCACTAATGAAAATTTGGCACAGTTTCCAGAAGTCCGTAAGGTATACAGCGATAGTATAGAAAATAGGTTAAGTACGGTTACTATAAGTAGAAATGATGTGGTTAAGGAAATTGACAGACTGAAACCTCATAAATCGCCTGGTCCTGATGAGGTATATGCTAGAGTATTAAAGGAATGCAGAGATGAGTTAAGTTATCCATTAACATTTCTATTTAACAAGTCATTAGAAACAGGTATAGTTCCAGAAGCTTGGAAGCTTGCAAATGTAGTTCCGATCTTCAAAAAAGGTGATAAATCAATAGCATCCAATTACCGTCCCATTAGTCTCACTTCAATCATAGGAAAACTACTAGAGTCAATTATTGCTAGGAAAATGAGAAACCACTTAGAAACATTTAACTTAATCAATTCTTCTCAGCATGGATTCACTCAGGGACGGTCTTGCCTTACTAATTTGCTTAGTTTTTTCTCAGAGGTATATGAAGCAGTAGATAATGACAAGTCATATGATATTATATATTTAGATTTCAGTAAAGCTTTCGACAGAGTCCCTCATGAGAGATTGATGAGAAAGGTTGAGGCATATGGAATAGGTGGGGCGTTGTTAGGATGGATTAGGTCATGGCTAATTGGTAGGAAGCAGAGAGTCAGCATAAATGGTACCAAGTCAGAATGGGGAGCAGTCAAAAGTGGTGTCCCCCAGGGATCGGTATTAGGTCCCCTGTTGTTTCTTATATACATAAATGACCTAGATTTAGGTATAACTAGTAGGATAAGTAAATTCGCAGACGATACTAAAATAGGGAGATCAATTGATTCAGATAGCGATATAGAGTGCCTCCAAAGGGATCTAGATACCTTACATGAATGGTCAGTAAATTGGCAGATGAAATTTAACATTGACAAATGCAAGGTATTAAAGATAGGGAAGATGCAAACAAATGTTAAATATAAACTAGCTAATTTAGAATTAGAAAATTCAGACTGCGAGAAGATCTAGGTGTGTTTGTTAGCAATGATTTGAAGCCTAGAAAACAGTGTATAAGCGTTCGTAATAAGGCAAACAGGATTCTCGGGTTCATCTCTAGGAGTGTGAGTAACAGAACTGCTGATGTTATCTTAAAACTTTACTTGTCATTAGTGAGACCCCATATGGATTATGCTGTCCAATTTTGGTGTCCTTATTACAGAATGGACATAGATTCATTGGAGAGAGTACAGCGTAGAATGACAAAAATGATCCATAATATTAGAAATCTTTCGTATGAAGAAAGGTTGAAGAAATTAGGTTTACATTCGTTAGAGAGACGCAGAGTTAGAGGGGATATGATAGAGGTGTTCAAGTGGGTTAGTGGGATTAACAAAGGGGACATGGCAAATGTACTAAAGCTCAGTGATAGCGAAAGAACTCGTACCAATGGTTTCAAATTAGATAAATTTCGTTTCAGAAAAGATATAGGCAAGTATTGGTTTGGTAACAGAGTTGTAGATGGGTGGAATGGACTACCAAGTGCTATAGTGGGATCTAAAACTGTAGGGAGCTTTAAGATAAAATTGGATAAGCATATGGACGAGAAGGGTTGGGTGTGAAGGGAGATCAGCCGGGTTGGGCCAATCAGCGCTCTGCAGACCTCCATAATCCTGCGTTAATCTCTAACCGTTTTGGTAAGATGATCCTCAGGGTATTAGAGTGTGAAGCCTATAATTGGGCTTTGTAATGAATTGGGGTTGTGTGCGACAGGGATCTGCCTTGCTTAGGCCAATCGGCTTTCTGCAGACTCCCATTTTCTTATGTTCTTATGTAAGGGCCTCCAGCACTTATCAGTATTAAAAGATTATATATAGTTTAATAAGGGCCTCCAGCAATTAACAGTATTAAACTATTATATATAGTTTAATAAGGGCCTCCAGCAATTAACAGTATTAAACGATTATATATAGTTTAATAAGGGCCTCCAGCAATTAACAGTATTAAACTATTATATAGTTTAATAAGGGCCTCCAGCAATTAACAGTATTAAACTATTATATATAGTTTAATAAGGGCCTCCAGCAATTAACAGTATTAAAAACATTATATATAGTTTAATAAGGGCCTCCAGCAATTAACAGTATGAAACGATTATATATAGTTTAATAAGGGCCTCCAGCAATTAACAGTATGAAACGATTATATATAGTTTAATAAGGGCCTCCAGCAATTAACAGTATTAAACGATTATATATAGTTTAATAAAGGCCTCCAACTATATCATCTTAAGTCAGGAGGAGACGTCAAACTTGGTAGATACATACGATAATTTTATCAAGTCAGTATTCAATGCGCAAAATAAATATATCCCCAAAAGAAAATTTAGATCAACACAGAACCAACCCAAATGGATGAATAATAGACTATTAGATCTTCTAGGAAAAAAGAGAGGAATATATAGAAAAATTAAAAAAGGCGAAATTCACCTACTTGCTTACTATCAGAATCTATCACGACAGGTAAAAAAGGATATTAGTAAAGAAAAAAGAAATTATGAAATTAAGGTTGCCAATGATTCAAAAAATAATATCTATCTATTGCCTGACGCCGTGATCCTCGAAGGGTGGCCACGAACGAACCGCCCCCATGCACCTCTGTCCCCAGTCAGTCGACGCCCCTCCCCCAACCAGCACCGCCTTCGTTCATGTAGTTCCTCACTCCATCCTTCCACCTCATATTCGGTCTACCTCTCCCCCTCTGTCCCTCCACCTCGCTCTCGTACACCCTCTTATCTCGCTTTCCATACGTTCCATATGGCCGAACCATCTCAAGTTGTTCCTTTTCACACTTTCCAGCACATCTACCTCCACACCACACCTCCTTCTTACTTCCTCATTAGTCTGTCTATCCCTCCATGTAACTCCGCACGCACTCCTTAAGTAATTCATTCCACTGCTCTCACTCTTGGTCTGAGTCTCTCACCAACGTCCATGCTTCGCTTCCGTAAGTCAGTGTCGGGATTACCACACTGTCATGCAAGGACTTCTTCACTTCCATACTGACCACCCTATTTCTTGTTACTGCTTTTAGCGTTCCTACAACCCTCTTCCCCTGTTGTACCCTCTCCCGCACCTCTTCATCCATAGTCCCATCTTTACTCAACACACTGCCCAGATACTTAAAAGAGTTGACGATCTCCATAGCCTGACCGTTCAGCTTCACCTCACACTCTGTGACTTCACCCCTTTCGAAGACCATAACCTTGCTCTTCCCCGTATTACCTTCAAATTCCGTTTTTCGCACACTGTTCCAAACTCATTTACCAGACCCTGCAACTCCCATTCATTATCACTCATCAGAACTGTATCATCCGCAAACAGCAGTATAGGTAGCTTCCACTCAATTCCCTCCCTTTTCAGCGATACACCAACATCCACTGCTCTTGATAGTATTTCTTTCATAACTCCATCCATATATACAGTAAACAACCACGGGGACATCACACACCCCTGTTTCAAACCAACATTCAGGTCAAAGAACTCGCTCTGCTCACTCTCCACACGTACTGCCGCCTTTGCACCCTCATACATGCTCTTCACTGCTTTCAGCAACTTGCCCTCTACTCCGTATATCTAAGTACTTTCCACAAACCTTCTCTATCCACTCTGTCATAGGCCTTCTCCAAGTCCATAAAGGCAACATACACCTTTTGTTTCTTCTCCAGATACTTCTCCACAACACAATTCAGGGTAAAAATCTGATCTACACATCCTCTTCCCTTCCTAAAACCTCCCTGCTCGTCGCCTATCCATTCCGTTCTCACTCTCACTCTCTCAATCACTACCCTACTGTAATCCTAAAGCTTTTTACCAACTATATAAATCCAAGGTTAGAGATGTAATTGGTCCCCTTAAAACTTCGATAGGAAAATTGACAGAAAGTGATTTAGAAATGTGCAGTACATTAAATAGTCAATTTCTTTCCGTTTTCACTAATGAAAATTTGGCACAGTTTCCAGAAGTCCGTAAGGTATACAGCGATAGTATAGAAAATAGGTTAAGTACGGTTACTATAAGTAGAAATGATGTGGTTAAGGAAATTGACAGACTGAAACCTCATAAATCGCCTGGTCCTGATGAGGTATATGCTAGAGTATTAAAAGAATGCAGAGATGAGTTAAGTTATCCATTAACATTTCTATTTAACAAGTCATTAGAAACAGGTATAGTTCCAGAAGCTTGGAAGCTTGCAATTGTAGTTCCGATTTTCAAAAAAGGTGATAAATCAATAGCATCCAATTACCGTCCCATTAGTCTCACTTCAATCATAGGAAAACTACTAGAGTCAATTGCTAGGAAAATGAGAAACCACTTAGAAACATTTAACTTAATCAATTCTTCTCAGCATGGATTCACTCAGGGACGGTCTTGCCTTACTAATTTGCTTAGTTTTTTCTCAGAGGTATATGAAGCAGTAGATAATGACAAGTCATATGATATTATATATTTAGATTTCAGTAAAGCTTTCGACAGAGTCCCTCATGAGAGATTGATGAGAAAGGTTGAGGCATGGAATAGGTGGGGCGTTGTTAGGATGGATTAGCTCATGGCTAATTGGTAGGAAGCAGAGAGTCAGCATAAATGGTACCAAGTCAGAATGGGGAGCAGTCAAAAGTGGTGTCCCCCAGGGATCGGTATTAGGTCCCCTGTTGTTTCTTATATACATAAATGACCTAGATTTAGGTATAACTAGTAGGATAAGTAAATTCGCAGACGATACTAAAATAGGGAGATCAATTGATTCAGATAGCGATATAGAGTGCCTCCAAAGGGATCTAGATACCTTACATGAATGGTCAGTAAATTGGCAGATGAAATTTAACATTGACAAATGCAAGGTATTAAAGATAGGGAAGATGCAAACAAATGTTAAATATAAACTAGCTAATTTAGAATTAGAAAATTCAGACTGCGAGAAAGATCTAGGTGTGTTTGTTAGCAATGATTTGAAGCCTAGAAAACAGTGTATAAGCGTTCGTAATAAGGCAAACAGGATTCTCGGGTTCATCTCTAGGAGTGTGAGTAACAGAACTGCTGATGTTATCTTAAAACTTTACTTGTCATTAGTGAGACCCCATATGGATTATGCTGTCCAATTTTGGTGTCCTTATTACAGAATGGACATAGATTCATTGGAGAGAGTACAGCGTAGAATGACAAAAATGATCCATAATATTAGAAATCTTTCGTATGAAGAAAGGTTGAAGAAATTAGGTTACATTCGTTAGAGAGACGCAGAGTTAGAGGGGATATGATAGAGGTGTTCAAGTGGGTTAGTGGGATTAACAAAGGGGACATGGCAAATGTACCAAAGCTCAGTGATAGCGAAAGAACTCGTACCAATGGTTTCAAATTAGATAAATTTCGTTTCAGAAAAGATATAGGCAAGTATTGGTTTGGTAACAGAGTTGTAGACGGGTGGAATGGACTACCAAGTGCTATAGTGGGATCATAAACTGTAGGGAGCTTTAAGATAAAATTGGATAAGCATATGGACGAGAAGGGTTGGGTGTGAAGGGAGATCAGCCGGGTTGGGCCAATCAGCGCTCTGCAGACCTCCATAATCCTGCGTTAATCTCTAACCGTTTTGGTAAGATGATCCTCAGGGTATTAGAGTGTGAAGCCTATAATTGGGCTTTGTAATGAATTGGGGTTGTGTGCGACAGGGATCTGCCTTGCTTAGGCCAATCGGCTTTCTGCAGACTCCCATTTTCTTATGTTCTTATGTAAGGGCCTCCAGCACTTATCAGTATTAAAAGATTATATATAGTTTAATAGCATGGAAGCATGGAAGGTACACTATGAACGATTGCTAAATGTAGAGTTTGAATGGGATAAGGAACAGCTTAGTATCGAAAAACCAATATCTGGGCCCCCTCCTTTGATAGCACCAGCTGTAGTGAGCGACGCAATCAATAAAATGAAGGACGGTAAAGCTCCAGGTTGCTCCGACATTGTCGCTGAGATGATAAAAGCCTCAGGGGAGATTGGTGTAAACTTAGTCACTGAGTTGATAAACACCATTATTAAAGATGAGAAAATCCCAGAGGATTGGCTCAAAAGTGTAATAGTAATATATACAAAGGAAAAGGGGATGCGCTAGATAGAGGAAATTATAGGGGCCTGAAAATGCTTGACCAAATCATGAAGGTCTGTGAGAGAGTCCTTGAGGGTTTGATCAGGCAAAGCATCTCTATTGATGATATGCAGTTTGGTTTTATGCCAGGACGTGGTACAACCGATGCTATCTTCATAGTCAGGCAGATACAGGAAAGATACCTACTAAAAGGCAGGGATCTTTACTTTGTGTTTGTGGACCTGGAGAAGGCCTTTGATAGGGTACCTAGAGATGTTGTACAGTGGGCTATGAGGAAACTTGGTGTGGAAGAGTGGCTGGTGCGTGTGATAATGAAGATGTATGAGGATTCGCGAAGTTCGGTGAGGGTGAAAGGTGTACTGAGTGATGAATTCGCAGTCCGTGTTGGAGTCCATCAGGGTTCAGTGTTAAGCCCCCTCCTCTTTATTATGGTCTTGGAGGCGCTGTCTAGAGTTTTTAGAGGCGGACTCCCGTTGGAACTGTTTTATGCAGACGATTTAGTCCTAATAGCTGACAGTATGCAGGATGCTGAGGCCAAATTCAGAAAGTGGAGAGAGGGCATGGCGAGCAAGGGTTTAAGAGTCAATATTAACAAAACCAAGGTTATGCATTGTAGTTTGAGACGAGGCAATGTGGAAAAGAGCGGTGCATACCCATGTGCAGTGTGTGGAAAGGGAGTGGGCGTTAACTCAATTCAATGTAGCATCTGTCGATGTTGGGTACACCATGGGAGTAAGCGCTGTAGTAGAATAAAGGGGCCCCTGCCGAAGGATAAGTCAGAAATAGAGAAATTTGAGTGCGTAGTGTGCAAAGGCGAGCTTGTGTTAAGTGATGATCCTGTGGCTGTGAATTTTGGAAATGAGTCTTTGGAGCTGGTGAACAAGTTTTGTTACCTAGGAGATACCATCTCTGCCGGTGGTGGGGCCGAGGCTGCCACTGTTGCTAGAATTAGGTGTGGCTGGGGGAAGTTCAGAGAATTGATGCCAATCCTGACCATGAAAAGAATGCCTCTCCCCCTGAAGGGAAAGGTGTATGCCTCATGTGTTAGAAGTGCAATGACGTATGCCTCAGAAACATGGGCCGTTAAAGTAGAGGATGTCAACAGAATGGAGCGTAATGAGATGAGAATGGTGAGATGGATGTGTGGGGCCAGGCTACAGGATAGAATAACAAATGTTGAGCTGAGGAGACGTTTAGGTATAAAGAGTATTAGCGAGGTGATGCGTACAAGTAGACTGGGATGGTATGGACATGTGGAGAGAATGGATGAACAAAATTGGGTGACAAAATGCAGGTCTGTGATTGTGGAGGGAGCTGCACCAAGGGGTGGACCGAGGAAGACCTGGGATCGGACTATACGCGCCGATCTCAAATCCAAGAACTTGACAAGTGAAGCAGCCCTTAACAGGGTTGCCTGGAACGCCGCCATTAGGACAAGAGACTGAAACTGCACTTATGTGTGGAACACTCAGTCTTAAAATGTTATGTATGTATGTAAGGGCCTCCAGCAATTAACAGTATTAAACGATTATATATAGTTTAATAAGGGCCTCCAGCAATTAACAGTATTAAACTATTATATATAGTTTAATAAGGGCCTCCAGCAATTAACAGTATTAAACTATTATATATAGTTTAATAAGGGCCTCCAGCAATTAACAGTATTAAACGATTATATATAGTTTAATAAGGGCCTCCAGCAATTAACAGTATTAAACTATTATATATAGTTTAATAAGGGCCTCCAGCAATTAACAGGCTTCGAACTATCTCGCCTAACTATTTTTACTACCACAAATCCTTCTTAAATTACACAACAATTTCTAAATATAGCTAGAATAAAATTAATGAGACGTCGCCGGTAAAGAAGGGGTTAATACTTAATTTATCTTCGGGTATAGTCTGTCCACGATGATGTGGCGGAAATCTGGAATTTCAACCTCTTGTAACTCAAAAAGGGCTGGAGCAAGTAGGCTGTAAATGTTCACCCCTATTTACTGGTTAATTCTCCCCAAATGGTAGACATATAAGAACATAAGAAACACAATCCACCACATAGGGTGTACACTACTACATGAGCAAGTTAAACTGGTTGTTAAGTTAAAATATCTTTGATACTCGGCTATATGGTAGGGTTTGTAGCGAAAGATGATGGTTGTTCTGAAAACTTGGCATTAATATGACACACAGCCATAGTAGTTTCATATATTTCCATTAAGTATCGATAAATCAGCTAATAAGAGATTCAATTTACCATCAGCTGAAAAAAAATAGTCTAGTGAAATATACCAAACGCCAATAATGTGTAGTGTGTGTAGATAATAACATAAAGACATGGTGTTTGGTCCTAAGACTCAGTACAATGACGTAAATGTCCAGTATTGAGATCACTAGTTAGAATAAGCTAACCTAGGCCTATACTGTAGCTCAATTCAATATTTTTAAAGCTGTACCTTTTCCATAAAGGGTAGGCCAAAAATCGAGATCACTAACTCAAGAATAGGGCTAGAGCAAAGGGGCAGTATATATATCAACCCATCTGTCCTGGCTGACTCTTCCCAAATGGTAGAAATATTTGCATGATTACTCTATACTTGGTGTTATTCCAGCTGGTGTTAAGGGGAGACTGGCCGTTTGTTTGGTCTATTAATGAATTTATTCATACATTTTTTGATAGAAAAATATCTCCGGCGAAGCCAGATTTCTCCATACAATGCTGGCTCGCTATCGCTCGCCAGGAAGAAATCGACATCTGGATGGGCATAAACGTCTTAAAACAGTTGGCTAAATGGGGCCGAATGGATAAAAACCAGAGAAAGAGAGAAAAGGAGAGAAAGCGAACAAAAGGCCGGCGACGTCTTTTGTATTTTTGTTCAGCAATATATAGACGATTTTATGAAGGTTGGGAGGGACATGTGGCAGCTAAAAGGATTCATTGAGATGACCTGTAGCCTATTAATGGTAGACGTCCTCCTTAAGCTGGATAAAATCGTCCAATAGTTGCAGGAGTATATTGAAAGAGACGTCACCGGTACTGAAGGGGTTAACCCCTTCTGTACCGGTGACGTCTTTTAACTTTATTCTGGCTACTATTAGACGATTTTATTCAGTTTAAAAAGAGCCTCCAGCAACTAACGGCCTTCGAACAATCGCACATCACCCTCTTCACTACCACAGATCCTTCTAAAACTTCAGAAAATCGCCTAAATATAGCTAGAATGAAATTAAAAAGACGTCGCCGGTACAGAAGGGTTTAATAGAGTTCTCCCTGTTCCATGAGCTTCTTTTTCTATTTCACGTTTTCTATCTTTCGGGGGGGACTTAATCGAATGACTTACTGACATCTAGATAAGTTATATCATATTTTTGCCAAGGGATGCAATTTAACGCCAGCTGGAATAGACCAACCGTTAATGTTTAATCGAAGGCCTTTTTTTTTTTAGTTATTAAAACGTGTTCTTTGGTGTATTATATGATATATAGAAGCAATAGAACTGTTAAAACGACCCGGGAAGTGTATATTAAACCAAATACAAAACTTTGAATAATGAGGTAAGAGATATGTGTTTTTTATCACTGTTCAACCCAAGACTAGCGGGGGTCTGGGGGCGGCAGCCCCCAGGATGCCCAGGTTAGCTTAGGTTAGGTTAATGACCAGTTATGTGACAGGGATCTGCCTTGTATGGGCCGATCGGCTTTTTGCAGACTCCCATTTTCTTATGTTCTTATGTTCTCAGTGATAATTATGTTCTTATGTTCTCAGTGATAGCGAAAGAACTCGAACAAATGGTTTCAAATTAGATAAATTTCGTTTCAGGAAAGATATATAGGCAAATATTGGTTTGGTAACAGAGTTGTAGATGGGTGGAATAGGCTACCAAGTGATATAGTGGGATCAAGAACGATAGGAAGCTTTAAGATAAAATTAGATAGGCATATGGACGAGATGGGTTGTGTGTGAGGGGGATCTGCCTGGTGTGGGCCAATCGGCGCTCAGCAGACCCCCGTAATCTTGTGTTAATCCCTGACCATTTTGGTGGGGGCAGTACTCAAGGTATTAGTGAGTTGGGCCTATAATTGGCCCTTGTAATTGGGGTTGGGTGTGACAGGGATCTGACTTGTGTGGGCCAATCAGCTTTTTGCAGACTCCCATTTTCTTATGTTCTTATGAATGGGCAGTATAATTTTTACCTACACTTGGATGTCACAGTCTCTACTAGCAAACATGTGGGGACTTTACCTATTTCTAATTGTGGAAATATATTTTATACAAGACCAACTATAGAGTAATCATGCAAATATTTCTACCATTTGGGAAGAGTCAGCCAGGGCAGATGGATTGATATATATACTGCCCCTTTGCACTAGCCCTGTTCTTAAGTTAGAGATCTCGATTTTTGGCCTACCCTTTATGGAAAAGGTATAGCTTTAAAAATAATGGAATTGTGTAAACCGTATGTATGTGATGTGTATAGTATTGATCAATACTGGACATTTAGTGTAATTAAGTTGTACTGAGTCTTAGGACCAAACACCATGTCTTTATGTTATTATCTACACACACTACACATTATTGGCGTTTGGTATATTTCACTAGTTATATTGTTAAACTTTAAAATTATGAGAAGGATTGGCCTTGTGTGGGCCAAGAAGTAATTATTGTATGGTATAATATATATACTGTATATCAGTAATTATTGTATGGTATAATATATATACTGTATATCAGTAATTATTGTATGGTATAATATATATACTGTATATCAGTAATTATTGTATGGTATAATATATATAAGAACATAAGAACATAAGAACATAAGAAAATGGGAGTCTGCAGAAAGCCGATTGGCCTAAGCAAGGCAGATCCCTGTCCCACACAACCCCAATTCATTACAAAGCCCAATTATAGGCTTCACACTCTAATACCCTGAGGATCATCTTACCAAAACGGTTAGAGATTAACGCAGGATTATGGAGGTCTGCAGAGCGCTGATTGGCCCAACCCGGCTGATCCCCCTTCACACCCAACCTTCTCGTCCATATGCTTATCCAATTTTATCTTAAAGCTCCCTACAGTTTTAGATCCCACTATAGCACTTGGTAGTCCATTCCACCCGTCTACAACTCTGTTACCAAACCAATACTTGCCTTCATTCTGAGTTGAGCAGCCACACCGAGCAGAGCTACATATCCTCTTCTCTTCACCACCACCACAATGCCTCCCGCAACTTCCACACTTGTTGCCGGCACTGTAAAGTGGTTTAATGTGAAGAAGGGCTTTGGATTTATCACCAGGGACGACAACAGCACTGATATTTTTGTACACCACAAAAATATTAAGAAAAACAACCCCAGGAAGTGAGAGTAGAATTCCACACCAAAACAGGGGCAAGAGGTCCTGAGGCCACTCTGGTCACAGGACCCAGGGGCAAAACAGTCAAGGGCTCACATCATGCCCGAGACTTGAAGGAGAGGCAGGGTATTATGAAAAAGGTTGACAGACTAAAGAGCATGGACCTGCCTAGTGATATATCAATTAAGATCGATATTATCATCAGGACGGCCGTGGCTCTTGCTGGAGGAAACAACTCCCTCCTCCAGCAATACCTACCTGCCCTCCTTCAGGCCAACAATCTCCCAGGTATTCTTGTACCAGGAGGGTTGTTGGACAATGCCCAGAGGGGTCCTGTCAGACAGAGACCTACTCCACAGAGGCGCTTGACCATCAAAGTGCCTCTAAACAGAAAAAACTGTCCCCCTGAACCTGAAGCAGTAACTCCAGAAGCTGATCCTGGAAGAGCTGCTGAAGAAACCAACTCAACTCCGACACCTGCAGCAGAAGAAGAAGAGGCGATGGAAGAGACCCCTGCAGTCAACACCAACCCACCTGCAGAGCCTCCTTCACCTCCTTCAAAACCAAAACAAGGTGCCTCCATGCCCCTCATTGAAATTGAACCAGTGAGACAGGAAGAGAAGAAACCAGACACCCCCAAGACCCCTCACCAATTGTTCTTGGATATCTGCCTACCACACCTGAATAAGGACCACAACATGACTATGAGTTATGCTTACGAAGACTGTGTCCCACCTGAATACAACGGATTCCTGAGCTACTGCATGTTAGACTGGAATTGCTTAGGCTGCAATTGCTATTTTCACAAAAAAGGCAAATACAACTACATCGAATGCGGCCTAACAGTGAAGCAAGCTCTGAAGCAAGGCTTCCCGGACCTCCCGAGGAAGTAATATCACCACCACCACCCATCACCCTCACCAACACCTCATCACCAGCGGGCTATTAGTACGGGACTCCCAGTCGGGCCGGGAGGATAAATATATGGCCTTAAATTCCCTACCCGTACAATAGCCCACAGTTCCAGCCTCTCAGCTCTCGACCCACTGCCTCCCTGGTCGGGTCCAGTCGTCTTCGTAGTAACGCCGATCTCCCAAACACTGAAAACCCTCAGGCAGCTCCAGTTAAGCCTGGACACCTTTTTCTCCTCCTAAAACTCACTTCATCCAACTAATTCTTGTCCTATCCCCACTTCCCCCTAACCCCCTGAAACTACTCAATTTGACTTGACTTGACAGACAACTTAAGTCTTGATGTTGTTGTCTTACGGTTGTATTACATTATTTTTAAAGCTATACCTTCTCCATAGGTAGGCCAAAAATCGTGATTTCCAACTTTAAATGGGCTAGAGCAAAGGGGCTGTAGATTTCCACTCATTTGCCCTGGCTGACTTCCCAAATGGTAGAAATATTAGCACGATTACTCTATAGTCAGTTTTATTCCAGCTATAAGAACATCGTATGTCTCCCGAGTCATATTAATGGCAAGTTTTCACATTTTAGCCTACACTGAGAGAGCTCTGAAGAACACTGACTATTAAAATAATCAGTGTTTCTCAGAGCTCTCTCAGTGTATACCAACCCCTCTTCATAGAACATGCAGCAATCGTCTTGCAACACAATCCCACCCCTACTCTGCAACTCTCTAACCCAAGAGTGAAACGTTATTCTCAATGTTTCTTCTATTAAGCAACTGAGCTCTGGAATTATCTCCCATAATCAGTTTTTCCCTCATCCTATCAACTCCGGTGTTCCTCAGGGTTCTGTCCTATCTGCCATTCTCTTTCTAATTTTCATAAATAATCTCCTCAACTGTACCTCCAGTCCCATTCATTCATACGCAGACGACTCTACTACTCAATTAGTTTTCCAGAACGACCCAGCAACTCGCAGCTTCACCATCGCATTCGTCATCTAAGGTGATGAACTTGTTGCTGAGGGCAACTGGCTGCCGTAGAAATTTGCAGGTTGTTGCACTTGTTGGAACAACTGTCCAGGGAGCATCACGATCCCTAACAGCAGTTGCACTATCTTCACTTTTCTTGTCAGCCAAAGTTAGCTTTATGGCTAAATTCTCGTCTTTGAGAGACTGCACCTCTCTCTCCACATTATCCAGCCTTTCTTGCAAAGCAAGACAAAGCTGGAGAATATGAGAGGAGGTAGCAATCTCGTCAACACCAGCCATTTTAAGAAAGCGTTAACACTATCACCACACTATGGGCAAAGATAATTCACTGGGAGTCACTAGGGACAGATCCTCACTCAGCAAAGGTCAGGCAGGTACTATCGAATGATATGGGTTGGGTGTGAATGGGATCTGCCTCATGTGGGCTGGTCGGCCTATGCGGATTTCCGGTTTCTTATGTTCTTAGATAACGTGGATATAAGAAACTCAGATAATGAAAAATATTTGAGTCCTCGTCAACTGGGATATGATAGAAGTGTTCAAGTGGGATTGATAAAGGGGACATGAGAGATGTACTGAAGCTCAGTGATAGCGAAAGAACTCGACAAAATAGTTTCAAATTACTTTCAACATATTTCGCTTCAGAAAAGTTATAGGCATATATTGGTTTGGTAACAGAGTTATAGATATGTGGAATAGGCTACCGAGTGGAATAGTGGGATCAAGAACGATATAGAGCTTTAAGATAAAATTAGACAGGCATATGGACGAGATTGGTTGGGTGTTAAAGTGATTTCAGACTAAAGTGATCTCGGCCTAAAGTGTTCTTGGACAAAAGTGATCTTGGAGTAAAGTGTTCTCGGGCACATCTGTCCACTACCAACGACAACTTTTATATTTTATTCTAGCTATATTCAGACGATATTATGCAACTTAGGAAGGGCCAGTGGTAGTTCAAAGCGTTGATTGAGATAGTGTGAAGCCTTATAATTGCTAGAGATCCTTCCTAAACTGAATAATATCCATTAGCAGTAGCCAGACTAAAATATAAATGATGTCGACGGTACAGAAGGGTTAAACCTGAAGAGCAAGCTTTGGCATCCTTACAGACAGTTTGCTGGACCGTCAACACAAAACTGCAAAAACTAAACCCACATTATTGAATCATTCTAGCGTCTGAAATCCTATGAGGGTGTGACATAACCGTAGAGTTCATGGGATTCAAGTGACCTCTCGAAATTGATGTGAGAATCCTGAAGAAGTAAGATTTGGCAACTTTACAGACAGTTTGTGAAAGTTTAGTAAATGTAGATAATTGTAAAGTTAAATAATATACGTAGTGAAATACAGTAATAATTATCAATACGTTGTGTATTAAGCTACTTACATAATGACATGGTGGTAGTTGTTAAGTCTCAGTAATGGACCTTAATAAACATAATCTACAGTTATCGATAGCCAGTGCAGATATACTTTTCCTTAATCAAGTAGATATCTAAAATATTTTTGCCACTACAAGTGTAGTAATAAACTTCAATACATTCAAGACAATTTTAACGAATTAGGCTATATTTGTTACTATAGTCAATTAATTACAACCAGGCCAGGAATCTTGACCCCAAACCCTCTATAACCCCTAAAGTACCAGAGTAATCGTGCCCATATGTATACCATTTGGGAAGAGTCAACCAGTAAATAATAATAATAATAATACAAAATAATTTATAATAATACTAGAAATACTAATAGAGATGAAGATTTGCAGCCTACTTGCTCCAGCCCTTTTTTGAGTTACAAGAGGTTTCCGCCTCATCATCGTGGACAGACTATACCCGAAGATCTGCAGCAGTGTTGCCAAGTTAGCTCCTTTACCGCTAGATCTACGAGCAAGTATTAACCCCATCTGTACCCCGACGCCCTTTTAACTTTACTCTGGCTACTATTAAACGATTATATATAGTTTAATAAGGGCCTCCAGCAATTAACAGGCTTCGAACTATCTCGCCTAACTATTTTTACTACCACAAATCCTTCTTAAATTACACAACAATTTCTAAATATAGCTAGAATAAAATTAATGAGACGTCGCCGGTAAAGAAGGGGTTAATACTTAATTTATCTTCGGGTATAGTCTGTCCACGATGATGTGGCGGAAATCTGGAATTTCAACCTCTTGTAACTCAAAAAGGGCTGGAGCAAGTAGGCTGTAAATGTTCACCCCTATTTACTGGTTAATTCTCCCCAAATGGTAGACATATAAGAACATAAGAAACTGGGAGTCTGCAGGAAGCCGATTGGCCCACACAAGGCAGATCCCACTCACACCCAAAACCAATTATAAGGCCTAATTATAGACCCAACTCACTAACACCAAGAGGACCGAACTTACCAAAACGGTCAGAGGTCAACACAAGATTACGGGGGTATGCAGAGTGCCAAATGGCCCACACCAGGCAGATCCCCCTCACACCCAACCTATCTCGTCCATATGGCTATCTAATTGTATCTTAAAGCTCTCTATCGTTCTTGATCCCACTATATCACTCAGTAGCCTATTCCACATGTGTACATCTCTGTTACCAGCCAATATTTGCCTATATCTTTCCTGAAACGAAATTTATATAATTTGAAACCATTTGTTTGAGTTCTTTCGCTATCACTGAACTTCAGTACATCTGTCATGTCCCCTTTATTAATCCCGCTAACCCACTTGAACACTTCTATCATATCCCCTCTAACTCTGCGCCTCTCTAACGAATGTAAGCCTAATTTTTTCAACCTTTCTTCATACGGAAGATTTCGAATATTATGGATCATTTTTGTCATTCTACGTTGTACTCTCCAATGAATCTATGTCCATTCTGTAATAAAGACACTAAAATTGGACAGCATAATCCATAATTATGAGGTCTCACTAATGACAAGTAAAGTTTTAAGATAACATCAGCAGTTCTGTTACACACACTCCTAGAGATGAACCCGAGAATCCTGTTTGCCTTGTTACGAACGCTTATACATTGTTTTCTAGGCTTCAAATCATTGCTAACAAACACACCTAGATCTTTCTCGCAATCTGAGTTATCTAATTCCATATTAGCGAGTTTATATTTAACATTTGTATGCATCTTCCCTATCTCTAATACCTTGCATTTGTCAATGTTCTTACATTCATATTATGTGAGAGGGATCTGCCTTGTGTGGGTCGATAGGCTTTCTGCAGGCTCCCATTTTCTTATGTTCTTATGTTCTTATATCTCCAGCACTTCCGAAAATGATGTTCGCTAAATAAATAGAAAGATTTGACAAATATACAGAAATGTTGTGTTTGTGCATAATTTTAAAGTTTAACAATATAACGGTAATTATAGTCTATTTTTGTCCAGCGGAGCCTAAATTGTCATGTTTCTATCTTTGTTACTCGGCTATAAGGTAGATTTTGTAGCGAAAGATGATGGTTGTTCTGAAAACTTGGCATTAATAGGACACACAGCCATAGTAGTTTCATATATTTCCATTAAGTATCGAGAAATCAGCTAATAAGAGATTCAGTTTACCATCAGCTAATAAGAGATTCAGTTTACCATCAGCTGGAAAAAAATAGTCTAGTGAAATATACCAAACGCCAATAATGTGTAGTGTGTGTAGATAATAACATAAAGACATGGTGTTTGGTCCTAAGACTCAGTACAATGACGTTACACTAAATTTCCAGATCAATACTCTATTGGAGCGACTGTAACAGGCTTATTTCTATTATTTTTAAAGCTATACCTTTTCCATAAAAGGTAGGCCAAAAATCGAGATCACTAACTCAAGAATAGGGCTAGAGCAGAGGGGCAGTATATATATCAACCCATCTGCCCTGGCAGACTCTTCCCAAATGGTAGAAATATTTGCATGATTACTCTATAGTTGGTGTTATTCCAGCTGGTGTTAAGGGGAGACTGGCCGTTTGTTTGGTCTATTAATTAATTTATTCATACATTTTTTGATAGAAAAATATCTCCGGCGAAGCCAGATTTCTCCATACAATGCTGGCTCGCTATCGCTCGCCAGGAAGAAATCGACATCTGGATGGGCATAAATGTCTTAAAACAGTTGGCTAAATGGGGCCGAATGGATACAAGCCAGAGAAAGAGAGAAAAGGAGAGAAAGCGAACAAAAGGCCGGCGACGTCTTTTGTATTTTTGTTCAGCAATATATAGACGATTTTATGAAGGTTGGGAGGGACATGTGGCAGCTAAAAGGATTCATTGAGATGACCTGTAGCCTATTAATGGTAGACGTCCTCCTTAAGCTGGATAAAATCGTTCAATAGTTGCAGTAGTATATTGAAAGAGACGTCACCGGTACTGAAGGGGTTAACCCCTTCTGTACCGGTGACGTCTTTTTAACTTTATTCTAGCTACTATTAGACGATTTTATTCAGTTTAAAAAGAGCCTTCTGAAAGCAACTAACAGTCTTCGAACAATCGCACATCACCCTCTTCACTACCACAGATCCTTCTAAAACTTCAGAAAATCGCCTAAATATAGCTAGAATGAAATTAAAAAGACGTCGCCGGTACAGAATGGTTTAATAGAGTTCCCCCTGTTCCATGCGCTTCTTTTTCTATTTCACGTTTTCTATCTTTCGGGGGGGACTTAATCGAATGACTTACTGACATCTAGATAAGTTATATCATATTTTTGTCAAGGGATGCAATTTAACGCCAGCTGGAATAGACCAACCGTTAATGTTTAATCGAAGGCCATTTTTTGTAGTTATTAAAAACGTGTTCTTTGGTGTATTATATGATATATAGAAGCAATAGAACTGTTAAAACGACCCGGGAAGTGTATATTAAACCAAATACAATCTTTGAATAATGAGGTAAGAGATATGTGTTTTTTATCACTGTTCAACCCAAGACTAGCGGGGGTCTGGGGGCGGCAGCCCCCAGGATGCCCAGGTTAGCTTAGGTTAGGTTAATGACCAGTTATGTAAATACAGTAGTGTATTTTTGGTTTAGTCTGTGCTCAAAAATCAATTTTCTTTAGAAGGCCATATACTAAATTTTGACCAGACCAACTATAGAGTAATCATGCAAATAATTCTATCATTTGGGAAGAGTCAGCCAGGGCAGATGGGTTGATATTTACTGCCCCTTTGCTCTAGCCCTATTCTTAAGTTGGTGATCTCGATTTTTGGCCTACCTTTTATGGAGAAGGTATAGCTTTAAAAATAATGAATTACTGAAGAATAATTATCAGTACAATACAAGACCCTAACATTATCAATAGGAAATTTAGCGTAAATAATGCGTTGTACTGAGCCTTAGGACCAAACACCATGTCTTTGTTATTATCTACAATACATACAAATTTATCTAGAAAGGGAATCTAATGGATGTTTTTGTGTTTAAGTTTGATGGAGGTCTAGGGAGGAAAGTAAAATAATAATAAATACGTGAGCAAATCGACCAAAAAGTGAAGCATAGGGGGGGGGAGCTTCACTTGTTGGTCTATTTGTTTCACGAAGATTTGACAAATATACAGATATGATGTGTTTGTGCATAATTTTAAAGTTTAACAATATAACTAGTGAAATATACCAAAAGCCAATGATGTGTAGTGTGTGTAGATAATAACATAAAGACATTGTGTTTGGTCCTAAGACTCAGTACAATGACGTTAATCACACTAAATTTCCAGTATTGAGATCACTTATAAAAGTCTATGTATGAATTAGTGGAATTCAATATTTTTAAAGCTATACCTTTTCCATTAAAGGTAGGCCAAAATTCGAGATCACTTACTCAAGAATAGGGCTAGAGCAAAGGGGCAGTAAATAGCAACTCATCTGCCCTGGCTGACTCTTCCCAAATGGTAGACATATTTGCATGATTACTCTATAGTTGGTGTTATTCCAGCTGGTGTTAAGGGGAGACTGTCCTTTTGTTTGGTCTATTAATTAATTTATTTGTTTAGTTTCCTTCCTAGACCTCCATCAAGTTTAGAATAACACCTCTGAGACCCCCTTTCAAGATAAATTTTTCGGTAAAAAAATGTCCCGGCCAACGGCTGGTTCCTCTTAAAATTGCAGGCTCGCTATCGCTCGCCAGGAAATAATCGACACGAAAGGTCTTAAAATTGACAACGAAATGATGCAAAATGTGTTAAAATCACCAAACTATTGGGCCGAAGGTCTTATAATCTCAAAACTAGTGGGGCTAAACATTAGGGAGAAGGGGGTCCAGAAAAACGGTCTGCCTCACCTTAAATTGCATCCCTTGGCAAAAAATATGATGTAATTTATCTAGATTTCAGAAAGTCATTCGATTAAGTCCCCACGAAGGATAGAAAACGTGAAATAGAATATAGAAGCTCATGGAACAGGGGGAACTCTATTAAACCCTTCTGTACCGGCGACGTCTTTTTAATTTCATTCTAGCTATATTTAGACGATTTTCTGAAGTTTTAGAAGGATCTGTGGTAGTGAAGAGGGTGATGTGCGATTGTTCGAAGGCTGTTAGTTGCTGGAGGCTCTTTTTAAACTGAATAAAATCGTCTAATAGTAGCCAGAATAAAGTTAAAAAGACGTCACCGGTACAGAAGGGGTTAACCCCTTCAGTACCGGTGACGTCTCTTTCAATATACTCCTGCAACTATTGGACTATTTTATCCAGCTTAAGGAGGACGTCTACCATTAATAGGCTACAGGTCATCTCAATGAATCCTTCTAGCTGCCACATGTCCCTCCCAACCTTCATAAAATCGTCTATATATTGCTGAACAAAAATACAAGAGACGTCGCCGGCCTTTTGTTCGCTTTCTCTCCTTTTCTCTCTTTCTCTGGCTTGTATCCATTCGGCCCCATTCAGCCAACTGTTTTAAGATGTTTATGCCCATCCAAATGTCGATTTCTTCCTGGCGAGCGATAGCGAGCCAGCATTGTATGGAGAAATCCGGCTTCGCCGGAGATATTTTTCTATCAAAAAAAGTATGAATAAATTAATTAATAGACCAAACAAACGGCCAGTCTCCCCTTAACACCAGCTGGAATAACACCAACTATAGAGTAATCATGCAAATATTTCTACCATTTGGGAAGAGTCAGCCAGGGCAGATGGGTTGATATACATACTGCCCCTTTGCTCTAGCCCTATTCTTGAGTTAGTGATCTCGATTTTTGGCCTACCTTCTATGGAAAAGGTATAGCTTTAAAAATAATATAAACAATATATAGTTCAGTAGGATTGTATGTATATGTATGATCAATACTGGACATTTAGTGTAATTAAGTCATTGTACTGAGTCTTAGGACCAAACACCATGTCTTTATGTTATTATCTACACACACTACACATTATTGGCGTTTGGTATATTTCACTAGTTATATTGTTAAACTTTAAAATTATGAGAAGGATTGGCCTTGTGTGGGCCAAGAAGTAATTATTGTATGGTATAATATATATACTGTATATCAGTAATTATTGTATGGTATAATATATATACTGTATATCAGTAATTATTGTATGGTATAATATATATATACTATATAGGACAGTTGCCCTCTGACCCCTGACCTGTGCGGACGTCCCCAGTGACCGCTAGTGAACCTGTTTACCCTTAGTGAGGTCCTAGTGAACTTTCTTAGTGATGGCTGTTGTTGATGAGTCTGCTGTCTCCTCCCATACTCTCCAGCTTTGTCTTGCTTTGCAAGAAAGACTGGAGAGTGTGGAGCAGGAGATTCAGTGTCTCAAAGATGAAAATTTGGCCTTGAGACTAGCTATGGCGGAGAAGAAGTGTGAGGCTACCGGAAGTGTTCCCAGGGATCGTGAAGCCCCTTGGAAAGTGGTGTCAACCAGTGCAACGGCCTGCAAGCTGAAAAGGCAGCCACTCAAGACCCACAACAACTTCAGCACCTTGGCTGATGAGAGTGATGGCGAGGAAGTGGCGATCATCGAGGCAGTGAGAGGGGAGGGGGGGAAGTCTACTGCTGTTGCTGCTACAACTCCTGCTACACGCCGACAACGGAAAAAAAGCTAAGTTCATTGTCGGTGATTCAATGGTTAGGTACCTTGACGGGGCTACTAACACTCATGTTAGTAAAGTTGTCTGCCTACCTGGAGCCGGAGTCGGGAGGGTGGCAGAGAAGATGGATGGTGTCCTAGAAGTGGGTGGGGAGGACCCCATCATCTTCATCAACGCGGGATCCAATGACATATGGAGATGCAGGACTGAGGAGTTGCTGACCAAGTACCAGGAAATGCTGGAGAGGATCAAGGAGAAGGGTGGATTTCCTGTGGTACACAGTATCCTGCCAAGAAGAGGGGTACGGAAGGAATGGTCCTCCAGGGCTATTGGTGTAAATAGCCGGCTGGAGAAGTATTGCAAGGCAAAGTCAATACCATTCCTAGATAACTGGACCCACTTCTATGGTAAGGATGAACTGTATGCCCAGGATGGAGTACATCTTTCTCGACTAGGAGTTTCGACCTTGGCCAGCTCACTGGACAAGATTGTTGCGGGGTTTCGTTAAAAAAACCTGGGTGTGTAAGTAAAATACTGTCTCCATATGGAGCAGGTACGTCATGTGACAAACCAGTGAGTAAAATAGAAATAATCAGTCAAGATAGTGCGAATATAGTGATGTGTAATAGTATTATCGATAACACTACACATGTAACTGATAGTAAAGATGAGATTACTGATAGAGCAGAATTTCCGTCTAGAGCTAGTAGTTCAACAGGAAATAATAAGTTAGCTAAAAACAATAGAAAATTAGTTGCAAATAAAAGTAATAGGTTGAGGGTATATTATACAAATTGTAGGAGTTTATGTAACAAAATGAACGAACTTAGAGCACTCGTTAGCACAGAAAATATAGACATAATAGCGCTAACTGAAACGTGGATTAATACAGAATCTAGGCATTTTTTAGCAGAATTTGATATTCCAGGATATAGTTTGTTTAAATATGACCGAACAAGTAGGAGGGGCGGGGTATAGCAGTGTTTGTCAGGAGTACATTAAAAAGCTGTATTAAATCAGGTATTAGACTAAATAATGATAATGAAAGTGTTTGGGTAGAGGTTAACGAAGGTAGTGAGACCATAGTTATTGGAGTTATATATAGACCGCCTAATATGAGTAGAAATGGCGGAACATCGTTATGGGAGGAAATTAAAATAGCATCAAGGTTTAGCAATGTGTGCATTATGGGGGATTTTAATTTTCCGAACATTGATTGGCAGCACCAAATAGGCGACTCCGATTCAGTAGAGTTTATTGAGGTTGTACAAGATAGTTTTTTATTTCAATTCATAGATACGCCAACTAGAGGTATTAATATTCTTGATTTAGTTTTCAGTAACAATGAACATATGATAAATGATGTAGAGATTGGTGACCACCTAGGAAATAGCGATCATAAATCTATTTATTTTAATATACAATGGACAGGGAATGCTAAAGAGAATACGACACTTATCCCAGATTTCAGAAAAGCCGATTATGGTGGGCTAAGAAGAAACTTAAGGGTGGACCCTATTGTTAAGCAATTAAGTCAGGATATGCCAGAGTTAAACTTGCCACCTACATATAACCAGTTTATTGCTTCACTCCACAATGCTCAAAATAAATATATCCCTAAAAGAAAATTTAGATCGCCGCAGAACCAACCAAAATGGATGACTAATAAGCTAATAGATCTTATAGGAAAAAAGAAAGGAATATATAGAAAAATAAAGAAAGGCGAAAATCATCTACATATATACTATCAGACTCTATCAAGACAGGTTAAAAAGGAAATCAGGAAAGCAAAAAGAAATTATGAAATAAGGATAGCCAGTGACTCAAAAAATAACCCTAAAGCTTTTTACCAACTATATAAATCTAAAGTTAGAGATGTAATAGGCCCCCTAAAAACTTCAATAGGAGAAATAACAGAAAATGATTTAGAAATGTGCAGTACATTAAATAGTCAGTTTCTTTCCGTTTTCACTAATGAAAATTTGGCACAGATTCCAGAAGTCAATATGGTATATAGTGATAGTATAGAAAATATGTTAAGTACAGTTAGTATAAGTAGAAATGATGTGCTTAAGGAAATTGACAGACTGAAACCTCAAAAATCGCCTGGTCCTGACGAGGTATATGCTAGAGTATTAAAAGAATGCAGAGATGAGTTAAGTAACCCATTAGCATTTTTATTTAACAAGTCTTTAGAAACAGGTTTAGTTCCAGAAGCTTGGAAGCTTGCAAATGTAGTTCCGATCTTCAAAAAAGGTGATAAATCGATAGCATCCAATTACCGTCCCATTAGTCTCACATCAATCATAGGAAAGTTGCTAGAGTCTATTATTGCTAGGAAAATTAGAAGCCACTTAGTAAAATTTAACTTAATAAATTCTTCTCAGCATGGATTCACTCAGGGACGTTCTTGCCTTACTAATTTGCTTAGCTTTTTCTCAGAGGTATATGAAGCAGTAGATAGTGACAAGTCATATGATATTATTTATTTAGATTTCAGTAAAGCTTTCGACAGAGTCCCTCATGAGAGATTGATGAGAAAGGTTGAGGCACATGGAATAGGAGGATCGTTGTTGGGATGGATTAGGTCATGGCTAATTGGTAGGAAACAGAGAGTCAGCATAAATGGTACCAAGTCAGAGTGGGGAGCAGTCAAAAGTGGTGTCCCCCAGGGATCGGTATTAGGTCCCCTGTTGTTTCTTATATACATAAATGACCTAGATTTAGGTATAACTAGTAGGATAAGTAAATTCGCAGACGATACTAAAATGGGGAGATCAATTGATTCAGATAGCGATATAGAGTGCCTCCAAAGGGATCTAGATACCTTACACGAATGGTCAGTAAATTGGCAGATGAAGTTTAACATTGACAAATGCAAGGTATTAAAGATAGGGAAGATGCATACAAATGTTAAATATAAACTAGCTAATTTAGAATTAGAAAATTCAGACTGTGAGAAAGATCTAGGTGTGTTTGTTAGCAATGATTTGAAGCCTAGAAAACAGTGTATAAGCGTTCGTAATAAGGCAAACAGGATTCTCGGGTTCATCTCTAGGAGTGTGAGTAACAGAACTGCTGATGTTATCTTAAAACTTTACTTGTCATTAGTGAGACCCCATATGGATTATGCTGTCCAATTTTGGTGTCCTTATTACAGAATGGACATAGATTCATTGGAGAGAGTACAGCGTAGAATGACAAAAATGATCCATAATATTAGAAATCTTTCGTATGAAGAAAGGTTGAAGAAATTAGGTTTACATTCGTTAGAGAGACGCAGAGTTAGAGGGGATATGATAGAGGTGTTCAAGTGGGTTAGTGGGATTAACAAAGGGGACATGACAAATGTACTAAAGCTCAGTGATAGCGAAAGAACTCGTACCAATGGTTTCAAATTAGATAAATTTCGTTTCAGAAAAGATATAGGCAAATATTGGTTTGGTAACAGAGTTGTAGATGGGTGGAATGGACTACCAAGTGCTATAGTGGGGTCTAAAACGGTAGGGAGCTTTAAGATAAAATTGGATAAGCATATGGACGAGAAGGGTTGGGTGTGAAGGGGGATCAGCCGGGTTGGGCCAATCAGCACTCTGCATACCCCCATAATCCTGCGTTAATCTCTAACCGTTTTGGTAAGATGATCCTCAGGGTATTAGAGTGTTGAGCCTATAATTGGGCTTTGTAATTGAACTGGGGTTGTGTGGGACAGGGATCTGCCTTGCTTAGGCCAATCGGCTTTCTGCAGACTCCCATTTTCTTATGTTCTTATGTTCTTATACTGTATATCAGTTTCTACATGAAACCAATAATTATTGTTTAGTAGTGGAATAAAAACTCTTACATACGGACAGATATACGTTCTTCCATAAAACAAAAACAGTATTTCTTGCATAGTGTGACAGGGATCTGCCTTGTGTGGGCCGATCGGATTTTTGCAGACTCCCATTTTCTTATGTTCTTATGTAGTAAAACGAACACTTTCTCTTTGACATATTTTTGCTATATAGTATATAATGTGAACTATTGTAATTCTATCTATCTATCTATCTATCTATCTATCTATCTATATGCTCAGGCCCAATCCCCATGTTTTCCTATTTTTATTTTGTATTTGATTCTATTTTTATTTTATTTTTTTTCCTTTTATTTATTTTTGTATTTTGTTATTGTAATTAATACAGGTTTTTGTATTGCAGGTATGTATGTTTGGCTGGGCAGTTAATTTGGCTGGTGGGTGAGTCAACCTGTATTTGTAATTCATTCATTTGTAGTTCATTCATTTGTAGTTCATTCATTTGTAATTCATTCATTTGTAATTCATTCATTTGTAATTCATTCATTTGTAGTTCATTCATTTGTAATTCATTCATTTGTAATTCATTCATTTGTAATTCATTCATTTGTAATTCATTCATTTGTAATTCATTCATTTGTAATTCATCCATTTGTAATTCATTCATTTGTAATTCATCCATTTGTAATTCATTCATTTGTAGTTCATTCATTTGTAATTCATTCATTTGTAATTCATTCATTTGTAATTCATTCATTTGTAGTTCATTCATTTGTAATTCATCCATTTGTAATTTATTCATTTGTAATTCATTCATTTGTAGTTCATTCATTCATTTAACCCCTTCTGTACCGGCGACTTGGTTTGTGTTTTGCTATTTTTAGACGTTGTGTAGTTTAAGGGGAGGCAGACCGTTTGTTTCTTATATTTATTCATGTATTTATATATTTTTTTAGTTTCCTTCCTAGACCTCCATCAAACTTAGAAAAACACCCCCTAGACCCCCCTTCAAGATAAATTTGTACATTTTTCGGTAGAAAAATGTGCCGGCCGAAGGCCGGTTCCTCGCAGGCTCGCTTTCGCTCGTCAGGAAATAATCGACACGTAAATGGGACGAAAGGTCTTAAAATTGACAACGAAATGGGGCAAAAGGTGTTAAAATCGCCAAACTAATGGGCCGAACGTCTTATAATCTCACAACTAGTGGGGCTAAACATGAGGGAGAAGGGGGTCCAGAAAAACGGTCTGCCTCCCCTTAAGAACGATCTGTGGTGGTAAGAATGCTTGAGGGAGATAGTTCGAACCCGGTAAATTGCTGGAGGCCCTTTCTAAACTGACTAAAAACGTCTCATAGTAGCCAAAATATAGTGAAGAGGACGGCTCCGGTACTGAAGGGGTTAACTATTATTATTATTATTATTATTATTATATGCCGAAGCCTCCAACCAGGGTGCAGAAATGTCTAGTTTAGTCTATACAACAGCAACAACAACAACAACATATGTCTATCATAGAGTAACGTGTGTGTTTTTGTTGGGGGGAAACGTCTGAAATTGGTCCAACTAGTATGTCGAAACAGGGGTGGTCCAGAAAACGATCACCCACGGAATAGATAAGAAGTGTGCAAATTTTTAACATGGCTAACAAATAAGCTACGCAAATCAAAGGTCTCCATCGGGTATGAAGAAAGTATATAAAATACTTTGATAGCTATTGTACCACTAACTAAGATACTTTGATATATATATATATATATATATATATATATATATATATATATATAATCAATCTAATAATATACTCAGACTCAACTGCATTAAGGATAGCCTAATGTTTTAATGAGAGGAAAGAACACAGAATGGGGCCAAGATCGCTAAGGACCGGCCTCGCTAGACATTAGTTCCTTGAACATACTGTATATACATTAAGGAACACCCCGTTCTTAATATTAATCCTCCATTACAAACCCAAATGTACTTGACTAAATAAATAATGTCTCTAGTGAAATATACCAAAAGTCGATAATGTTTAGTGTCCGTAGATAATACCATAAGGACGTGGTACTTGGTGTTAAGGCTCAGTACAACAAAAGACTTTACCATAAATTTCCAGACAACTTCATTCTGAGTTGAGCAGCCACACCGAGCAGAGCTACATATCCTCCTCTCTTCACCACCACCACAATGCCTCCCGCAACTTCCACACTCGTTGCCGGCACCGTAAAGTGGTTTAATGTGAAGAAGGGCTTTGGATTTATCACCAGGGACGACAACAGCACTGATATTTTTGTACACCACAAAAATATTAAGAAAAACAACCCCAGGAAGTCTGTACCCTCTCTAGGTGACGGAGAGAGGGTATAATTCCACACCAAAACAGGGGCAAGAGGTCCTGAGGCCACTCTGGTCACAGGACCCAGGTGCAAAACAGTCAAGGGCTCACATCATGCCCGAGACTTGAAGGAGAGGCAGGGTATTATGAAAAAGGTTGACAGACTAAAGAGCATGGACCTGCCTAGTGATATATCAATTAAGATCGATATTATCATCAGGACGGCCGTGGCTCTTGCTGGAGGAAACAACTCCCTCCTCCAGCAATACCTACCTGCCCTCCTTCAGGCCAACAATCTCCCAGGTATTCTTGTACCAGGAGGGTTGTTGGACAATGCCCAGAGGGGTCCTGTCAGACAGAGACCTACTCCACAGAGGCGCTTGACCATCAAAGTGCCTCTAAACAGAAAAAACTGTCCCCCTGAACCTGAAGCAGTAACTCCAGAAGCTGATCCTGGAAGAGCTGCTGAAGAAACCAACTCAACTCCGACACCTGCAGCAGAAGAAGAAGAGGCGATGGAGGAGACCCCTGCAGTCAACACCAACCCACCTGCAGAGCCTCCTTCACCTCCTTCAAAACCAAAAAAAGGTGCCTCCATGCCCCTCATTGTAATTGAACCAGTGAGACAGGTAGAGAAGAAACCAGACACCCCAAAGACCCCTCACCAATTGTTCTTGGATATCTGCCTACCACACCTGAATAAGGACCACAACATGACTATGAGTTATTCTTATGAAGACTGTGTCCCACCTGAATACAACGGATTCCTGAGCTACTGCATGTTAGACTGGAATTGCTTAGGCTGCAATTGCTATTTTCACAAAAAAGGCAAATACAACTACATCGAATGGGGCCTAACAGTGAAGCAAGCTCTGAAGCAAGGCTTCCCGGACCTCCCGAGGAAGTAATATCACCACCACCACCCATCACCCTCACCAACACCTCATCACCAGCGGGCTATTAGTACGGGACTCCCAGTCGGGCCGGGAGGATAAATATATGGCCTTAAATTCCCTACCCGTACAATAGCCCACAGTT
Organism: Paralithodes platypus; assembly: GCA_032716605.1. Lineage (NCBI taxonomy): Eukaryota > Metazoa > Arthropoda > Malacostraca > Decapoda > Lithodidae > Paralithodes > Paralithodes platypus. The sequence goes on from CM064500.1 coordinate 12,069,182, forward strand.
CCAGCCGCCCAGCTCTCGACCCACTGCCTCCCTGGTCGGGTCCAGCCGTCTTCGTAGTAACGCCAATCTCCCAAACACTGAAAACCCTCAGGCAGCTCCAGTTAAGCCTGGACACCTTTTCTCCTAAAACTCACTTCATCCAACTAATTCTTGTCCTATCCCCACTTCCCCCTAACCCCCTGAAACTACTCAATTTGACTTGACTTGACAGACAACTTAAGTCTTGATGTTGTTGTCTTACGGTTGTATTACATTATTTTTAAAGCTATACCATCAGCTGGAAAAAAATAGAGTCTAGTGAAATATACCAAACGCCAATAATGTGTAGTGTGTGTAGATAATAACATAAAGACATGGTGTTTGGTCCTAAGACTCAGTACAACTTAATTACACTAAATTTCTAGTATTCAATATATATTCTTATCTTCATAACAGAAAAATACGTGTAATGGTAGATGGCCTTTATTCTCAATTTCACTCAATAAATGCTGGTGTTCCCCAGGGATCAGTTTTGGCCCCAACTCTGTTCCTCATTCATATCAATGATCTCATATCTACCACTCATAATCCAATACATTCCTACGCAGATGACTCAACACTCCACAGTTCCTTCACATTTACCAATTCTTTCACCCAACCCGATCTTAAATGCAAAATTATACACTGCAATTTCTCTGAACCAGGACCTTTCTAGAATTAATGAATGGGGACAAGAGAATCTAGTTTCCTTTAATGCACAGAAAACCAAGTACATTCAATTTTCTAACCGACAGAATCTCACTGACTCCCATATATTTTTAATGATGTAAATATTCCCACTTCCCCTAGTATTGACATTCTCGGTGTAACATTAACTACTAACTTGAGCTGGACACATATGTTAGAAGCATTGCTAAGAATGCCTCTAAAAAACTGGGACTCCTGTACAGAGTTCGAGAATTCTTCACTGACGAGCAGTTGGCCGTAATATATAAAGTCATGTGCGCTCTCAGATGGATTACTGTTCACCTCTGTGGGGTGGAAGTGGAGTGGTTGCATTGAGGCAGTTGGACAAAATTCAAAATAAAGCTATTAGATTAATCAATAACCCTGCAATCACACAGGACCTTCCTACATTAGCCATACGAAGAAACGTTGCATCCCTTGCATTATTCTACAGATATTTTCACAGCAATTGTTCCGAGGAACTTGCTTCAATTGTGCCGCCTCTCCACATCTTTCCCCGTAGAACTAGGGCAGCTGAGAGCGCCCATGAATTTACACTTTCTCCTCCACAATGCAGAACTTCTGCTTATCAGAATTCATTTATCCCCAGAGCTACTACTCTTTGGAATTCACTTCCCTCGAATTGCTTTCCACAAACTTACAATCAACAAATGTTTAAATCCAGTTGTTACAAACATTTTATGAATGGAGGATGCCTTTAGGCACATGGACCTTTTTGTTTTATCTGTGTTTTTCCTTCCTCCGTTCATTGTCTCCTAAAAAAAAAAAAAAAAAAAAAAAAATATTGTACACTAGCATAATAAATTATTTCTATTATTTTTAAAGCTATACCTTTTCTATAAAAGGTAGGCCAAAAATCGAGATCACTAACTCAAGAATCGGGCTAGAGCAAAGGGCCAGTAAATATATCAACCCATCTGCCCTGGCTGACTCTTCCCAAATGGTAGAAATATTTGCATAATTACTCTATAGTTGGTGTTATTCCAGCTGGTGTTAAGGGGAGACTGGCCGTTTGTTTGGTCTATTAATTAATTTATTCATACATTTTTTGATAGAAAAATATCTCCGGCGAAGCCAGATTTCTCCATACAATGCTGGCTCGCTATCGCTCGCCAGGAAGAAATCGACATCTGGATGGGCATAAACGTCTTAAAACAGTTGGCTAAATGGGGCCGAATGGATACAAGCCAGAGAAAGAGAGAAAAGGAGAGAAAGCGAACAAAATGCCCGCGACGTCTTTTGTATTTTTGTTCAGCAATATATAGACGATTTTATGATTTTATGATTACTATAGAGTAATCTTGCAAATATTTCTACCATTTGGGAAGAGTCAGCCAGGGCAGATGGGTTGATATATATACTGCCCCTTTGGTTTAGCCCTATTCTTGAGTTAGTGATCTCAAATTTTGGCCTACCCTTTATGGAAAAGGTATAGCTTTAAAAATAATGTAAACAATGTATGTGTATATCATAGGTTTACTATATAATTATGTATGATCAATACTGGACATTTAGTGTAATTAAGTCATTGTACTGAGTCTTAGGACCAAACACCATGTCTTTATGTTATTATCTACACACACTACACATTATTGGCATTTGGTATATTTCACTTGTTATATTGTTAAACTTTAAAATTATGCACAAACACACATTTCTGTATATTTGTCAAATCTTCGTGAAACAAATAGACCAAAAAGTGAAGCATTTCTTCCCCCCCCCCCCCCCCCGGATGCTTCACTTTTTGGTCGATTTGTTCACATATTTATTATTATTTTACTTTCCTCCCTAGACCTCCATCAAACTTAAACACAAAAACATCCATTAGATTCCCTTTCTAGATAAATTTGTATGTATTGTAGATAATAACAAAGACATGGTGTTTGGTCCTAAGGCTCAGTACAACGCATTATTTACGCTAAATTTCCTATTGATAATGTTAGGGTCTTGTATTGTACTGATAATTATTCTTCAGTAATTCATTATTTTTAAAGTTATACCTTCTCCATAAAAGGTAGGCCAAAAATCGAGATCACCAACTTAAGAATAGGGCTAGAGCAAAGGGGCAGTAAATATCAACCCATCTGCCCTGGCTGACTCTTCCCAAATGATAGAATTATTTGCATGATTACTCTATAGTTGGTCTGGTCAAAATTTAGTATATGGCCTTCTAAAGAAAATTGATTTTTGAGCACAGACTAAACCAAAAATACACTACTGTATTTACATAACTGGTCATTAACCTAACCTAAGCTAACCTGGGCATCCTGGGGGCTGCCGCCCCCAGACCCCCGCTAGTCTTGGGTTGAACAGTGATAAAAAACACATATCTCTTACCTCATTATTCAAAGTTTTGTATTTGGTTTAATATACACTTCCCGGGTCGTTTTAACAGTTCTATTGCTTCTATATATCATATAATACACCAAAGAACACGTTTTTAAAAACTACAAAAAATGGCCTTCGATTAAACATTAACGGTTGGTCTATTCCAGCTGGCGTTAAATTGCATCCCTTGGCAACAATATGATATAATTTATCTAGATGTCAGTAAGTCATTCGATTAAGTCCCCCCCGAAAGATAGAAAACGTGAAATAGAAAAAGAAGCTCATGGAACAGGGGGAACTCTATTAAACCCTTCTGTACCGGCGACGTCTTTTTAATTTCATTCTTGCTATATTTAGGCGATTTTCTGAAGTTTTAGAAGGATCTGTGGTAGTGAAGAGGGTGATGTGCGATTGTTCGAAGGCTGTTAGTTGCTGGAAGCTCTTTTTAAACTGAATAAAATCGTCTAATAGTAGCCAGAATAAAGTTAAAAAGACGTCACCGGTACAGAAGGGGTTAACCCCTTCAGTACCGGTGACGTCTCTTTCAATATACTCCTGCAACTATTGGACGATTTTATCCAGCTTAAGGAGGACGTCTACCATTAATAGGCTACAGGTCATCTCAATGAATCCTTTTAGCTGACACATGTCCCTCCCAACCTTCATAAAATCGTCTATATATTGCTGAACAAAAATACAAAAGACGTCGCCGGCCTTTTGTTCGCTTTCTCTCCTTTTCTCTCTTTCTCTGGCTTGTATCCATTCGGCCCCATTTAGCCAACTGTTTTAAGACGTTTATGCCCATCCAGATGTCGATTTCTTCCTGGCGAGCGATAGCGAGCCAGTATTGTATGGAGAAATCTGGCTTCGCCGGAGATATTTTTCTATCAAAAAATGTATGAATAAATTCATTAATAGACCAAACAAACGGCCAGTCTCCCCTTAACACCAGCTGGAATAACACCAACTATAGAGTTATCATGCAAATATTTCTACCATTTGGGAAGAGTCAGCCAGGGCAGATGGGTTGATATATATACTGCCCCTTTGCTCTAGCCCTATTCTTGAGTTAGTGATCTCGATTTTTGGCCTACCCTTTATGGAAAAGGTATAGCTTTAAAAATATTTAATTGAGCTACAGTATAGGCCTAGGCTAGCTTATTCTAACTAGTGATCTCAATACTGGACATTTACGCCATTGTACTGAGTCTTAGGACGAAACACCATGTCTTTATGTTATTATCTACACACACTACACATTATTGGCGTTTGGTATATTTCACTAGACTATTTTTTTCCAGCTGATGGTAAATTGAATCTCTTATTAGCTGATTTCTCGATACTTAATGGAAATATATGAAACTACTATGGCTGTGTGTCCTATTAATGCCAAGTAATGTACACAATGTTATTTCCTGCATATCTCTGATCTATACTGGAAATTTAGTGTGATAACATAAGAACATAAGAACATAAGAAAATGGGAGTCTGCAAAAAGCCGATCGGCCCTTAGAAGGCAGATCCCTGTCACACTCAACCCCAATTATAGGCCCAACTCACTAATACCTTGACTTCTGCCCCCACCAAAATGGTCAGGGATTAACACAAGATTACGGGGGTCTGCTGAACGCCGATTGGCCCACACCTGGAAGATCCCCCTCACACCCAACCCATCTCGTCCATATGCCTATCTAATTTTATCTTAAAGATCCCTATCGTTCTTGATCCCACATTCTGAGTTGAGCAGCCACACCGAGCAGACCTACATATCCTCCTCTCTTCACCACCACCACAATGCCTCCCGCAACTTCCACACTCGTTGCCGGCACTGTAAAGTGGTTTAATGTGAAGAAGGGCTTTGGATTTATCACCAGGGACGACAACAGCACTGATATTTTTGTACACCACAAAAATATTAAGAAAAACAACCCCAGGAAGTCTGTACCCTCTCTAGGTGACGGAGAGAGGGTGGAATTCCACACCAAAACAGGGGCAAGAGGTCCTGAGGCCACTCTGGTCACAGGACCCAGGGGCAAAACAGTCAAGGGCTCACATCATGCCCGAGACTTGAAGGAGAGGCAGGGTATTATGAAAAAGGTTGACAGACTAAAGAGCATGGACCTGCCTAGTGATATATCAATTAAGATCGATATTATCATCAGGACGGCCGTGGCTCTTGCTGGAGGAAACAACTCCCTCCTCCAGCAATACCTACCTGCCCTCCTTCAGGCCAACAATCTCCCAGGTATTCTTGTACCAGGAGGGTTGTTGGACAATGCCCAGAGGGGTCCTGTCAGACAGAGACCTACTCCACAGAGGCGCTTGACCATCAAAGCGCCTCTAAACAGAAAAAACTGTCCCCCTGGACCTGACGCAGTAACTCCAGAAGCTGATCCTGTAGAAGCTACTGGAGGAGCTGCTGAAGAAACCAACTCAACTCCGACACCTGCAGCAGAAGAAGAGGCGATGGAGGAGACCCCTGCAGTCAACACCAACCCACCTGCAGAGCCTCCTTCAAAACCAAAAAAAGGTGCCTCCATGCCCCTCATTGAAATCGAACCAGTGAGACAGGTAGAGAAGAAACCAGACACCCCCAAGACCCCTCACCAATTGTTCTTGGATATCTGCCTACCACACCTGAATAAGGACCACAATATGACAATGAGTTATGCTTACAAGGACTGCGTCCCACCTGAATAAAACGGATTCCTGAGCTACTGCATGTTAGACTGGAAGAAGGAAGGCTGCAATTGCTATTTTCACACAAAAGGCAAATACAACTACATCGAATGCAGCCTAACAGTCAAGCAAGCTCTGAAGCAAGGCTTCCCGGACCTCCCGAGGAAGTAATATCACCACCACCACCCATCACCCTCACCAACACCTCATCACCAGCGGGCTATTAGTACGGGACTCCCAGTCGGGCCGGGAGGATAAATATATGGCCTTAAATTCCCTACCCGTACAATAGCCCACAGTTCCAGCCTCTCAGCTCTCGACCCACTGCCTCCCTGGTCGGGTCCAGCCGTCTTCGTAGTAACGCCGATCTCCCAAACACTGAAAACCCTCAGGCAGCTCCAGTTAAGCCTGGACACCTTTTTCTCCTCCTAAAACTCACTTCATCCAACTAATTCTTGTCCTATCCCCACTTCCCCCTAACCCCCTGTCACTACTCAATTTATTATTAATATTATAATGTTAGCAATTAATTTTCTTCTTCTAAAAATTTGTGAGCAAATAGGGGGAATAGGGGGAGACCTTGGAAGATGGCTCCACAGCTTCATCACCAACAGAAAACAAAGAGTCACGGTTCAAGGAAGCCTATCAGAAGCAGGTTGGGTCATCAGCGGAGTACCACAAGGATCAGTACTGGGACCTCTCCTATTCCTCATCATGATAGGAGACATCGACAGGGACCTGGAACACTCAACAGCCACATCGTTTGCAGACGACACCAGACTCATGAAGAAAATCACCTCACAACATGATGCTCAGCTACTACAACAAGACTTGGACAAAATCCTGAAGTGGGCAGAAGAAAACAACATGGCCCTAAACGGAGACAAGTTCGAGCTTCTAAGGTACGGGAACAAGAGAGCACTACAAAACGACACCAACTACAAGAGTGGACAGCAAGAAATTACCGCCAAGGACACAGTGAAGGACTTGGGAGTAAATATGAGCAGTGACGCCACTTTTTCCCAGCATATTACCAAAGCCACAACAACAGCAAAACAAATAGCAGGCTGGATCCTGAAAACCTTCCACACAAGAAATGAGAGGTGTATGCTAACATTGTGGAAGTCACTGGTCCTACCACGACTGGAGTACTGCTCCCAGCTCTGGTCTCCCCAAAAAGTAGGAGAAATAACAGAAATTGAAGCCACCCAGAGGACATTCACCAGTAAAATCCATGGGTTTCAACACTTTAACTACTGGGAGAGACTTAAGGAGCTGCAGCTGTACTCACTTCAAAGACGTAGGGAGAGATACATCATCATCTACGTCTGGAAGATTTTGGAAAAAAAGGTACCAAACCCAAACATCCAAGAGACTCAGCACCAAAGGCGAGGGAGGCTGTGCTATGTGAGGACTACGCCGGGATCAACACAAAAAATCAAATCCCTGATCCATCACAGCTTTACATACAATGGAACCAGACTGTTCAACTGTATACCAGCCCCTCTCAGGAACATGACCGGGGTGTCTCCAGACACCTTCAAGAAACACTTGGACATGTGGCTGGCCAAAATACCGGACCGGCCACCAACACCAGGATACCCCAGCACCAACTCCAACCGACTTCTGGAATGGAGAGTGGAAGAAAGGGAGCTGCCTGGTCGCAGTGGAGCCCCAGCTCAACTGTGTCACTAACGGACGGAATACAACTAAGTGTAACTAAGTGTAAGTGTAAATCATTATTTTTAAAGCTATACCTTCTCCATAAAAGGTAGGCCAAAAATCGACATCACTAACTTAAGAATAGGGCTAGAGCAAAGGGGCAGTAAATATCAACCCATCTGCCCTGGCTGACTCTTCCCAAATGGTAGAAATATTTGCATGATTACTCTATAGTTGGTCTTGTATGAGATTATCTATCTATCTATTGCCTGATGCCGTGATCTCCGAAGGCGTGGCCACGAACGAACCGCCCCCATGCCCCTCTGTCCCCAGTCAGTCGACGCCCCTCCCCCCAACCAGCACCGCCTTCGTTCATGTACTTCCTCACTCCATCCTTCCACCTCTCATTCGGTCTACCTCTCCCTCTCTGTCCCTCCACCTCGCTCTCGTACACCCTCTTAATCATTCTCTCGCTTTCCATACGTTCCATATGGCCGAACCATCTCAAGTTGTTCCTTTTCACACTTTCCAGCACATCTACCTCCACACCACACCTCCTTATTACTTCCTCATTAGTCTGTCTACCCCTCCATGTAACTCCGCACGCACTCCTTAATTAATTAATATCCACTGCTCTCACTCTTGGTCTGAGTCTCTCAACCAACGTCCATGCAGTCTCGAGCACTTCCGAAAATGATGTTCGCTAAATAAATAGAAAGATTTGACAAATATACAGAAATGTTGTGTTTGTGCATAATTTTAAAGTTTAACAATATAACGGTAATTATAGTCTATTTTTGTCCAGCTGAGCCTAAATTGTCATGTCATGTTTGTTACTCGGCTATAAAGTAGATTTTGTAGCGAAAGATGATGGTTGTTCTGAAAACTTGGCATTAATATGACACACAGCCATAGTAGTTTCATATATTTCCATTAAGTATCCAGAAATCAGCTAATAAGAGATTCAGTTTACCATCAGCTGGAAAAAAATAGTCTAGTGAAATATACCAAACGCCAATAATGTGTAGTGTGTGTAGATAATAACATAAAGACATGGTGTTTGGTCCTAAGACTCAGTACAACTTAATTACACTAAATTTCTAGTATTCAATATATATTGTACACTAGCATAATTAATTATTTCTATTATTTTTAAAGCTATACCTTTTCCATAAAAGGTAGGCCAAAAATCGAGATCACTAACTCAAGAATCGGGCTAGATCAAAGGGCCAGTAAATATATCAACCCATCTGCCCTGGCTGACTCTTCCCAAATGGTAGAAATATTTGCATAATTACTCTATAGTTGGTGTTATTCCAGCTGGTGTTAAGGGGAGACTGGCCGTTTGTTTGGTCTATTAATTCATTTATTCATACTTTTTTTGATAGAAAAATATCTCCGGCGAAGCCGGATTTCTCCATACAATGCTGGCTCGCTATCGCTCGCCAGCAAGAAATCGACATCTGGATGGGCATAAACGTCTTAAAACAGTTGGCTGAATGGGGCCGAATGGATACAAGCCAGAGAAAGAGAGAAAAGGATAGAAAGAGAACAAAAGGCCGGCGACGTCTTTTGTATTTTTGTTCAGCAATATATAGACGATTTTATGAAGGTTGGGAGGGACATGTGGCAGCTAAAAGGATTCATTGAGATGACCTGTAGCCTATTAATGGTAGACGTCCTCCTTAAGCTGGATAAAATCGTCCAATAGTTGCAGGAGTATATTGAAACAGACGTCACCGGTACTGAAGGGGTTAACCCCTTCTGTACTGGTGATGTCTTTTTAACTTTATTCTGGCTACTATTAGACGATTTTATTCAGTTTAAAAAGAGCCTCCATCAACTAACAGCCTTCGAACAATCGCACATCACCCTCTTCACTACCACAGATCCTTCTAAAACTTCAGAAAATCGTCTAAATATAGCTAGAATGAAATTAAAAAGACGTCGCCGGTACAGAGGGTTTAATAGAGTTCCCCCTGTTCCATGAGCTTCTATATTCTATTTCACGTTTTCTATCTGTCGGGGTGGACTTAATCGAATGACTTACTGACATCTAGATAAGTTATATCATATTTTTGCCAAGGGATGCAATTTAACGCCAGCTGGAATAGACCAACCGTTAATGTTTAATCGAAGGCCTTTTTTTTTTGTAGTTATTAAACACGTGTTCTTTGGTGTATTATATGATATATAGAAGCAATAGAAGTGTTAAATGACCTGGGAAGTGTATATTAAACCAAATACAAAACTTTGAATAATGGGGCGGCAGCCCCCAGGATGCTTAGGTTAGGTTAGGTTAATGACCAGTTATGTAAATACAGTAGTGTATTTTTGGTTTAGTCTGTGCTCAAAAATAATTTTCTTTAGAAGACCATATACTACATTTTTACCATATTCTTAAGTTGGTGATCTCGATTTTTGGCCTACCTTTTATGGAGAAGGTATATCGTTAAAAATAATGATTTACTGAAGAATAATTATCAGTGCAATACAAGACCCTAACATTATCAATAGGAAATTTAGCGTAAATAATGCGTTGTACTGAGCCTTAGGACCAAACACCATGTCTTTGTTATTATCTACAATACATACAAATTTATCTAGAAAGGGAATCTAATGGATGTTTTTGTGTTTAACACCTTACGAGCGGCCTATGCGGTTTATTTATATGTACCGCCCAGCGGGGTGTTTTTAGCCAAAATAGGGCTGTTTACGTGATAATTTTCATGCCTAAATAAGGCCCAGAACGTAAAACAAGTACCTATCCCTGAAAGGGCATAAACAGAGCTTTCGAATGACACCATAACGATCCTTTTATGATGGCTAGTTTTCTTGCAATAACCGTGCAACGCGAGTGCAAAAAGCATGTAATTAGCCACTTTCCCGATACAATTCCTTATATAGTGAGTGAGAGAGGGAGGAGGGAGCTGGGATTCGTGTCAGTATGTTCGCCGCGGTGGTCTGGAGCAGTCATACGCTCGCTACTCTCCTGCCACCACTTGTCTCTCTCTCTCAGCAACATTACGTGCTGAAATTGCCACTCGACCTATGTCGAGCGCCGCCACATAGTCCAGCTTTATTAAATACGACTTATGTGGTGAGCCGCTAATTAAGGGTTAAGTTTGATGGAGGTCTAGGGAGGAAAGTAAAATAATAATAAATATGTGAACAAATCGACCAGAAAGTGAAGCATCCGGTGGGGGGGGGGGGGGATACTTCACTTTTTGGTCCATTTCTTTCACGAAGATTTGACAAATATACAGAAATGTTGTGTTTGTGCATAATTTTAAAGGTTAACAATATAACTAGTGAAATATACCAAACGCCAATAATGTGTAGTGTGTGTAGATAATAACATAAAGACATGGTGTTTGGTCCTAAGACTCAGTACAATGACGTTACACTAAATTTCTAGAATTGATCATATACTTCCTATGCACTTGTATAATTGATTATTTCTATTATTTTTGAAGCTATACCTTTTCCATAAAAGGTATGCCAAAAATCGAGATCACTAACTCAAGAATAGGGCTAGAGCAAAGGGGCAGTATATATATCAACCCATCTGCCCTGGCTGACTCTTCCCAAATGGTAGAAATATTTGCATGATTACTCTATAGTTGGTCTTGTATGAGATATATTTCCATAATTAGAAATAGGTAAAGTCCCCACATGTTTGCTAGTAGAGACTGTGACATCCAAGTGTAGGTAAAAATTATACTGCCCATTCATAAGAACATAAGAAAATGGGAGTCTGCAAAAAGCTGATTGGCCCACACAAGGCAGATCCCTATCACACCCAACCCCAATTATAGGCCCAACTCACTAATACCTTGAGTACTGACCCCACCAAAATGGTCAGGGATTAACACAAGATTACGGGGATCTGCTGAGCGCCGATTGGCCCACACCCGGCAGATCCCACTCACACACAACCCATCTCGTCCATATGCCTATCTAATTTTATATTAAAGCTTCCTATCGTTCTTGATCCCACTATAGCACTTGGTAGTCCATTCCACCCATCTACAACTCTGTTACCAAACCAATATTTGCCTATATCTTTCCTGAAACAAAATTTATCTAATTTGAAATCATTTGTTCGAGTTCTTTCGCTATCACTGAAAACATAAGAACATAAGAAAATGGGAGTCTGCAAAAAGCCGATCGGCCCATACAAGGCAGATCCCTGTCACACCCAACCCCAATTACAAGGCCCAATTATAGGCCCAAGTCACTAATACCTTGAGTACTGCCCCCATTTTTCATGTCTCCTTTATTTATCCCACTAACCCACTTTTCTTTTTCTTTTCTGATGTCTCCCTCCCTCTCCCAATGAGTGTATATTTATCCTCCCCAGGCTCCCATTTTCTTATGTTCTTATGTTCCTATGACCTAAATTGTTACAGTGTACCAGTGGAAGAACAGGTCTCGAACACTTCCGAAAATGATGTTCGCTAAATAAATAAAAAGATTTGACAAATATACAGAAATGTTGTGTTTGTGCATAATTTTAAAGTTTAACAATATAACTAGTGAAATATACCAAACGCCAATAATGTGTAGTGTGTGTAGATAATAACATAAAGACATGGTGTTTGGTCCTAAGACTCAGTACAATGACGTTACACTAAATTTCCAGTATTGAGATCACATAATAGTTACATATATTTTAATTAAATTCAATATTTTTAAAGCTATACCTTTTCCATAAAGGGTAGGCCAAAAATCGAGATCACTAACTCAAGAATAGGGCTAGAGCAAAGGGGCAGTATATATATCAACCCATCTGCCCTGGCTGACTCTTCCCAAATGGTAGAAATATTTGCATGATTACTCTATAGTTGGTCTTGTATGAGATATATTTCCATAATTAGAAATAGGTAAAGTCCCCACATGTTTGCTAGTAGAGACTGTGACATCCAAGTGTAGGTAAAAATTATACTGCCCATTCATAAGAAAATGGGAGTCTGCAAAAAGCTGATTGGCCCACACAAGGCAGATCCCTGTCACACCCAACCCCAATTACAAGGGCCAATTATAGGCCCAACTCACTAATACCTTGAGTACTGCCCCCACCAAAATGGTCATAGATTAACACAAGATTACGGGGGTCTGCTGAGCGCCGATTGGCCCACACCCGGCAGATCCCCCTCACACACAACCCATCTCGTCCATATGCCTATCTAATTTTATCTTAAAGCTCCCTATCGTTCTTGATCCCACTATATCACTTGGTAGCCTATTCCACCCAGCTACAACTCTGTTACCAAACCAATATTTGCCTATATCTTTCCTGAAACAAAATTTATCTAATTTGAAACCATGTGTTCGAGTTCTTTCGCTATCACTGAGAACATAAGAAAATGGAAGTCTCTGCAAAAAGCCGATCGGCCCATACAAGGCAGATCCCTGTCACACCCAACCCCAATTATAGGCCCAAGTCACTAATAAGAACATAAGAACATAAGAAAATGGGAGTCTGCAGAAAGCCGATTGGCCTAAGCAAGGCAGATCCCTGTCCCACACAACCCCAATTACAAAGCCCAATTATAGGCTCAACACTCTAATACCCTGAGGATCATCTTACCAAACCGGTTAGAGATTAACGCAGGATTACGGGGGTCTGCAGAGCGCTGATTGGCCCAACCCGGCTGATCCCCCTTCACACCCAACCCTTCTCGTCCATATGCTTATCCAATTTTTTCTTAAAGCTCCCTATCGTTCTTGATCCCACTATATCACTTGGTAGCCTATTCCACCCATCTGCAACTCTGTTACCAAACCAATATTTGCCTATATCTTTTCTGAAACGAAATTTATCTAATTTGAAACCATTGGTACGAGTTCTTTCGCTATCACTGAGCTTTAGTACATTTGTCATGTCCCCTTTGTTAATCCCACTAACCCACTTGAACACCTCTATCATATCCCCTCTAACTCTGCGTCTCTCTAACGAATGTAAACCTAATTTCTTCAACCTTTCTTCATACGGAAAATTTCTAATATTATGGATCATTTTGTCATTCTACGCTGAATTCTCTCCAATGAATCTATGTCCATTCTGTAATAAGGACACCAAAATTGGACAGCATAATCCATATGGGGTCTCACTAATGACAAGTAAAGTTTTAAGATAACATCAGCAGTTCTGTTACTCACACTCCTAGAGATGAACCCGAGAATCCTGTTTGCCTTATTACGAACTGTTTTCTAGGCTTCAAATCATTGCTAACAAACACACCTAGATCTTTCTCGCAGTCTGAATTTTCTAATTCTAAATTAGCTAGTTTATATTTAACATTTGTTTGGATCTTCCCTATCTTTAATACCTTGCATTTGTCAATGTTAAACTTCATCTGCCAATTTACTGACCATTCATGTAAGGTATCTAGATCCCTTTGGAGGCACTCTATATCGCTATCTGAATCAATTGATCTCCCCATTTTAGTATCGTCTGCGAATTTACTTATCCTACTAGTTATACCTAAATCTAGGTCATTTATGTATATAAGAAACAACAGGGGACCTAATACCGATCCCTGGGGGACACCACTTTTGACTGCTCCCCACTCTGACTTGGTACCATTTATGCTGACTCTCTGTTTCCTACCAATTAGCCATGACCTAATCCATCCCAACAACGACCCTCCTATTCCATGTGCCTCAACCTTTCTCATCAATCTCTCATGAGGGACTCTGTCGAAAGCTTTACTGAAATCTAAATATATAATATCATATGACTTGTCACTATCTACTGCTTCATATACCTCTGAGAAAAAGCTAAGCAAATTAGTAAGGCAAGAACGTCCCTGAGTGAATCCATGCTGAGAAGAATTTATTAAGTTAAATTTTACTAAGTGGCTTCTAATTTTCCTAGCAATAATAGACTCTAGCAACTTTCCTATGATTGATGTGAGACTAATGGGACGGTAATTGGATGCTATCGATTTATCACCTTTTTTGAAGATGGGAACTACATTTGCAAGCTTCCAAGCTTCTGGAACTAAACCTGTTTCTAATGACTTGTTAAATATAAATGCTAATGGACTACTTAACTCATCTCTGCATTCTTTTAATACTCTAGTATATACCTCGTCAGGACCAGGCGATTTTTGAGGTTTCAGTCTGTCAATTTCCTTAAGCACATCATTTCTACTTATACTAACTGTACTTAACATATTTTCTATACTATCACTATATACCATATTGACTTCTGGAATCTGTGCCAAATTTTCATTAGTGAAAACGGAAAGAAACTGACTATTTAATGTACTGCACATTTCTAAATCATTTTCTGTTATTTCTTGATTTAGTTTTCAGTAACAATGAACATATGATAAATAATGTAGAGATTGGTGACCACCTAGGAAATAGCGATCATAAATCTATTTATTTTAATATACAATGGACAGGGAATGCTAAAGAGAATACGACACTTATCCCAGATTTCAGAAAAGCCGATTATGGTGGGCTAAGAAGAGACTTAAGGGTGGACCCTATTGTTAAGCAATTAAGTCAGGATATGCCAGAGTTAAACTTGCCACCTACATATAACCAGTTTATTGCTTCACTCCACAATGCTCAAAATAAATATATCCCTAAAAGAAGATTTAGACCGACGCAGAACCAACCAAAATGGATGACTAATAAGATAATAGATCTTATAGGAAAAAAGAAAGGAATATATCGAAAAATATATCACCGACAATGAAAACAGACTTAGCTTTTTCCTTTTGTCGGCGTGTAGCAGTAGTTGTTGCAGCAATAGCAGCAGACTCCCCCCCCTCCCCTCTCACTGCCTCGATGATCGCCACTTCATCGCCATCACTCTCATCAGCCAAGGTGCTGAAGTTGTTGTGGGTCTTGACTGGCTGCCTTTTCAGCTTGCAGGCCGTTGCACTAGTTGACACCACTTTCCAAGGGGCTTCACGATCCCTGGGAACACTTCCGGTAGCCTCACACTTCTTCTCCGCCATAGCTAGTCTCAAGGCCAAATTTTCATCTTTGAGACACTGAATCTCCTGCTCCACACTCTCCAGTCTTTCTTGCAAAGCAAGACAAAGCTGGAGAGTATGGGAGGAGACAGCAGACTCATCAACAACAGCCATCACTATGAAAGTTCACTAGGACCTCACTAAGGGTAAACCGGTAAACTAGCGGTCACTGGGGACGTCCACACTAGTCACGGGTCAGAGGGCAACTCAGTACCTTGAGTACTGCCCCCATTTTTCATGTCTCCTTTATTTATCCCACTAACCCACTTTTCTTTTCTGATGTCTCCCTCCCTCTCCCAATGAGCGTATATTTATCCCCCCAGGCTCCCATTTTCTTATGTTCTTATGTTCCTATGACCTAAGTTGTTACAGTGTACCAGTGGAAGAACAGGTCTCGAGCACTTCCGAAAATGTTGTTCGCTAAATAAATAGAAAGATTTGACAAATATACAGAAATGTTGTGTTTGTGCATAATTTTAAAGTTTAACAATATAACTGTAATTATAGTCTATTTTTTGTCCAGCGGAGCCTAAATTGTCATGTTTCTATCTTTGTTACTCGGCTATAAGGTAGATTTTGTAGCGAAAGATGATGGTTGTTCTGAAAACTTGGCATTAATAGGACACACAGCCATAGTAGTTTCATATATTTCCATTAAGTATCGAGAAATCAGCTAATAAGAGATTCAGTTTACCATCAGCTAATAAGAGATTCAGTTTACCATCAGCTGGAAAAAAATAGTCTAGTGAAATATACCAAACGCCAATAATGTGTAGTGTGTGTAGATAATAACATAAAGACATGGTGTTTGGTCCTAAGACTCAGTACAATGACGTTACACTAAATTTCCAGTATTGATCAATACTTTACTGGAGCTACTGTTACAGGCTTATTTCTATTATTTTTAAAGCTATACCTTTTCCATAAAAGGTAGGCCAAAAATCGAGATCACTAACTCAAGAATCGGGCTAGAGCAAAGGGCCAGTAAATATATCAACCCATCTGCCCTGGCTGACTCTTCCCAAATGGTAGAAATATTTGCATAATTACTCTATAGTTGGTGTTATTCCAGCTGGTGTTAAGGGGAGACTGGCCGTTTGTTTGGTCTATTAACCCTTTCACACATATATGACGCAGAGGTTGCCAGAGTAGCAATAAGAAATAGAGTTCTCTCATTCTTATAATTACCTCTCCAAAATAAGTTTTCTGCCCACAGCTAACTCAAAGACAACTGCAGAGGTTGAAGTAACTAAACTAAAGGTTTCTAAATACCCCTGATGGTAACAAAGGCTTAAAGTATCCCCAATAGGCTCAACACAGCTAACTCAAAGACAACTGCAGAGGTTGAAGTAACTAAACTAAAGGTTATAAATACCCCTGATGGTAACAAAGGCTTTAAAGTATCCCCAATAGGCTCAACACAGCTAACTCAAAGACAACTGCAGAGGTTGAAGTAACTAAACTAAAGGTTTATAAATACCCCTGATGGTAACAAAGGCTTTAAAGTATCCCCAATAGGCTCAACACAGCTAACTCAAAGACAACTGCAGAGGTTGAAGTAACTAAACTAAAGGTTTATAAATACCCCTGATGGTAACAAAGGCTTTAAAGTATCCCCTATAGGCTAAAAATCGCGTGATATGTCGGAGAGGGTTAATGAATTTATTCATACTTTTTTTGATAGAAAAATATCTCCGGCGAAGCCGGATTTCTCCATACAATGCTGGCTCGCTATCGCTCGCCAGCAAGAAATCGACATCTGGATGGGCATAAACGTCTTAAAACAGTTGGCTGAATGGGGCCGAATGGATACAAGCCAGAGAAAGAGAGAAAAGGAGAGAAAGAGAACAAAAGGCCGGCGACGTCTTTTGTATTTTTGTTCAGCAATATATAGACGATTTTATGAAGGTTGGGAGGGACATGTGGCAGCTAAAAGGATTCATTGAGATGACCTGTAGCCTATTAATGGTAGACGTCCTCCTTAAGCTGGATAAAATCGTCCAATAGTTGCAGGAGTATATTGAAAGAGACGTCACCAGTACTGAAGGGGTTAACCCCTTCTGTACTGGTGATGTCTTTTTAACTTTATTCTGGCTACTATTAGACGATTTTATTCAGTTTAAAAAGAACCTCCATCAACTAACAGCCTTCGAACAATCGCACATCACCCTCTTCACTACCACAGATCCTTCTAAAACTTCATAAAATCGTCTAAATATAGCTAGAATGAAATTAAAAAGACGTCGCCGGTACAGAGGGTTTAATAGAGTTCCCCCTGTTCCATGAGCTTCTATATTCTATTTCACGTTTTCTATCTTTCGGGGGTGACTTAATCGAATGACTTACTGACATCTAGATAAATTATATTTTTTTGCCAAGGGATGCAATTTAACGGCAGCTGGAATAGACCAACCGTTAATGTTTAATCGAAGGCCATTTTTTGTAGTTATTAAAAACGTGTTCTTTGGTGTATTATATGATATATAGAAGCAATAGAACTGTTAAAATGACCTGGGAAGTGTATATTAAACCAAATACAAAACTTTGAATAATGAGGTAAGAGATATGTGTTTTTTATCACTGTTCAACCCAAGACTAGCGGGGGTCTGGGGGCGGCAGCCCCCAGGATGCCCAGGTTAGCTTAGGTTAGGTTAATGACCAGTTATGTAAATACAGTAGTGTATTTTTGGTTTAGTCTGTGCTCAAAAATAATTTTCTTTAGAAGACCATATACTACATTTTTACCATATTCTTAAGTTGGTGATCTCGATTTTTGGCCTACCTTTTATGGAGAAGGTATATCGTTAAAAATAATGATTTACTGAAGAATAATTATCAGTACAATACAAGACCCTAACATTATCAATAGGAAATTTAGCGTAAATAATGCGTTGTACTGAGCCTTAGGCCCAAACACCATGTCTTTGTTATTATCTACAATACATACAAATTTATCTAGAAAGGGAATCTAATGGATGTTTTTGTGTTTAAGTTTGATGGAGGTCTAGGGAGGAAAGTAAAATAATAATAAATATGTGAACAAATCGACCAAAAAGTGAAGCATCCGGTGGTGGGGGGGGGGGGGGGGAGAGAGAGAGAGAGAGAGAGAGAGAGAGAAATGCTTCACTTTTTGGTCCATTTGTTTCACGATGATTTGACAAATATACAGAAATGATGTGTTTGTGCATAATTTTAAAGTTTAACAATATAACTAGTGAAATATACCAAACACCAATAATGTGTAGTGTGTGTAGATAATAACATAAAGACATGGTGTTTGGTCCTAAGACTCAGTACAATGACTTAATTACACTAAATTTCCAGTATTGAGATCACTTATAATAGTCTATGTATGAATTAGTGGAATTCAATATTTTTAAAGCTATACCTTTTCCATTAAAGGTAGGCCAAAATTCGAGATCACTTACTCAAGAATAGGGCTAGAGCAAAGGGGCAGTAAATATAAACTCATCTGGCCTGGCTGACTCTTCCCAAATGGTAGAAATATTTGCATAATTACTCTATAGTTGGTGTTATTCCAGCTGGTGTTAAGGGGAGACTGGCCGTTTGTTTGGTCTATTAATTAATTTATTCATACTTTTTTTGATAGAAAAATATCTAATGCGTTAATATAAATGCGTTACATACATCGCCGACGCGTCAGGCGCGTCGCTGGGGCTGTACGGGTTAATGGTAGACGTCCTCCTTAAGCTGGATAAAATCGTCCAATAGTTGCAGGCGTATATTGAAAGAGACGTCACCGGTACTGAAAGGGTTAATCCCTTCAGTACCGGTGACGTCTTTTTAACTTTATTCTTGCTACTATTAGACAATTTTATTCAGTTTAAAAAGAGCCTCCAGCAACTAACAGCCTTCGAACAATCGCACATCACCCTCTTCACTACCACAGATCCTTCTAAAACTTCAGAAAATCGTCTAAATATAGCTAGAATGAAATTAAAAAGACGTCGCCGGTACAGAAGGGTTTAATAGAGTTCCCCCTGTTCCATGAGCTTCTATATTCTATTTCACGTTTTCTATCCTTCGTGGGGACTTAATCGAATGACTTTCTGAAATCTAGATAAATTACATCATATTTTTTGCCAAGGGATGCAATTTAAGGTGAGGCAGACCGTTTTTCTGGACCCCCTTCTCCCTAATGTTTAGCCCCACTAGTTTTGAGATTATAAGACCTTCGGCCCATTAGTTTGGTGATTTTAACACATTTTGCACCATTTCGTTGTCAATTTTAAGACCTTTCGTGTCTCTTAGGTGTCGATTATTTCCTGGCGAGCGAAAGCGAGCCTGCAATTTTAAGAGGAACCAGCCGTCGGCCGGGACATTTTTTTACCGAAAAATTTACAAATTTATCTTGAAAGGGGGTCTCAGGGGTGTTTTTCTAAGCTTGATGGAGGTCTAGGAAGGAAACTAAACAAATAAATGAATAAATTCATTAATAGACCAAACAAAAGGACAGTCTCCCCTTTAACACCAGCTGGAATAACACCAACTATAGAGTAATCATACAAATATGATTTGGGAAGAGTCAGCCAGGGCAGATGGGTTGATATATATACTGCCCCTTTGGTCTAGCCCTATTCTTGAGTTAGTGATCTCGAATTTTGGCCTACCCTTTATGGAAAAGGTATAGCTTTAAAAATAATAAACACTGTTTTTCAGTTCGGTTATATCTTAATATTGATCAATACTGGAAATTTAGTGTAACGTCATTGTACTGAGTCTTAGGACCAAACACCATGTCTTTATGTTATTATCTACACACACTACACATTATTGGCGTTTGGTATATTTCACTAGACTATTTTTTTCCAGCTGATGGTAAATTGAATCTCTTATTAGCTGATTTCTCGATACTTAATGGAAATATATGAAACTACTATGGCTGTGTGTCATATTAATGCCAAGTTTTCAGAACATAAGAACATAAGAAAATGGGAGTCTGCAAAAAGCCGATCGGCCCACACAAGGCAGATCCCTGTTACACCGAACCCCAATTACATAACAACATAAGGTCATAAGATCGCGGGAAACTGCATATGGCCTTGCGGCCCACATGAAGCAGCTCCCATTCACACTCAGCCCATATCACCCATATGGGAATCCAACTTATGCTTAAAGCTTTCAACTGTTTCTGAGCTAATTACTGTTCTGGGCAGTGCATTCCACATGTTAACAACTCTATTTCCAAACCTGTGCTTTCCTATATCTTTCCTAAATCTAAACTTATCTAACTTGAAACCATTTGAGCGGGTTATGTCGCCGTTCTTTAGCTTTAACCCTTTACGAGCGGCCTATGCGGTTTATTTATATGTACCGCCCAGCGGGGTATTTTTAGCCAAAATAGGGCTGTTTACGTGATCATTTTCATGCCTAAATAAGACCCAGAACGTAAAACAAGTATCTATCCCTGAAAGGGCATAAACAGAGCTTTCGAATGACACCATAACGATCCTTTTATGATGGCTAGTTTTCTTGCAATAACCGTGCAACGCGAGTGCAAAAAGCATGTAATTAGCCACTTTCCCGATACAATTCCGTATATAGCGAGTGAGAGAGGTAGGAGGGAGGTGAGATTCGTGTCAGTAGGTTCGCCGCGGTGGTCTGGAGCAGTGATACACTCGCTACTCTCCTGCCACCACTTGTCTCTCTCTCTCAGCAACATTACGTGCTGAAATTGCCACTCGAGTTATGTCGAGCGCCGCCACATAGTCCAGCTTTATTTAACTCGACTTAAGTTGCGCGCCGACTTTTAGGGGTTAATACTTCATCTATATCGCCCTTATTTAAACCTTTTATCCATTTAAATACCTCTATCATGTCTCCCCTACATCTTTGTCTCTCTAGTGAGTGCAGGCCTAAGACTTTCAACCTCTCCTCATACGATAAATTTCTAATATTATGTATCTTTTTGGTCATTCTTCTTTGGACTGCCTCTAAAGGGTCGATATCCATTCTATAATAAGGGCACCAAAATTGAACAGCATAGTCTAAATGGGGTCTTACTAGAGCTAAGTATAGTTTTAATAAAACTTCAGCAGTCCTGTTGCTAACACTCCTAGATATACACTTAGTTACACTTAGTTGTATTCCGTCCGTTAGTGACACAGTTGAGCTGGGGCTCCACTGCGACCAGGCAGCTCCCTTTCTTCCACTCTCCATTCCAGAAGTCGGTTGGAGTTGGTGCTGGGGTATCCTGGTGTTGGTGGCCGGTTCGGTATTTTGGCCAGCCACATGTCCAAGTGTTTCTTGAAGGTGTCTGGAGACACCCCAGTCATGTTCCTGAGAGGGGCTGGTACAGTTGAACAGTCTGGTTCCATTGTATGTAAAGCTGTGATGGATCAGGGATTTGATTTTTTGTGTTGATCCCGGCGTAGTCCTCACATAGCACAGCCTCCCTCGCCTTTGGTGCTGAGTCTCTTGGATGTTTGGATTTGGTACCTTTTTTTCCAAAATCTTCCAGACGTAGATGATGATGTATCTCTCCCTACGTCTTTGAAGTGAGTACAGCTGCAGCTCCTTAAGTCTCTCCCAGTAGTTAAAGTAGTAAAGTACTAAGTAATATGTAGTCTTTTAATGGGTAGACGTCCTTGCTAAGCCGAATAAAATCGTCTAATGGTTGCCAGAATGTAATGAGAAGGACGTCATCGGTACTGTGGCGAAGGTCATGCAGATCCAAAGAAGATATATAGGCTATTACAAAATATTTAAAATGAATAGCCATGATGTATATACAGTATAGCCTAAAATGACACAAGCTAGCCTATATATTGTCAAAAATTACAGTGACCGTGACAAAACCATGAACAATTATACAAAGGAATGTATTATATATCAAATTGGGACAAAGGTTACGAAAATACGGAATGGCATTCATGAAATCGAGAGTGTATAGTCACGGAAATAGTCTCCCTTGAAATAAACACCGAATGAATAGTCGTTTTCTTTGAATGCAAAAACAATTTTAAAGGGATAACTAATTTATCTATCGGAAAAAACTGCCAATGTAACGATTCTTGCATTTGTATATAATATACTCACAGAAGTCCTTCTGGAAGAGGCTAACCAGCCTGTGACTCCGGGTTTAGATCCACAACAACATTATGGTGCTTTTCTGTGGTGGACGTGATTTCTGCTCTATGGTTATAAAATTGGTCTTGATTTTTCCAATATTTATCTAACTTCTTTTCAAAACCATCCACAGAATTTACGTTTATTACCCACTCCGGTAATTCATTCCAATTATCAATAACTCTGCAAGGAAATGAATATTTTCTTATATACACTATTTAGTGATTGGGCGAAATCACTGTTTTAGGGATGCAGGTGACTAAAAATATAAAAGCACTTACCAATATAGTGCATACGTATGTACACCTACTGACCTTGTACATAACATGCAGTACACCTGTACATCATGGTGTACAGTACATACAGTACACCTGTACACCATGGTGTACAATACATACAGTACACCTGTACACCATGGTGTACAATACATACAGTACACCTGTACACCATGGTGTACAATACATACAGTACACCTGTACACCTACTGACCTTGTACATTACATGCAGTACACCTGTACATCATGGTGTACAGTACATACAGTACACCTGTACATAATAGTGTACAATACATATACATTATACCTGTACATCATGGTGTACAGTACACCTGTACACCGTGGTGTACAGTACACATGTACATAATGGTGTACAGGTGTACTGTACATACAGTACACCTGTACATCATGGTGTACAGTACACCTGTACACTGTGGTGTACAGTTCACCTGTACATAATGGTGTACAATACATACAGTACACCTGTACATCATGGTGTACAATACATACAGTACACCTGTACATCATGGTGTACAATACATATACAGTACACCTGTACATCATGGTGTACAGCACACCTGTACACCGTGGTGTACAGTACACCTGTACATAATGGTGTACAAGTGTATCGACAATATGAACTGTAGTAAGTACTTCACTATCGACCAATCTAATTACACGCGGGGAAACGGTTGCAAAATTATTGGTAAATCTTTTAACTCACACGAATCTAAGAATTTCTTCTTCAATCGAGTTGTCAACTTGTGGAATGGGCTTCCCCGAGACGTTATAGACTGCAGCACCGTTGATTCATATAATTCCGCCTAGGCATATATCTCGCATCAAACCCGCGACTGACTGCGTTTGTAAATGAATAACTTTATTTTATCCTCCCCTCAGTTACTAACCCATATGTCCCCTACTAACTTCCTAGTCCTGCCACGTCAGTGGCAGGGCAGTAGTTCCCTTTCCAATGTTCCCTTACCCGCTCAAAACCACTGTTTGGACACTTGATCCTCAGTGATTGGAGGACAACCAGCCTAGAAGGGTCTCTAGATCTGTTGTAGTTTGATTTCCTTTGTACTCCTTTGTACTGTATGTATTGTACACCATGATGTACAGGTGTACAATACATACAGTACACCTGTACATCATGGTGTACAATACATACACAGTACACCTGTACATCATGGTGTACAATACATACACAGTACACCTGTACATCATGGTGTACAGCACACCTGTACACCGTGGTGTACAGTACACCTGTACATCATGGTGTACAATACATACAGTACACCTGTACACCGTGGTGTACATACAGTACACCTGTACATCATATACACTACATACAGTACACCTGTACACTACATACAGTACACCTGTACATAATGGTGTACAGGTGTACTGTACATACAGTACACCTGTACACCGTGGTGTACAATACATACAGTACACCTGTACACCGTGGTGTACATACAGTACACCTGTAGAATTCATGTACACTGCATACAGTACACCTGTACACCTTCATATACACTACATACAGTACACCTGTACATCATATACACTACATACAGTACACCTGTACACTACATACAGTACACCTGTACATAATGGTGTACAGGTGTACTGTACATACAGTACACCTGTACACCGTGGTGTACAATACATACAGTACACCTGTACACCGTGGTGTACATACAGTGCACCTGTAGCATTCATGTACACTACATACAGTACACCTGTACACCTTCATATACACTACATACAGTACACCATATACACTACATACAGTACACCTGTACACCTTCATGTACACTACATACAGTACACCTGTACACCTTCATGTATAGTACACTTGCACACTCGTTCATATCTTACAATCTGGATCACATGTGTATATATGCACATATGAACGTTAGTAACGCCCGTGCACATAAATAGTTTATTAGTTGCCCACAGAAAAAATAAAAAAATAAACAAATAAAATAATAATAATAATAATAAACATACAAAATAAATATATTAGTTGCTAGTTAATTAATTGGTAAGGATAAAGTCAATAATATTGATACCGGTACTATAAATATACATAAGTTAAAACAAATTAAGTAAAATTAATATAGTTATGAATAACTGCAAAAATAAGAAATCTATATACGAATTGGAACAGGTAAATATATAGCAACTTAGTTAAAAATAATATATAATTACCTGGACTGAGTCATAATGCCAGTAATGGTGTTATTATGGAAATACTTCATAAAATTTAACAAATATAATAGATTACTATATTCTACTTTATTTAATATTTAATTATGTAATTGTTTCATATAATAAAAACAATAAATAAATAATAATAATTAAGTAAAAAGTGTATAAGCGTTCGTAATAAGGCAAACAGGATTCTCGGGTTCATCTCTAGGAGTGTGAGTAACAGAACTGCTGATGTTGTCTTAAAACTTTACTTGTCATTAGTGAGACCCCATATGGATTATGCTGTCCAATTTTGGTGTCCTTATTACAGAATGGACATAGATTCATTGGAGAGAGTACAGCGTAGAATGATAAAAATTATCCATAATATTAGAAATCTTCCGTATGAAGAAAGGTTGAAGAAATTAGGTTTACATTCGTTAGAGAGACACAGAGTTAGAGAGGATATGATAGAGGTGTTCAAGTGGGTTAGTGGGATTAACAAAGGGGACATGACAAATGTACTAAAGCTCAGTGATAGCGAAAGAACTCGTACCAATGGTTTCAAATTAGATAAATTTCGTTTCAGAAAAGATATAGGCAAATATTGGTTTGGTAACAGAGTTGTTGATGGGAGGAATGGACTGCCAAGTGATATAGTGGGATCTAAAACTGTAGGGAGCTTTAAGGTAAAATTGGATAAGCATATGGACGAGAAGGGTTGGGTGTGAAGGGGGATCAGCCGGGTTGGGCCAATCAGCGCTCTGCAGACCCCCATAATCCTGCGTTAATCTCTAACCGTTTTGGTAAGATGATCCTCAGGGTATTAGAGTGTGGAGCCTATAATTGGGCTTTGTAATTGAATTGGGGTTGTGTGGGACAGGGATCTGCCTTGCTTAGGCCAATCGGCTTTCTGCAGACTCCCATTTTCTTATGTTCTTATGTTCTTATATATAAGAAAATATAACACATGGCGATAATATTACTTATATTCCTTGTAAATATTAACCACTTAAATAATATATTTCATATTTTTTCATTCATATTACCGAGTGCTGCAGTAGGATCAAGAACGATAGAGAGCTGTAAAATAAAAAATAGATAGGCATATGGTCGAGATGGGTTGGGTATGAGAGGGATCTGCCGTGTGTGGGCCAGACTCCCGTTTTCTATGTTCTTATGGTCAATTAAATTGTTTCATACCCCTTCTATACTGGCGACTTTGTTTTTATTTGATTTCCGCTACATTTAGACGATTTTATGAAGGTTAGAAAGAATATTTGGTAGCTAGCTAAGTGGATTGAGATAATACACTTACACTTACACTTAGTTACACTTAGTTGTATTCCGTCCGTTAGTGACACAGTTGAGCTGGGGCTCCACTGCGACCAGGCAGCTCCCTTTCTTCCACTCTCCATTCCAGAAGTCGGTTGGAGTTGGTGCTGGGGTATCCTGGTGTTGGTGGCCGGTCCGGTATTTTGGCCAGCCACATGTCCAAGTGTTTCTTGAAGGTGTCTGGAGACACCCCGGTCATGTTCCTGAGAGGGGCTGGTATACAGTTGAACAGTCTGGTTCCATTGTATGTAAAGCTGTGATGGATCAGGGATTTGATTTTTTGTGTTGATCCCGGCGTAGTCCTCACATAGCACAGCCTCCCTCGCCTTTGGTGCTGAGTCTCTTGGATGTTTGGATTTGGTACCTTTTTTTCCAAAATCTTCCAGACGTAGATGATGATGTATCTCTCTCCCTACGTCTTTGAAGTGAGTACAGCTGCAGCTCCTTAAGTCTCTCCCAGTAGTTAAAGTAGTAAAGTACTAAGTAATATGTAGTCTTTTAATGGGTAGACGTCCTTGCTAAGCCGAATAAAATCGTCTAATGGTTGCCAGAATGTAATGAGAAGGACGTCATCGGTACTGTGGCGAAGGTTATGCAGATCCAAAGAAGATATATAGGCTATTACAAAATATTTAAAATGAATAGCCATGATGTATATACAGTATAGCCTAAAATGACACAAGCTAGCCTATATATATTGTCAAAAATTACAGTGACCGTGACAAAACCATGAACAATTATACAAAGGAATGTATTATATATCAAATTGGGACAAAGGTTACGAAAATACGGAATGGCATTCATGAAATCGAGAGTGTATAGTCACGGAAATAGTCTCCCTTGAAATAAACACCGAATTAATAGTCGTTTTCTTTGAATGCAAAAACAATTTTAAAGGGATAACTAATTTATCTATTGGAAAAAACTGCCAATGTAACGATTCTTGCATTTGTATATAATATACTCACAGAAGTCCTTCTGGAAGAGGCTAACCAGCCTGTGACTCCGGGTTTAGATCCACAACAACATTATGGTGCTTTTCTGTGGTGGACGTGATTTCTGCTCTATGGTTATAAAATTGGTCTTGATTTTTCCAATATTTATCTAACTTCTTTTCAAAACCCTCCACAGAATTTACGTTTATTACCCACTCCGGTAATTCATTCCAATTATCAATCACTCTGCAAGGAAATTAATATTTTCTTATATACACTATTTAGTGATTGGGCGAAATCACTGTTTTAGGGATGCAGGTGACTAAAAATATAAAAGCACTTACCAATATAGTGCATACGTATGTACACCTACTGACCTTGTACATCATGGTGTACAGTACATACAGTACACCTGTACATAATAGTGTACAATACATATACATTACACCTGTACATCATGGTGTACAGTACACCTGTACACCGTGGTGTACAGTACACATGTACATAATGGTGTACAGGTGTACTGTACATACAGTACACCTGTACATCATGGTGTACAGTACACCTATACACTGTGGTGTACAGTACACCTGTACATAATGGTGTACAATACATACAGTACACCTGTACATCATGGTGTACAATACATATACAGTACACCTGTACATCATGGTGTACAATACATATACAGTACACCTGTACATCATGGTGTACAGCACACCTGTACACCGTGGTGTACAGTACACCTGTACATAATGGTGTACAAGTGTATCGACAATATGAACTGTAGTAAGTACTTCACTATCGACCAATCTAATTACACGCGGGGAAACGGTTGCAAAATTATTGGTAAATCTTTTAACTCACACGAATCTAAGAATTTCTTCTTCAATCGAGTTGTCAACTTGTGGAATGGGCTTCCCCGAGACGTTATAGACTGCAGCACCGTTGATTCATTTAAATTCCGCCTAGGCATATATCTCGCATCAAACCCGCGACTGACTGCGTTTGTAAATGAATAACTTTATTTTATCCTCCCCTCAGTTACTAACCCATATGTCCCCTACTAACTTCCTAGTCGTGCCACGTCAGTGGCAGGGCAGTAGTTCCCTTTCCAATGTTCCCTTACCCACTCAAAACCACTGTTTGGACACTTGATCCTCAGTGTTTTGGAGGACAAGCAGCCTAGAAGGGTCACTAGATATGTTGTTGCTTGATTTCCTTTGTACTCCTTTGTACTGTATGTATTGTACACCATGATGTACAGGTGTACAATACATACAGTACACCTGTACATCATGGTGTACAATACATACACAGTACACCTGTACATCATGGTGTACAATACATACACAGTACACCTGTACATCATGGTGTACAGCACACCTGTACACCGTGGTGTACAGTACACCTGTACATCATGGTGTACAATACATACAGTACACCTGTACACCGTGGTGTACATACAGTACACCTGTAGAATTCATGTACACTGCATACAGTACACCTGTACACCTTCATATACACTACATACAGTACACCTGTACATCATATACACTACATACAGTACACCTGTACACTACATACAGTACACCTGTACATAATGGTGTACAGGTGTACTGTACATACAGTACACCTGTACACCGTGGTGTACAATACATACATTACACCTGTACACCGTGGTGTACATACAGTGCACCTGTAGCATTCATGTACACTACATACAGTACACCTGTACACCTTCATGTACACTACATACAGTACACCTGTACACCTTCATGTATAGTACACTTGCACACTCGTTCATATCTTACAATCAGGATCACATGTGTATATATGCACATATCAACGTTAGTAACGCCCGTGCACATAGATAGTTTATTAGTTGCCCACAGTAAAACAAATAAAAAATAAAAATAAAAATAAAATAATAATAATAATAATAAACATACAAAATAAATATATTAGTTGCTAGTTAATTAATTGGTAAGGATAAAGTCAATAATATTGATACCGGTACTATAAATATACATAAGTTAAAACAAATTAAGTAAAGTTAATATAGTTATGAACTGCAAAAATAAGGAATCTATACAAATTGAAACATAAAACAGGTAACTATTATAGCAACTTAGTTAAATATAATATATAATTACCTGGACTGAGTCATAATGCCAGTAATGGTGTTATTATGGAAATACTTCATATAATTTAACAAATATAATAGATTACTATATTCTACTTTATTTAATATTTAATTATGTAATTGTTTCATATAATAAAAACAATAAATAAATAATAATAATTAAGTAAAAAGTGTATAAGCGTTCGTAATAAGGCAAACAGGATTCTCGGGTTCATCTCTAGGAGTGTGAGTAACAGAACTGCTGATGTTGTCTTAAAACTTTACTTGTCATTAGTGAGACCCCATATGGATTATGCTGTCCAATTTTGGTGTCCTTATTACAGAATGGACATAGATTCATTGGAGAGAGTACAACGTAGAATGACAAAAATGATCCATAATATTAGAAATCTTCCGTATGAAGAAAGGTTGAAGAAATTAGGTTTACATTCGTTAGAGAGACACAGAGTTAGAGAGGATATGATAGAGGTGTTCAAGTGGGTTAGTGGGATTAACAAAGGGGACATGACAAATGTACTAAAGCTCAGTGATAGCGAAAGAACTCGTACCAATGGTTTCAAATTAGATAAATTTCGTTTCAGAAAAGATATAGGCAAATATTGGTTTGGTAACAGAGTTGTTGATGGGAGGAATGGACTGCCAAGTGATATAGTGGGATCTAAAACTGTAGGGAGCTTTAAGGTAAAATTGGATAAGCATATGGACGAGAAGGGTTGGGTGTGAAGGGGGATCAGCCGGGTTGGGCCAATCAGCGCTCTGCAGACCCCCATAATCCTGCGTTAATCTCTAACCGTTTTGGTAAGATGATCCTCAGGGTATTAGAGTGTGGAGCCTATAATTGGGCTTTGTAATTGAATTGGGGTTGTGTGGGACAGGGATCTGCCTTGCTTAGGCCAATCGGCTTTCTGCAGACTCCCATTTTCTTATGTTCTTATGTTCTTATATATAAGAAAATATAACACATGGCGATAATATTACTTATATTCCTTGTAAATATTAACCACTTAAATAATATATTTCATATTTTTTCATTCATATTACCGAGTGCTGCAGTAGGATCAAGAACGATAGAGAGCTGTAAAATAAAAAATAGATAGGCATATGGTCGAGATGGGTTGGGTATGAGAGGGATCTGCCGTGTGTGGGCCAGACTCCCGTTTTCTATGTTCTTATGGTCAATTAAATTGTTTCATACCCCTTCTATACTGGCGACTTTGTTTTTATTTGATTTCCGCTACATTTAGACGATTTTATGAAGGTTAGAAAGAATATTTGGTAGCTAGCTAAGTGGATTGAGATAATACACTTACACTTACACTTAGTTACACTTAGTTGTATTCCGTCCGTTAGTGACACAGTTGAGCTGGGGCTCCACTGCGACCAGGCAGCTCCCTTTCTTCCACTCTCCATTCCAGAAGTCGGTTGGAGTTGGTGCTGGGGTATCCTGGTGTTGGTGGCCGGTCCGGTATTTTGGCCAGCCACATGTCCAAGTGTTTCTTGAAGGTGTCTGGAGACACCCCGGTCATGTTCCTGAGAGGGGCTGGTATACAGTTGAACAGTCTGGTTCCATTGTATGTAAAGCTGTGATGGATCAGGGATTTGATTTTTTGTGTTGATCCCGGCGTAGTCCTCACATAGCACAGCCTCCCTCGCCTTTGGTGCTGAGTCTCTTGGATGTTTGGATTTGGTACCTTTTTTTCCAAAATCTTCCAGACGTAGATGATGATGTATCTCTCCCTACGGCTTTGAAGTGAGTACAGCTGCAGCTCCTTAAGTCTCTCCCAGTAGTTAAAGTAGTAAAGTACTAAGTAATATGTAGTCTTTTAATGGGTAGACGTCCTTGCTAAGCCGAATAAAATCGTCTAATGGTTGCCAGAATGTAATGAGAAGGACGTCATCGGTACTGTGGCGAAGGTCATGCAGATCCAAAGAAGATATATAGGCTATTACAAAATATTTAAAATGAATAGCCATGATGTGTATACAGTATAGCCTAAAATGACACAAGCTAGCCTATATATTGTCAAAAATTACAGTGACCGTGACAAAACCATGAACAATTATACAAAGGAATGTATTATATATCAAATTGGGACAAAGGTTACGAAAATACGGAATGGCATTCATGAAATCGAGAGTGTATAGTCACGGAAATAGTCTTCCTTGAAATAAGCACCGGATGAAGTCGTTTTCTTTGAATGCTACAACAACCCTTTAAGGGATAACTAAATTATCTATCGGAAAAAACTGCCAATGTAACGATTCTTGCATTTGTATATAATATACTCACAGAAGTCCTTCTGGAAGAGGCTAACCAGCCTGTGACTCCGGGTTTAGATCCACAACAACATTATGGTGCTTTTCTGTGGTGGACGTGATTTCTGCTCTATGGTTATAAAATTGGTCTTGATTTTTCCAATATTTATCTAACTTCTTTTCAAAACTCTCCACAGAATTTACGTGTATTACCCACTCCGGTAATTCATTCCAATTATCAATCACTCTGCAAGGAAATGAATATTTTCTTATATACACTATTTAGTGATTGGGCGAAATCACTGTTTTAGGGATGCAGGTGACTAAAAATATAAAAGCACTTACCAATATAGTGCATACGTATGTACACCTACTGACCTTGTACATAACATGCAGTACACCTGTACATCATGGTATACAGTACATACAGTACACCTGTACACCATGGTGTACAATACATACAGTACACCTGTACATCATGGTGTACAGTACATACAGTACACCTGTAATTTGCTAATTTGCTTAGTTTTTTCTCAGAGGTATATGAAGCAGTAGATAATGACAAGGCATACGATATTATATATTTAGATTTCAGTAAAGCTTTCGACAGAGTCCCTCATGAGAGATTGATGAGAAAGGTTGAGGCACATGGAATAGGTGGGGCGTTGTTGGGATGGATTAGGTCATGGCTAATTGGTAGGAAACAGAGAGTCAGCATAAATGGTACCAAGTCAGAGTGGGGAGCAGTCAAAAGTGGTGTCCCCCAGGGATCGGTATTAGGTCCCCTGTTGTTTCTTATATACATAAATGACCTAGATTTAGGTATAACTAGTAGGATAAGTAAATTCGCAGACGATACTAAAATGGGGAGATCAATTGATTCAGATAGCGATATAGAGTGCCTCCAAAGGGATCTAGATACCTTACATGAATGGTCAGTAAATTGGCAGATGAAGTTTAACATTGACAAATGCAAGGTATTAAAGATAGGGAAGATGCAAACAAATGTTAAATATAAACTAGCTAATTTAGAATTAGAAAATTCAGACTGCGAGAAAGATCTAGGTGTGTTTGTTAGCAATGATTTGAAGCCTAGAAAACAGTGTATAGGCGTTCGTAATAAGGCAAACAGGATTCTCGGGTTCATCTCTAGGAGTGTGAGTAGCAGAACTGCTGATGTTATCTTAAAACTTTACTTGTCATTAGTGAGACCCCATATGGATTATGCTGTCCAATTTTGGTGTCCTTATTACAGAATGGACATAGATTCATTGGAGAGAGTACAGCGTAGAATGACAAAAATGATCCATAATATTAGAAATCTTCCGTATGAAGAAAGGTTGAAGAAATTAGGTTTACATTCGTTAGAGAGACGCAGAGTTAGAAGGGATATGATAGAGGTGTTCAAGTGGGTTAGTGGGATTAACAAAGGGGACATGACAAATGTACTAAAGCTCAGTGATAGCGAAAGAACTCGTACCAATGGTTTCAAATTAGATAAATTTCGTTTCAGAAAAGATATAGGCAAATATTGGTTTGGTAGAGTTGTAGATGGGTGGAATGGACTACCAAGTGCTATAGTGGGATCTAAAACTGTAGGGAGCTTTAAGGTAAAATTGGATAAGCATATGGACGAGAAGGGTTGGGTGTGAAGGGGGATCAGCCGGGTTGGGCCAATTAGCGCTCTGCAGACCCCCATAATCCTGTGTTAATCTCTAACCGTTTTGGTAAGATGATCCTCAGGGTATTAGAGTGTGGAGCCTATAATTGGGCGTTGTAATTGAATTGGGGTTGTGTGGGACAGGGATCTGCCTTGCTTAGGCCAATCGGCTTTCTGCAGACTCCCATTTTCTTATGTTCTTATGTACACCATGGTGTACAATACATACAGTACACCTGTACATCATGGTGTACAATACAAACAGTACACCTGTACACCGTGGTGTACAATACATACAGTACACCTATAGACCTTGGTGTACAATACATACAGTACACCTGTACATCATGGTGTACAATACATACAGTACACCTGTACACCATGGTGTACAATACATACAGTACACCTGTACATCATGGTGTACAATACATACAGTACACCTGTACACCATGGTGTACAATACATACTGTACACCATGTTGTACAATACATACAGTACACCTGTATATCATGGTGTACAATACATACAGTACACCTGTACACCATGGTGTACAATACATACAGTACATCATGGTGTACAATACATACAGTACACCTGTACACCATGGTGTACAATACATACAGTACACCTGTACATCATGGTGTACAATACATACAGTAACACATGACCACCAACACATGAGGAAAAAATAGAAAGCCAACGCAATGCCCTCAGAAGCTGGCCAACCATCCAGCAAACTCACAAGGTCAGACCAGCAGCGGTACACACGGCTATGCCCGACCAAGGTGCTTTTTTAGAGGTAGTAATGGGACGTCTTCTGGAAGTGGAAAAACGGTCTCAAGTGATAATGGAGAGATTCCTAGCCCAAACCGAGGGGCCAGACATGAACCACAGAGGAAGGTGCAACTACCACTAACTAGTTTTTTTGTGGGCAACATCAGAGGACTTTACCCACGAAACAATCAATGTAAAGTCCCTATGTTGGAAGAAATTGCAGAGGAAGACAACTCAATTTTTCTAGCCCTCACAGAAACACACCTGAACGAAAACATTTTGGATGCAGAGATCAATATCCATAATTTCACTCTATTCAGAGCCGACAGAGAGGACAGAAGCCACGGAGGAGTAGCACTCTACCTAAGGGAGGATATGGCTGCAAATACCGAAACTTTAGTTGCATTCTCAAACGGCACAACAGAGCTACTAGCAGTACACATAAGACAAACCGACATGCTCATCATAATTTTGTATCGACCTCCAAACACCACAGGGGAAATTTTCAAGGAGGTCACAGAGAAAATACAATCACTCCTACAAAATCTTCCAACTCCCGCTACAGATGTCATCATCACAGGAGATTTCAACCTGCCCATCATCAATTGGGCAACCATGAAAATAGATGGAGGAACCAGGGATGAAAAACAGCAAGCCAAGGAGCTAATGACTATCATGGACACTGCATACATGAAGCAATACATCGAGGAACCTACAAGAGGCAACAACACACTGGACTTACTATTTGGCAACAACTTCGACCTGGTACACTCGTACGAAACTGTAAAAACTATAATGTCCGACCACAGCCTCATCAAAGTTAGAACCCCCACACCAGCCGCCACACCACCAAGAAGATGTCAACAGGAATCAAGCCAAATACCCTGCACCTCTCTGAAAGATCTCAACTTCTACAGCAAAGATATAGACTGGGACAGACTGAGAGCAGAACTGGAAGGAACTGATTGGAGGGCACTATTCGAAGATAAAACGTCGACGAAACTCTCAGTATCCTCCAGAAACAATGCCTGGAGACCTGTAAAAACACCATACCACCCAAATCAAGCAGGAAGCAGATCAAGCAGATTCCCAGAGATAGAAAAATACTAATGAAGAAAAGGACGTACTTGAGAGCCAAGCAAAGGAAGACCAGCTATGCGCACAATATCACCAAACTACAAGAAGAGCTCGATGAAGTTGAACGTAAACTCATCCAGTCACACCAAGAGCAAAGAACACGCGAAGAACTACAAGCAGTTGCAAACATACGAGTAAATAGCAAATTCTTCTATGCATACGCAAAAAGGAGACTCAGGAACACTACAACAATAGGACCACTTGCAAAACCTACGGGTGAACTTGAGAGTGACCCAACCGAAATGGCCAAGTTACTCAAACAGCAGTATGAAAGTGTCTTCAGCCCGCCAAATGAAGACAAGAAAATCGAGAATGCAACGACTTTCTTTGGCAACGCTCCAGAGACACCACATCAACTCTCCTCGGTAACAGTATCAACAGAGGACATAATAGCAGCCATCGACAAGATTGGACCAAACTCTGCGGCAGGACCAGACGGCTTTCATGCCCAACTGCTAAAAAACTGCAAACATCAGCTAGCCCTGCCTCTAAAACTGCTGTGGAGCAAGTCCCTCCAAACTGGATATGTACCACAATCCCTAAAAGAAGGTAATGTCACACCAATACACAAAGGGGGTAGTAAAGGCATAGCCAAAAATTACAGACCAGTGGTGCTGACGTCACATCTTATTAAAATCATAGAAAGAACAATAAGAGCTAAGATGGTCAGCTTCCTGGAAGAAAATGAGGCGTTCAACGAGGGGCAACATGGCTTTAGAAAAGGCCGCTCCTGCCTCTCACAACTACTATCACACTACGACAAAATCCTACAGGATATTCAAGACGGGGAAAATGTAGACGTCATATATCTAGATTTCGCCAAAGCTTTTGACAAGGTGGACCATGGGATCCTTCTACATAAACTCAAATCACTGGGAATAGGGGGAGACCTTGGAAGATGGCTCCACAGCTTCATCACCAACAGAAAACAAAGAGTCACGGTTCAAGGAAGCCTATCAGATGCAGGTGGGGTCATCAGCGGAGTACCACAAGGATCAGTACTGGGACCTCTCCTATTCCTCATCATGATAGGAGACATCGACAGGGACCTGGAACACTCAACAGCCACATCGTTTGCAGACGACACCAGACTCATGAAGAAAATCACCTCACAACATGATGCTCAGCTACTACAACAAGACTTGGACAAAATCCTGAAGTGGGCAGAAGAAAACAACATGGCCCTAAACGGAGACAAGTTCGAGCTTCTAAGGTACGGGAACAAGAGAGCACTACAAAACGACACCAACTACAAAAGTGGACAGCAAGAAATTACCGCCAAGGACACAGTGAAGGACTTGGGAGTAAATATGAGCAGTGACGCCACTTTTTCCCAGCATATTACCAAAGCCACAACAACAGCAAAACAAATAGCAGGCTGGATCCTGAGAACCTTCCACACAAGAAATGAGAGGTGTATGCTAACACTGTGGAAGTCACTGGTCCTACCACGACTGGAGTACTGCTCCCAGCTCTGGTCTCCCCAAAAAGTAGGAGAAATAACAGAAATTGAAGCCACCCAGAGGACATTCACCAGTAAAATCCATGGGTTTCAACACTTTAACTACTGGGAGAGACTTAAGGAGCTGCAGCTGTACTCACTTCAAAGCCGTAGGGAGAGATACATCATCATCTACGTCTGGAAGATTTTGGAAAAAAAGGTACCAAATCCAAACATCCAAGAGACTCAGCACCAAAGGCGAGGGAGGCTGTGCTATGTGAGGACTACGCCGGGATCAACACAAAAAATCAAATCCCTGATCCATCACAGCTTTACATACAATGGAACCAGACTGTTCAACTGTATACCAGCCCCTCTCCGGAACATGACCGGGGTGTCTCCAGACACCTTCAAGAAACACTTGGACATGTGGCTGGCCAAAATACCGGACCGGCCACCAACACCAGGATACCCCAGCACCAACTCCAACCGACTTCTGGAATGGAGAGTGGAAGAAAGGGAGCTGCCTGGTCGCAGTGGAGCCCCAGCTCAACTGTGTCACTAACGGACGGAATACAACTAAGTGTAACTAAGTGTAAGTGTAAGTGTATTATCTCAATCCACTTAGCTAGCTACCAAATATTCTTTCTAACCTTCATAAAATTGTCTAAATGTAGCGGAAATCAAATAAAAACAAAGTCGCCAGTATAGAAGGGGTATGAAACAATTAAATTGACCATAAGAACATAGAAAACGGGAGTCTGGCCCACACACGGCAGATCCCTCTCATACCCAACCCATCTCGACCATATGCCTATTTTTTATTTTACAGCTCTCTATCGTTCTTGATCCTACTACAGCACTCGGTAACATGAATGAAAAAATATGAAATCTATTATTTAAGTGGTTAATATTTACAAGGAATATAAGTAATATTATCGCCATGTGTTATATTTTCTTATATATAAGAACATAAGAAAATGGGAGTCTGCAGAAAGCCGATTGGCCTAAGCAAGGCAGATCCCTGTCCCACCCAACCCCAATTACAAAGCCCAATTATAGGCTCAACACTCTAATACCCTGAGGATCATCTTACCAAACCGGTTAGAGATTAACGCAGGATTACGGGGGTCTGCAGAGCGCTGATTGGCCCAACCCGGCTGATCCCCCTTCACACCCAACCCTTCTCGTCCATATGCTTATCCAATTTTTTCTTAAAGCTCCCTATCGTTCTTGATCCCACTATATCACTTGGTAGCCTAGTCCACCCATCTACAACTCTGTTACCAAACCAATATTTGCCTATATCTTTTCTGAAACGAAATTTATCTAATTTGAAACCATTGGTACGAGTTCTTTCGCTATCACTGAGCTTTAGTACATTTGTCATGTCCCCTTTGTTAATCCACTAACCCACTTGAACACCTCTATCATATCCCCTCTAACTCTGCGTCTCTCTAACGAATGTAAACCTAATTTCTTCAACCTTTCTTCATACGGAAAATTTCTAATATTATGGATCATTTTTGTCATTCTACGCTGAATTCTCTCCAATGAATCTATGTCCATTCTGTAATAAGGACACCAAAATTGGACAGCATAATCCATATGGGGTCTCACTAATGACAAGTAAAGTTTTAAGACAACATCAGCAGTTCTGTTACTCACACTCCTAGAGATGAACCCGAGAATCCTGTTTGCCTTATTACGAACGCTTATACACTGTTTTCTAGGCTTCAAATCATTGCTAACAAACACACCTAGATCTTTCTCGCAGTCTGAATTTTCTAATTCTAAATTAGCTAGTTTATATTTAACATTTGTTTGCATCTTCCCTATCTTTAATACCTAACTGTATTATTAATATTATATAATATTATCGCCATGTGTTATATTTTCTTATATATTATTTAATTTTCTGTTTTATTATATGAAACAATTACATAATTAAATATTAAATAAAGTAGAATATAATTATCTATTATGATTGTTGAATTATATGAAGTATTTCCATAATAACACAATTACTGGCATTATGACTCAGTCCAGGTAATTATATATTATATGTAACCAAGTTGCTGTAATAAGAGTTACTTGTTTGTAGTTCAATTTCCTTATTTTTGCAGTTATTCATAACTATATTAATTTTACTTAATTTGTTTTAACTTATGTATATTTATAGTACCGGTATCAATATTATTGACTTTATCCTTACCAATTAATTAACTAGCAACTAATATATTTATTTTGTATGTTTATTATTATTATTATTATTTTATTTTTATTTTTATTTTTTATTTGTTTTACTGTGGGCAACTAATAAACTATCTATGTGCACGGGTACTAACGTTCATATGTGCACGGGTACTAACGTTCATATGTGCACGGGTACTATCGTTCATATGTGCATATATACACATGTGATCCAGATTGTAGCATATGAACGAGTGTGCAAGTGTAGGCCAACTATACATGAAGGTGTACTGTATGTAGTGCACATGGTGTACAGGTGTACTGTATGTAGTGTACATGGTGTACAGGTGTACGGTATGTATTGTACATGAATGTTACAGGTGTACTATATGTAGTGTACATGGTGTACAGGTGTACGGTATGTATTGTACATGAATGTTACAGGTGTACTGTATGTAATGTACACCACAGTGTACAGGTGTACTGTATGTATTGTACACCATGATGTACAGGTGTACTGTACACCACGGTGTACAGGTGTGCTGTACACCATGATGTACAGGTGTACTGTGTATGTATTGTACACCATGATGTACAGGTGTACTGTGTATGTATTGTACACCAAGATGTACAGGTGTACTGTATGTATTGTACACCATGATGTACAGGTGTACTGTGTATGTATTGTACACCATGATGTACAGGTGTACTGTATGTATTGTACACCTGTACATCATGGTGTACAATACATACAGTACACCTGTACACCATTATGTACAGGTGTACTGTACACCACGGTGTACAGGTGTGTTGTACACCATGATGTACAGGTGTACTGTATATGTATTGTACACCATGATGTACAGGTGTACTGTATGTATTGTACACCATGATGTACAGGTGTACTGTATGTATTGTACACCATTATATACATGTGTACTGTACACCACAGTGTACAGGTGTACTGTACACCATGATGTACAGGTGTAATGTATGTACAGTACACCTGTACATCATTATGTACATGTGTACTGTACACCTGTACACCATTATGTACATGTGTACTGTACACCACGGTGTACAGGTGTACTGTACACCATGATGTACAGGTGTACTGTATATGTATTTTACACCATTATGTACAGGTGTACTGTATGTACTGTATACCATGATGTACAGGTGTACTGTATGTATTGTACACCATGGTGTACAGGTGTACTGTATGTACTGTACACCATGATGTACAGGTGTACTGTATGTACTGTACACCATTATGTACAGGTGTACTGTATGTACTGTATACCATGGTGTACAGGTGTACTGTATGTATTGTACACCATGGTGTACAGGTGTACTGTATGTACTGTACACCATGATGTACAGGTGTACTGTATGTAATGTACAAGGTCAGTAGGTGAACATACGTATGCACTATATTGGTAAGTGCTTTTATATTTTTAGTCACCTGCATCCCTAAAACAGTGATTTCGCCCAATCACTAAATAGTGTATATAAGAAAATATTAATTTCCTTGCAGAGTGATTGATAATTGGAATGAATTACCGGAGTGGGTAATAAACGTAAATTCTGTGGATGGTTTTGAAAAGAAGTTAGATAAATATTGGAAAAATCAAGACCAATTTTATAACCATAGAGCAGAAATCACGTCCACCACAGAAAAGCACCATAATGTTGTTGTGGATCTAAACCCGGAGTCACAGGCTGGTTAGCCTCTTCCAGAAGGACTTCTGTGAGTATATTATATACAAATGCAAGAATCGTTACATTGGCAGTTTTTTCCGATAGATAAATTAGTTATCCCTTTAAAATTGTTTTTGCATTCAAAGAAAACGACTATTCATTCGGTGTTTATTTCAAGGGAGACTATTTCCGTGACTATACACTCTCGATTTCATGAATGCCATTCCGTATTTTCGTAACCTTTGTCCCAATTTGATATATAATACATTCCTTTGTATAATTGTTCATGGTTTTGTCACGGTCACTGTAATTTTTGACAATATATAGGCTAGCTTGTGTCATTTTAGGCTATACTGTATACATCATGGCTATTCATTTTAAATATTTTGTAATAGCCTATATATCTTCTTTGGATCTGCATGACCTTCGCCACAGTACCGATGACGTCCTTCTCATTACATTCTGGCAACCATTAGACGATTTTATTCGGCTTAGCAAGGACGTCTACCCATTAAAAGACTACATATTACTTAGTACTTTACTACTTTAACTACTGGGAGAGACTTAAGGAGCTGCAGCTGTACTCACTTCAAAGACGTAGGGAGAGATACATCATCATCTACGTCTGGAAGATTTTGGAAAAAAAAGGTACCAAATCCAAACATCCAAGAGACTCAGCACCAAAGGCGAGGGAGGCTGTGCTATGTGAGGACTACGCCGGGATCAACACAAAAAATCAAATCCCTGATCCATCACAGCTTTACATACAATGGAACCAGACTGTTCAACTGTATACCAGCCCCTCTCAGGAACATGACCGGGGTGTCTCCAGACACCTTCAAGAAACACTTGGACATGTGGCTGGCCAAAATACCGGACCGGCCACCAACACCAGGATACCCCAGCACCAACTCCAACCGACTTCTGGAATGGAGAGTGGAAGAAAGGGAGCTGCCTGGTCGCAGTGGAGCCCCAGCTCAACTGTGTCACTAACGGACGGAATACAACTAAGTGTAACTAAGTGTAAGTGTAAGTGTATTATCTCAATCCACTTAGCTAGCTACCAAATATTCTTTCTAACCTTCATAAAATCGTCTAAATGTAGCGGAAATCAAATAAAAACAAAGTCGCCAGTATAGAAGGGGTATGAAACAATTGAATTGACCATAAGAACATAGAAAACGGGAGTCTGGCCCACACACGGCAGATCCCTCTCATACCCAACCCATCTCGACCATATGCCTATCTATTTTTTATTTTACAGCTCTCTATCGTTCTTGATCCTACTGCAGCACTCGGTAATATGAATGAAAAAATATGAAATATATTATTTAAGTGGATAATATTTACAAGGAATATAAGTAATATTATCGCCATGTGTTATATTTTCTTATATATAAGAACATAAGAACATAAGAAAATGGGAGTCTGCAGAAAGCCGATTGGCCTAAGCAAGGCAGATCCCTGTCCCACACAACCCCAATTCAATTACAAAGCCCAATTATAGGCTCCACACTCTAATACCCTGAGGATCATCTTACCAAAACGGTTAGAGATTAACGCAGGATTATGGGGGTCTGCAGAGCGCTGATTGGCCCAACCCGGCTGATCCCCCTTCACACCCAACCCTTCTCGTCCATATGCTTATCCAATTTTACCTTAAAGCTCCCTACAGTTTTAGATCCCACTATATCACTTGGCAGTCCATTCCTCCCATCAACAACTCTGTTACCAAACCAATATTTGCCTATATCTTTTCTGAAACGAAATTTATCTAATTTGAAACCATTGGTACGAGTTCTTTCGCTATCACTGAGCTTTAGTACATTTGTCATGTCCCCTTTGTTAATCCCACTAACCCACTTGAACACCTCTATCATATCCCCTCTAACTCTGTGTCTCTCTAACGAATGTAAACCTAATTTCTTCAACCTTTCTTCATACGGAAGATTTCTAATATTATGGATCATTTTTGTCATTCTACGCAGTACTCTCTCCAATGAATCTATGTCCATTCTGTAATAAGGACACCAAAATTGGACAGCATAATCCATATGGGGTCTCACTAATGACAAGTAAAGTTTTAAGACAACATCAGCAGTTCTGTTACTCACACTCCTAGAGATGAACCCGAGAATCCTGTTTGCCTTATTACGAACGCTTATACACTTTTTACTTAATTATTATTATTTATATTATTTATTTATTGTTTTTATTATATGAAACAATTACATAATTAAATATTAAATAAAGTAGAATATAGTAATCTATTATATTTGTTAAATTATATGAAGTATTTCCATAATAACACCATTACTGGCATTATGACTCAGTCCAGGTAATTATATATTATATTTAACTAAGTTGCTATAATAGTTACCTGTTTTATGTTTCAATTTGTATAGATTCCTTATTTTTGCAGTTATTCATAACTATATTAACTTTACTTAATTTGTTTTAACTTATGTATATTTATAGTACCGGTATCAATATTATTGACTTTATCCTTACCAATTAATTAACTAGCAACTAATATATTTATTTTGTATGTTTATTATTATTATTATTATTTTATTTTTATTTTTATTTTTTATTTGTTTTACTGTGGGCAACTAATAAACTATCTATGTGCACGGGCGTTACTAACGTTCATATGTGCATATATACACATGTGATCCAGATTGTAAGATATGAACGAGTGTGCAAGTGTACTATACATGAAGGTGTACAGGTGTACTGTATGTAGTGTACATGAAGGTGTACAGGTGTACTGTATGTAGTGTATATGGTGTACTGTATGTAGTGTATATGAAGGTGTACAGGTGTACTGTATGTAGTGTACATGAATGCTACAGGTGCACTGTATGTACACCACGGTGTACAGGTGTAATGTATGTATTGTACACCACGGTGTACAGGTGTACTGTATGTACAGTACACCTGTACACCATTATGTACAGGTGTACTGTATGTAGTGTACAGGTGTACTGTATGTAGTGTATATGATGTACAGGTGTACTGTATGTAGTGTATATGAAGGTGTACAGGTGTACTGTATGCAGTGTACATGAATTTTACAGGTGTACTGTATGTACACCACGGTGTACAGGTGTACTGTATGTATTGTACACCATGATGTACAGGTGTACTGTACACCACGGTGTACAGGTGTGCTGTACACCATGATGTACAGGTGTACTGTGTATGTATTGTACACCATGATGTACAGGTGTACTGTGTATGTATTGTACACCATGATGTACAGGTGTACTGTATGTATTGTACACCATGATGTACAGGTGTACTGTACACCACGGTGTACAGGTGTGCTGTACACCATGATGTACAGGTGTACTGTGTATGTATTGTACACCATGATGTACAGGTGTACTGTGTATGTATTGTACACCATGATGTACAGGTGTACTGTATGTATTGTACACCTGTACATCATGGTGTACAATACATACAGTACAAAGGAGTACAAAGGAAATCAAGCAACAACAGATCTAGTGACCCTTCTAGGCTGCTTGTCCTCCAAAACACTGAGGATCAAGTGTCCAAACAGTGGTTTTGAGTGGGTAAGGGAACATTGGAAAGGGAACTACTGCCCTGCCACTGACGTGGCAGGACTAGGAAGTTAGTAGGGGACATATGGGTTAGTAACTGAGGGGAGGATAAAATAAAGTTATTCATTTACAAACGCAGTCAGTCGCGGGTTTGATGCGAGATATATGCCTAGGCGGAATTTAAATGAATCAACGGTGCTGCAGTCTATAACGTCTCGGGG
This sequence comes from Paralithodes platypus, assembly GCA_032716605.1. Classification (NCBI taxonomy): domain Eukaryota; kingdom Metazoa; phylum Arthropoda; class Malacostraca; order Decapoda; family Lithodidae; genus Paralithodes; species Paralithodes platypus. Next base: position 12,113,508 of record CM064500.1, read on the forward strand.
AAGCCCATTCCACAAGTTGACAACTCGATTGAAGAAGAAATTCTTAGATTCGTGTGAGTTAAAAGATTTACCAATAATTTTGCAACCGTTTCCCCGCGTGTAATTAGATTGGTCGATAGTGAAGTACTTACTACAGTTCATATTGTCGATACACTTGTACACCATTATGTACAGGTGTACTGTACACCACGGTGTACAGGTGTGCTGTACACCATGATGTACAGGTGTACTGTATATGTATTGTACACCATGATGTACAGGTGTACTGTATATGTATTGTACACCATGATGTACAGGTGTACTGTATATATTGTACACCATTATGTACAGGTGTACTGTACACCACACTGTACAGGTGTACTGTACACCATGATGTACAGGTGTACTGTATGTACAGTACACCTGTACACCATTATGTACATGTGTACTGTACACCACGGTGTACAGGTGTACTGTACACCATGATGTACAGGTGTAATGTATATGTATTGTACACCATTATGTACAGGTGTACTGTATGTACTGTATACCATGATGTACAGGTGTACTGTATGTATTGTACACCATGATGTACAGGTGTACTGTATGTATTGTACACCATGATGTACAGGTGTAATGTATATGTATTGTACACCATTATGTACAGGTGTACTGTATGTACTGTACACCATGATGTACAGGTGTACTGCATGTTATGTACAAGGTCAGTAGGTGTACATACGTATGCACTATATTGGTAAGTGCTTTTATATTTTTAGTCACCTGCATCCCTAAAACAGTGATTTTGCCCAATCACTAAATAGTGTATATAAGAAAATATTCATTTCCTTGCAGAGTGATTGATAATTGGAATGAATTACCGGAGTGGGTAATAAACGTAAATTCTGTGGATGGTTTTGAAAAGAAGTTAGATAAATATTGGAAAAATCAAGACCAATTTTATAACCATAGACCAGAAATCACGTCCACCACACAAAAGCACCATAATGTTGTTGTGGATCTAAACCCGGAGTCACAGGCTGGTTAGCCTCTTCCAGAAGGACTTCTGTGAGTATATTATATACAAATGCAAGAATCGTTACATTGGCAGTTTTTTCCGATAGATAAATTAGTTATCCCTTTAAAATTGTTTTTGCATTCAAAGAAAACGACTATTCATTCGGTGTTTATTTCAAGGGAGACTATTTCCGTGACTATACACTCTCGATTTCATGAATGCCATTCCGTATTTTCGTAACCTTTGTCCCAATTTGATATATAATACATTCCTTTGTATAATTGTTCATGGTTTTGTCACGGTCACTGTAATTTTTGACAATATATAGACTAGCTTGTGTCATTTTAGGCTATACTGTATATACATCATGGCTATTCATTTTAAATATTTTGTAATAGCCTATATATCTTCTTTGGATCTGCATGACCTTCGCCACAGTACCGATGACGTCCTTCTCATTACATTCTGGCAACCATTAGACGATTTTATTCGGCTTAGCAAGGACGTCTACCCATTAAAAGACTACGTATTATCTCAATCCACTTAGCTAGCTACCAAATATTCTTTCTAACCTTCATAAAATCGTCTAAATGTAGCGGAAATCAAATAAAAACAAAGTCGCCAGTATAGAAGGGGTATGAAACAATTTAATTGACCATAAGAACATAGAAAACGGGAGTCTGACCCACACACGGCAGATCCCTCTCATACCCAACCCATCTCGACCATATGCCTATCTATTTTTTATTTTACTGCTGTCTATCGTTCTTGATCCTACTGCAGCACTCGGTAATATGAATGAAAAAATTTGAAATATATTTTTAAGTGGTTAATATTTACAAGGAATATAAGTAATATTATCGCCATGTAAAATATTTTCTTATATATTATTTAATTTTCTTTTTTATTATATGAAACAATTACATAATTAAATATTAAATAAAGTAGAATATAGTAATCTATTATGATTGTTGAATTATATGATGTATTTCCATAATAACACAATTACTGGCATTATGACTCAGTCCAGGTAATTATATATTATATTTAACTAAGTTGCTATATATTTACCTGTTCCAATTCGTATATAGATTTCTTATTTTTGCAGTTATTCATAACTATATTAACTTTACTTAATTTGTTTTAACTTATGTATATTTATAGTACCGGTATCAATATTATTGACTTTATCCTTACCAATTAATTAACTAGCAACTAATATATTTATTTTGTATGTTTATTATTATTATTATTATTTTATTTGTTTATTTTTTTATTTTTTCTGTGGGCAACTAATAAACTATTTATGTGCACGGGTACTAACGTTCATATGTGCATATATACACATGTGATCCAGATTGTAAGATATGAACGAGTGTGCAAGTGTACTATACATGAAGGTGTACAGGTGTACTGTATGTAGTGTACATGGTGTACAGGTGTACTGTATGTAGTGTACATGGTGTACAGGTGTACTGTATGTAGTGTACATGAATGTTACAGGTGTACTGTATGTAGTGTATATGGTGTACAGGTGTACTGTATGTAAGTGTAATATGGTGTACAGGTGTACTGTATGTAGTGTACATGGTGTACAGGTGTACTGTATGTAGTGTACATGGTGTACAGGTGTACTGTATGTAGTGTACATGAATGTTACAGGTGTACTGTATGTAGTGTATATGGTGTACAGGTGTACTGTATGTAGTGTATATGGTGTACAGGTGTACTGTATGTAGTGTACATGGTGTACAGGTGTACTGTATGTAGTGTACATGGTGTACAGGTGTACTGTATGTAGTGTACATGAATGTTACAGGTGTACTGTATGTAGTGTATATGGTGTACAGGTGTACTGTATGTAGTGTACATGGTGTACAGGTGTACTGTATGTAGTGTATATGGTGTACAGGTGTACTGTATGTAGTGTATATGGTGTACAGGTGTACTGTATGTAGTGTACATGAATGTTACAGGTGTACTGTATGTAGTGTACAGGTGTACTGTATGTAGTGTATATGGTGTACAGGTGTACTGTATGTAGTGTATATGGTGTACAGGTGTACTGTATGTAGTGTACATGGTGTACAGGTGTACTGTATGTAGTGTACATGAAGGTGTACAGGTGTACTGTATGTAGTGTATATGGTGTACAGGTGTACTGTATGTAGTGTATATGGTGTACAGGTGTACTGTATGTAGTGTACATGGTGTACAGGTGTACTGTATGTAGTGTACATGAATGTTACAGGTGTACTGTATGTAGTGTATATGGTGTACAGGTGTACTGTATGTAGTGTATATGGTGTACAGGTGTACTGTATGTAGTGTATATGGTGTACAGGTGTACTGTATGTAGTGTACATGGTGTACAGGTGTACTGTATGTAGTGTAATATGGTGTACAGGTGTACTGTATGTAGTGTATATGGTGTACAGGTGTACTGTATGTAGTGTACATGGTGTACAGGTGTACTGTATGTAGTGTATATGGTGTACAGGTGTACTGTATGTAGTGTATATGGTGTACAGGTGTACTGTATGTAGTGTATATGGTGTACAGGTGTACTGTATGTAGTGTATATGGTGTACAGGTGTACTGTATGTAGTGTATATGGTGTACAGGTGTACTGTATGTAGTGTATATGGTGTACAGGTGTACTGTATGTAGTGTATATGGTGTACAGGTGTACTGTATGTAGTGTACATGGTGTACAGGTGTACTGTATGTAGTGTATATGGTGTACAGGTGTACTGTATGTAGTGTATATGGTGTACAGGTGTACTGTATGTAGTGTACATGAATGTTACAGGTGTACTGAGAGAGAGAGAGATAGGTAGACTGGTAAGAGAGAGAAAGAGAATGGATAGATAGATAGAGACAGACAGAGAGAGAGAGAGAGAGAGAGAGAGAGAAATACAATATATGGTCTTGTTGACAAAACGTCGACCTTGGTGTAAGTGGCCGAGAACTGCTGTGTTTGCTCTCTCTCTCTCTCTCTCTCTCTCTAAGCAAAATATAGGAATGCACTGCTCTATATCCCTTCTCTCTCTCTCTCTCTCTCTCTCTCTCTCTCTCTCTCTAAGCAAAATATAGGAATGCACTGCTCTATCTATCCCTCCCCTCTCTCTCTCTCTCTCTCTCTCTCTCTCTCTCTCTCTCTCTCTCTCTCTCTCTCTCTCTCTCTCTCTCTCTCTCGTCTTAACTGCCCCCCCTACCCAACTAATCACCCAATTACCGACCAACAGATGACAATAGGCCCCGTACCCTCTTCTGTGCCAGGGACCGCAGAAACTAAAGAGAGAGAGAGAGCCCAACGGGGTACAAAGAAGTCAAGCAACAACAGGGCCAATGAAGTGTGGGCCATTCGCCTCTCTGCTGACTCCCGTTTTCTTATGTTCTTATATCAGTATACCACATGCGGGGTTCCCCACCTATTTCTAAGTATGGGTAGTATTTCTGGGCCCAGTGCACAGTGCAAGTCAAGAATAGCGTCAGGATTGGGGCCCCTTGTCGAGAACCCCTATATATATATATATATATATATATATATATATATATATATATGTGTGTGTGTGTGTGATGTGTGTGAATTTGTTTGTATTTGTGTGTTCTTTGTTTTCTGCTGTGTTGTCCCTATGCTGGCTGTCTTCAGTCGCCCCCCCCCCCCCCCCCCCCCAAAAGGAAAAGTGGGGATTAGGCCTGAGTATATAGATAGATAGATAGATAGGGCAAAATTGAAAGGAGAGGATGTTTGACGTTGCTCTGTGTGTCTGTGTTTTATAGAAGGTGTGTTGTCCTATGTGTGTGTCCTATGTGTGTGTGTATGTGTGTGTGTATGAATGACATCACAGTGATCTCACCTTCACACTGACTCACAGACCAACCTTAGTTCTGTGTGTTGTATAGAAGATGTGTTGTTCTGTGTGTGGGTGTGGGTGTGGGTGGGTGTGGGTGTGGGTGTGGGTGTTTAAATATTAATTAATAATACTAATAATTTATTTTTTGATAATTGCCGACGTAGGCTAGAAATGTACAGAGGGACAGTTTGTAACTTAAGGGGAGGTTTTTAGTTTGTTCCCTAGATATCCATCAAGCTTAAGATTACACCCCCTTGACCCCCTTTCAAGATAAATTTGTACATTTTTCGGTAGAAAAATGTCCCGGCTGAAGGCCGGTTCCTCTTAAATCACAGGCTCGCTATCGCTCGCCAGGATAAAATCGACACCTAAATGGCACGAAAGGTCTTAAAATTGACAGAAATGGGTCGAAAGTTCTTAAAATCGTCAAAATAATGGGGCGAACGTCTTAACACTAGAAAAGCAATGGGGCTAAACATGAGGGAGAAAGGAGTCAAGAAAAAAATCCCTCAAGTGGAAACCTCCCCTTAACTCTAACGTACGGTATAATTAACTTAACAAAGCAAGATCAGTTATAGATTGTGTACAGTCGCGCTAATAAGTCATGGCCCAGCTGTCATTACGTTTGGCTGGCTCTGTGCTGTATTAATGTCTGCCAGATGTTGAATAGGGTGGGTATGGTGGCGCTAATAAGTCATGGCCCAGCTGTCATTACGTTTGGCTGGCTCTGTGCTGTATTAATGTCTGTCAGATGTTGAATAGGGTGGGTATGGTCGCGCTAATAAGTCATGTCCCAGCTGTCATTACGTTTGGCTGGCTCTGTGCTGTATTAATGCCTGCCAGATGTTGAATAGGGTGGGTATGGTGGCGCTAATAAGTCATGGCCCAGCTGTCATTACGTTTGGCTGGCTCTGTGCTGTATTAATGTCTGTCAGATGTTGAATAGGGTGGGTATGGTCGCGCTAATAAGTCATGTCCCAGCTGTCATTACGTTTGGCTCGCTCTGTGCTGTATTAATGCCTGCCAGATGTTGAATAGGGTGGGTATGGTGGCGCTAATAAGTCATGGCCCAGCTGTCATTACGTTTGGCTGGCTCTGTGCTGTATTAATGTCTGTCAGATGTTGAATACGGTGGGTATGGTGGCGCTAATAAGTCATGGCCCAGCTGTCATTACGTTTGGCTGGCTCTGTGCTGTATTAATGTCTGTCAGATGTTGAATAGGGTGGGTATGGTGGCGCTAGTAAGTCATGGCCCAGCTGTCATTACGTTTGGCTGGCTCTGTGCTGTATTAATGTCTGCCAGATGTTGAATAGAGTGGGTAAGTGTAGCGCTAATAAGTCATGGCCCAGCTGTCATTACGTTTGGCTGGCTCTGTGCTGTATTAATGTCTGCCAGATGTTGAATAGGGTGGGTATG
>CM064500.1:12124781-12129406 GCA_032716605.1 Paralithodes platypus
CTAAATAACATGCCAAAATAAATACATGAATGTGTTTGCTGACGATGCAAAGATTATGAAGAATACACCGGTAGTGAATGAAAACCGTTGTAGAGAGCTACATTGTTATCTGGATAAGATGAACTGGACACGAAAATGCAGTAAGGGACCCGAAATCGAAGAACGACCCCTGCCCACCCCCAAGTTCGAATCTCTAAACCACGAAAACATCACATTTTCGCGGTTTGGGGGTTCGAACTTGGGGGTTCGTTCTCCCATTTTGGGGTCCCTTACTGCAAAGTTCCATGTTGGGGTCCAGTCCAGATCTAGTGTAGTCTATGATGGAATATATATTTTTTGGAGTATAACATTTTCTTTATATGTCTATGGTTAAGGGGAGGTATTTAGTTTGTTCCCTAGACCTCCATCAAGCTTAAAATTACACCCCCTTGAGTCCCTTTCAAGATAAATTTGTACATTTTTCGGTAGAAAAATTTCCCGGCCGGAGGCCGGTTGCTCTTAAATTACAGGCTCGCTATTGCTCGCCAGGAAAAAATCGACACCTTCATGGCACGAAAAGTCTTAAAATTGACAGAAATGGGGCGAAAGTTATTAAAATCGCCAAACTAATGGGTCAAACGTCTTAAAATCTCAAAAGCAATGGGGCTAAACATGAGGGAGAAGGAAGTTCGACAAAAAAATCCCTCAAGTGGAAACCTCCCCTTAAACCAATGGTGGTGCAAGATGTGCAAATTGGATTTTAACACAGATACAAAAGTCATGTGATGTGATGGAAGGGAGGGCGAATAAAAGTCATGTCATGTGATGGAAGGGAGGGCGAATAAAAGTCATGTCATGTGATGGAAGGGAGGGCGAATAAAAGTCATGTCATGTGATGGAAGGGAGGGCGAATAAAAGTCATGTGATGTGATGGAAGGGAGGGCGAATAAAAGTCATGTGATGTGATGGAAGGGAGGGCGAGTAAAAGTCATGTGATGTGATGGAAGGGAGGGCGAGTAAAAGTCATGTGATGTGATGGAAGGGAGGGCGAGTAAAAGTCATGTGATGTGATGGAAAGGGGGGGCGAGTAAAAGTCACTGTCATGTGAATGGAAGGGAGGGGCGAATAAAAGAGTCATGTGATGTGATGAAGGGAGGGCGAATAAAAGTCATGTGAATGTTGATGGAAGGGAAGGGCGAGGTAAAAAGTCATGTGATGTGATGGAAGGGAGGGCGAGTAAAAGTCATGTGATGTGATGGAAGGGAGGGCGAATAAAAGTCATGTGATGTGATGGAAGGGAGGGCGAGTAAAAGTCATGTGATGTGATGGAAGGGAGGGCGAATAAAAGTCATGTCATGTGATGGAAGGGAGGGCGAATAAAAGTCATGTCATGTGATGGAAGGGAGGGCGAATAAAAGTCATGTGATGTGATGGAAGGGGGGGCGAATAAAAGTCATGTCATGTGATGGAAGGGAGGGCGAGTAAAAGTGAGTTATTTATAAAATTGGACTTCAGAGGTTATCAACCCTCTTGGATAACTTAAGGGGAGGTTTTTAGTTGATTCCCTAGACTTCCATCAAGCTTAAAATTACTCCCCCTTGACCCCCTTTCAAGATAAATTTGTACATTTTTCGGTAAAAAAATGTCCCGGCCGAAGGCCGGTTCCCCTTAAATTACAGGCTCGCTATCGCTCGCCAGGAAAAAATCGACACCTAAATGGCACGAATGGTCTTAAAATTGACAGAAATGGGGCGAGGGTTCTTAAAATCGACAAACTAATGGGGCGAACGTCTTTAAATCTCACAAGCAAAGGGGCTAAACATGAGGGAGAAAGAGGTTCAGAAAATTATCCTCCAGGTGGAAATCTGCCCCTTAACTAAGCCAGCCCCCTGTAAGTCAAGAGTAACGTCAGGACTGGAGCCTCTCTGCGATGTAAAAGAGAATGCATGAGTAACCCCTCAGAGAAAGACTTGGGCATTATAGTGTAGGGACACTTGTCATTCATACACACACACACACACACACACACACACACACACACACACACACATTTACAAACTCACATAGAGAGAGAGAGGTATGCCTTCACACACACACATACATTTACAAACTCACATAGAGAGAGAGAGGTATGCCTTTAGCAACCGGTAAATAAACTGTATCAATGACTCCTTTCTCTCTCTCTCTCTCTCTCTCTCTCTCTCTCTCTCTCTCTCTCTCTCTCTCTCTCATGTCTCTCCTCTCTCATTCTCGTCTCTCATCTCCTTTCTTGCCTTCCTTTCCTCCTCTTTCCCTCCCTCCCTCTCAATTTCCTTTCCTTCCTCCCTCCCTCTCTCCCTCCCCATCCTCCTCTCTCTCACCTCGCTTCCTCTACCTTACGCTCATCTCCTCATCATTCTCCTCTCTCTCTCTCTCTCTCTCCTTCCTTCCTCCCTCCCTCCCACCCTCTCTCTCTCCCGGGAGGATCACACATGCTGTCATAAATTCATTGGAAGGTGTTTGGTGTTGGACAGTGAAATATTTTATTATTCAGGAACATTTGATAGCGAGATCGGTCCTTAAGGGGAGATATCCACCTGAAAGATTTTTTGTTCTGAACCTCCCTCATGTTTAGCCCCATTGCTTGTGAGATTTAAAGACGCTTGCCCCATTAGTTTGGCGATTTTAAGAATCTTCGCCCCAGTTTCCTGTCAAGTTTTTAAGACCCATTCGTGCCATTTAGGTATCGATTTTTTCCTGGCGAGCGAAAGCGAGCCGGTAATTTTAAGGGGAACCGACCTTTGGCCAGGACATTTTTCTAACCGAAAATGTACAAATTTATCTTGAAAGGGGGTCAAGGGGGAGTAATTTTAAGCTTGATGGAAGTCTAGGGAATCAACTAAAAACCTCCCCTTAAGGAGGTATCACACTAGAGTGCTTTTTCACTCAACATTTATCCTTAAAACTGGTCTGGCAGCTTGCGTGGTCAACATATAAAATATTTCGGTTGACTAAATTCATCTATCAGTCTAGTTTCCGATACCAGTGCAAAATGTTGTTCATCGAATGTTGATTATAAAAGCTCTCGTGTGATACCGGTTATAGAGATCTGTGCCCCATTAAATGTTCTTTCCTTTACCTTCAACATTTAGCTATGCAGTGTGCAGTTGGGTCTGAGTACATGATTCGATTGATAGCCAGTATGACATATAACAATTTAGTCAACAATAACAACAACAACAACAATTTAGTCAACAACAATTTAGTCAACAACAACAACAATTTAGTCAACAACAATTTAGTCAACAACAACAACAACAACAATTTAGTCAACAACAATTTAGTCAACAACAACAACTACAACAACAATTTAGTCAACAACAACAACAACAATTTAGTCAACAACAACAATAATTTAGTCAACAACAACAACAATTTAGTCAACAACAACAACAACAACAATTTAGTCAACAACAACAATAATTTAGTCAACAACAACAACAACAACAACAATTTAGTCAACAACAACAACAACTACAACAACAATTTAGTCAACAACAACAACAACAACAACACCAACAACAATTTAGTCAACAACAACAACAACAACAATTTAGTCAACAACAACAATAATTTAGTCAACAACAACAACAACAACAATTTAGTCAACAACAACAACAATTTAGTCAACAACAACAACAACAACAACAACTACAACAACAATTTAGTCAACAACAACAACACCAACAACAATTTAGTCAACAACAACAACAATTTAGTCAACAACAACAATAATTTAGTCAACAACAACAACAACAACAATTTAGTCAACAACAATAATTTAGTCAACAACAACAACAACAACAACAATTTAGTCAACAACAACAACAACAACAACAACAACAATTTAGTCAACAACAACAACAACAACAACAACAATTTAGTCATGTATTTAACCCTTAACTGTCTTGATGGTGTAATGGTTAGTATTTAAGATATGTATGTGGTAACCCAGGTTCGAATCCCGGGAGGACCACATGCTTTCATTAATTTCATTGGGAGGTGGTTGGTGTTGGGAGGGAAATTAATATATTAGATCATTCCTCCCTTCCTATCACCCTTCCTATCACCCTTCCTATCTCCCTTCCTATCACCCTGCTGTATGGAAACAGTTTGTATTCATTTTGTTCACCTGTAATGGACTGCAAGGGTTTTTGAGATACTAACTTTACCTTATAGCTTCTTGTACATAACACACACACACACACACACACACACACACACAGTACAAAAAAAGAAAAAAAAAAAAAAAACACAAAGACTTGCCACACACATATTATACACACACACACTGACACACCAACAGACACACATTGACACACACACAGTAACACACACACACACAGTCCCACCATTGTTCCCCCTCCCCCCCCCCACCCACCCCCTCCATGGACTAATCTTCTTACCGTCTTTCTCTCGCCTAAATTCACTTTCATAGCGGCTTCCTCTTTTAGGGACGGAGAGAGAGAGAGAGAGAGAGGGAGAGAGAGAGAGAGAGAGAGAGAAGGGGGGGGGGGGGGGGACAGAGAGAGTACACCCACAAAGTATATATATATATATATATATATAGAAGGTAAGATGCCTTGTTCCTCTGACTTTAGGGTCAT
>CM064500.1:12129506-12154496 GCA_032716605.1 Paralithodes platypus
AAGTTTGGTGTGTAATGTGCCCGGTTCGAGGTAATAGTGACCATAACGATGGATCATATCTTGGAAATTTGTCTCGCTGTAGATCACCTCCTTCTTCGATATGCTGCACCGATCGATACATCTCACCATGCTTTCAAATGAATCCAAAAAAGGGTTTGACTGTAGAGACCTGTTCCTTTCGCAGATGACGAGGGCGGACTCTGTCTGTTTTTTAATGGTCGTGACCTCGTCTGGAGTCGGGGCAAAATAGTTTCGTCGGTGGCAATCGGTGGGGTCTCATACGGTGGCCGCCAACACCGAATTCTCCAAATTTGCATTCATAGTTAACGCCAGTATAGCTGTAATGAATCCGGTCTCGGAATCTTTGCTCCAACCATCGCATGGGACCGAATCCGTCCTATTTAATGTCACCGAAAGGAGATTTCTTTTCTCATAGACATGATTCCTCTGCGCCGTTACTCTGACTCGGGCCTCGACCCTGGGTCGCATAGCAAGATCAAAACGCAGAGCTTCGGAGATTAAATTGTTGTAGGCACCAGAGAATTTCCAAGCATCACCTCCCTTATTCATGGCCGTGTTGCCCCTGTTGAACTCAGACCACCTCTTGTGCTTAGTGAAAGAGTCGGGCAGGGCTTCGTCGCCCACGCCCAAGTCTCCCGCTTTCACAAAACCCAAACTGGTCGTGACATCCGCGACAAACCTTCTTTCGCAAACCATAGTATTGTACTTGAGGGCTTTGGTCAAATCTTTCAATAGACTCGAACTCGGAATGGTCAGTAACGGGACGCACTTTTTTCCAACATTGCTGACCGTCATCGTCTGGCCACCATTTGTATTGAATGCTATTACAGTTCTCTTCTTGGCAATCTCGGGACCACAAGCATTCTCGTAATAAGTGCACCGACCCACTTCTTCTACTTCTTTTTCTTCTGAACTCTCCTCATTATTTTTGTTGTTATGACCCTTATTCTCATTGTGATGTTGGTACATTTTGTTATGGCTCACGTTAGAGGCGTTAAATGAATACGGTACGCACCATTTACTCGCGAGGGTCGATCTATATCGAACTGTATGTAAAAGGGCTACATCATTCTGATTAAACACGGGCTCGTTCATCAAAAGCCCGCACATGCTAGCGTCAAGGAACCTTACCAGATCCAGTGAGACGTAACGTTGTCTTTGACAGAACAAGCTCTTGCTCTCGTGGGTATTAAAATTCTGCACTTTGCCAAAAAAATTGGTCATTTAAACGTGTCCATCTAGATAGGAGTACATGAGATTGTCCTCCGTTGCGGTGTTCATGCCACCATTCCTCGCGCAAGTTGCCCTGGCAATTGGACTGTCTTCGTCTGCGATGTTGAATTCTTCGCCCTCCACTAGGATATTCAGACCGGTGTCGAGGTTGTTCACATTTCTTCTAATGCCCTCGCCGTTCACATTGTAGAGTTTCTTGTACTCCTCGTCAATGAGACCTTTATCAAAATTGTTCAGTCTGAGCAGAGTCTTCAAACAGCTTTTTCAGGAAATAGTGTGTCTTACTGCCAATACTGTAGGGTATTAATAATGAATTGATTATTGACCTTTGAGGGTAGTCGGGAGCGGATACGTCCTCGCTTTCTTTTGGTGACAAGTCAATAAAATGTCTAGGGCCTATAACTTGTTTCAGTTCCCTTTTCTTCAATAAGCACAACATGTGGTTAATGGTATTTTTTTTCTTCTTCTGTGTAGTCTTCCACCCCCCTGATGTACTCCCTGCAACCCAAGTGTATACTCTTATGATTTTTCATGTTCTCGTTATTGCTACCACTATCATTATTATGACCTCCTTTCAGATTTGTGTCACCGTCGCTAGTTTTCAAATAGTCAGGGATGAACACTTCTAATTCTGGAAGAATTTCATAACACATTTCCTTGAAAGCATCCAAACCTCCTTTGAAAAACTTCCCGTTGCCATTACCGTCCACTGAGGAGATAATGTCTTTGTAGGCCGCGTCTGGGTTGTTCACAATATTGTAAAGACAGCAGAATTTCTCGGCCAGGGTTACAACCAACCAAACAAGCATGCAATCCATTTCATTAGCGTCCTCAGAAAATGTTGACGTATTTGCATCAAGGATAGTTTTAATTAGATCCTTAATTTCCATGTTGCTGCTCCCTAGAGCATTTTCACCCTCTGTGTCCGCCGTCGTCATATGGGGGTGTGTTGGCTGTGACTTATGGGGTCCAGCAGCGTCCGACGAATTAGGAGTGGCGATGATGGTGGCCGTAGCGCTTGTAGCAGGAACCCCGGCGGAATGAGTTGGGGAATCGGATCTGGTGATATCGACACAAGGGGCAGCAATTTCGGGAGGTTTACGCGATTCGTCGCAGGTCTGTGTCAACATGTTTTCGAAGTGTAAGGTTTCCCACTTCATGTGCTCCAATTCGGTGTAAAGTTCACTAAAGTTGTTTTCGGTTACTGGAACGCCTCGCTGCTTAACCACCTTACGGACAGACATTTGAAGTAGAGCTAATGCCGCCAGTTTGTTGTATTCCTTCCCCCTGCAGTCCTTGACTATATTGTTGAAGAAAGCATTGAAGGTGACAATGTCTTGAACATGCTGAGTTCTTACCAAGGGATTGCGAGCAACTTTAGTCTTGGCGTTCAAGATGGCCATGACTTTTGCCGCAAATGTGTTGACGTCCCCTAAAAAAACACCCAGACTGTTGTTAGAAGTGGAATTGTATAATAATAATTTCACGGCCCCGTTAGACACCAAAGAATTGTAAAGATCGGTGACCTCGGATTCTAGAACCGGTGCTTTAGGAGCCGCCGGAGTGGTGGGGGTGGTGGCCCGTTGGTCGGGAGGGTCGTCTCCACCGTTACCCCGATTCGCACCACTCTCTTTGTCAGTCCTTTTACTGCCTCCCAGAAAAACATAACTGTTTGAATTGTCGTCAAAAGTGCTGGTGTTGTTGTTAATCACTATGCCTGGGTTACTACACAGATACAAGTAGCACAACCCGCTAATATAAAAGTCCTTGTCCATGATCATATCTTTTTCTTTAAAGGGCAGATCTCTGGCCACTTTGCTGAACAATAGATGCCTTCTCCATTCGTTCACATCCAAGTAAGTGGGGTCTTGCCGCATCATCTTGGCGTGTAGCACACCCTCCTCGTACGATTGCAGATGCTGGAAAAGCCACGGGGAAACAATGCTGCTTGAAGCCTCTATTGCGCCGAGAGAGGTAACAATCTCTCTGTTACTCAACCTCAGACATTGACCTTCTCTTCCAACAAGTTCGGCATGGTGGTACGGCATGGGCTGCAGTTAATTTTTAGAGCACGTCTTGGCGCACCCGGGCAAGGTCCCATTTTGAGAGCCCCCTAGGTCTATCTTGAAAAAACGGCAGGCGATATGTCGCCGTCGTAGTCTTTCCACACTCTCAACCAAACCCTCTTTATATACCATACACATCCAACTTCACGACATTGCCCTACATCACTATCCTCTATCCATAAAACACTACTCTTCCCACTACATATCATACATGTAACACCATACACTTACCTAATAAATATGGCAGTACAATTGTTAAGAGCAAACCTGGTGGTCCCTCGGATATCCACCCCCGGCAGGGTTGGGTCATTGACACAGGGCCCTCCCGGTCGTCATCATGCGACTGTGTCAAGAGCATTGCAACGTCCCAAAGCTGCTTGTCGGTGCAGCATTTTCTTTAGTACTATAAGGGGACTTCACTCTAACATCAATTCTGTACACCAATTTCTTCAAGCAGAATCCCTACTCTCCTTTTTTTGACAGAGACTCAAGTAACATCCACATCTGACACGTCTAGATTTAATTTTCCAGGTTATCAACTGCTCCAAAATTTCAGACCTAAAGGAGGTGTATGTTGCCTCGCAAAATCTGAAATTGCCCTGGAGAAGGTTACTAGTTTCAATTGTCCCTATTTTGATTATTCTATATACAAATTAATTTCTGCTGGTAAATTTAAATACATATGTTGCATCTACCGTTCCCCAAACACTCCTCCAGAGCAAAGTCTTTTTGATTCTCTGTCCTCACAACTCAGTGTCCTCAACTTAAATGCTTCTTCTGAAATCACTGTGTTGGGTGATTTTAATGTCCATAATGTTGAATGGCTCACTCATTCAGCCAGGACTGATGATGCTGGTCTTGAATGTGAGCTATTTGCAGACTCATTTAATCTCACTCAACTAGTCAACCAACCCACCCGTGTACCAGATAATCCTAATCATAATTCCCACCTACTGGACTTATTTTTAACAACCAATTCAGAAAATTATGATGTTACAGTGAGGTCCCCGCTTGGATCTTCTGATCACTGTCTGGTACAGGCCACCTGTCTATCACCTACCACACATTCCCACTCTGAACCTGTTTTGGTGACTAAATGGCATTACGATAGGGCAGACTGGGAGGGTCTTCAAGGTTTCTTTATTGATATTCCCTGGACCTCTTTCTTTTCTAATGATGCACACTCCACCTTGAGCCACATACAAGATTTTGTAAAAATTGGAATGGAAACTTTTATTCCTCATCAAAAGTACAGTAAAAGATCTAATTCACCTAAATGGTTTGACCATAATTGTGCTAGAGTAACTGAACAAAAAGCAATAGCCTACAATGCATACACAAGATCAAAAACACATGAAGCCTTTAATTACTTTAGAAACATCAGAAATCATGCCAAAACTGTATTAAACCTAACTAAATCAAACTTTCTCCACAAGCAGGCAAATAAACTTCTAAATAATCCAAATGATAACAAAATATTTTGGTCTACTCTTAACTCATTCAAATCCAACTTCACTACTGCTTCATCCATTCCACCATTAAAATCTCCGACTGGCAATCTTGTAAGTGACCCACGAGGTAAAGCTAACCTTTTTGCGGATATTTTCTCCACCAACTCAACCTTAGATGAAATAAATCAAGATGTCCCTGTACTTAATTTTAATTCGCTGAAATTCCCTCACTTAAGATCCACACCAGACATGTCAAAACTATTTTGCAGAATCTCTCAGTAGATAAGGCTCCTCACTGACTCACTGACTCACTGATACTCATCTTCTTTAGGGTACAGTCTGCCGTACTGCTGGAGATGGAGTGAATTTGAAAGTCTTGTTGAGTGTCCGGTGGTAAGAAACCGACAGACAGATTCTCGATGACTTGGACATATTTCTTCAAAGTGTCATTGTTAACAATCCGATTCTCTAATTTAGGCAGATCATCCTGAACATTGTCTATGACCACCGGACCACCGGACGACTACTTCATCCTCGACCGAGTTGAACACATTCACTCTCCTGTAAATCCTGTCGCACAGGTTAAGCAACGTGCCTATGTTGTCACCTCTGTGAGACTGTAGTTCTCCTCGTGCTCTGCCTCCTCTTCTCAAATATAGCCTTGAACCTTTGAGACACGGGCGAAGTCAGGGCCTCGGGGTTTTCGCACAGGGTACCATCGAAACTGTAGTGACGGCGTACAGTCTCTGCGTCAGTCTCCTCGTCAAAGTCCACCCGGAGAAGATCGATGAGCTCATTGAAGGGCCCGCACGTTCCGCTGGTCACCTCGTAGGGAACGGCGCGAGGGTTCTGGTGGGCCCTAAGAGGAAGCACGGGCAATAGATACTCTAAACCTGAAGAAGACACGTGCATGTCATCGTTAACCTTGGCGGCGGATTGGAGCATAGCACAACACCCTACCTCGGGAAAGTAGTCGAGACCCGCCGCTCTTATTATGGTGTTGGGAGGATCATTTGAGCACCACTCGCCAGTGTCATTCATATTTTCATCCTCTCCTCCTCTCCCTTCTCTATCCTCGTCCGAGAAAATGTGATCAAGCGCAGTTCTGACTCTGTGAACACTGCTCTTCAATTTCCTCTTAATATTCCAAGAAGGCACTATGATATCAATGGGACGATAGTGGTTCAAAACTACGGAATTTGCCCAGTCGACGATCTGTAACTTTGTCTGGTTGCGAACCTCTGCTCCGATTGGGAGGAGGCGTCCGATATTATACGATTGCGTAACATCATCACCTGAGCGTGGGTAACGAAAGTGGTGAGACATAGATTATTGCTAACCATGATTGAAGGATACAGACTAGATAAATCATTGGTCTGATAAGAGGCAGAGTTGATGATCGCTTGGCTCACCATGCCCCCTTTGGTCTCGGTCTTGATGGAGTGTCTCTTGATTCCGCAGCCTCGCATCCTCGTCTTTTTACGACACATGGATCTGCATAGCTCCGTCCGTAATGCACAGAGGTGCCGATAGATTAGATTACTATCGCTTCGCACAGAGTCGAGTCGAAACACAGACGGAATATCTCGCCCATTTTGGATATGGCCTCACAGACCACATTCACCAAATAGGCGTCCTTGCTGCAATACTTGTGCACCAAAGCTAAATCCCTAAGATCCTTTAACTTCAAATAACCTAGAAGATGTTTGCTCACATCAATGGGATCTTTCTGGTGTTTAACACCTTACGAGCGGCCTATGCGGTTTATTTATGTGTACCGCACAACGGGGTGTTTTTAGCCAAAATAGGGCTGTTTACGTGATCATTTTCATGCCTAAATAAGACCCAGAACGTAAAACAAGTACCTATCCCTGAAAGGGCATAAACAGAGCTTTCGAATGACACCATAACGATCCTTGTATGATGGATAGTTTTCTTGCAATAACCGTGCAACGCGAGTGCAAAAAGCAGGTAATTCGGTACTTTCGGTACATAATTGAGTATGTAGCGAGTGAGAGAGGGAGGAGGGACTGAGATTTGTGTCAGTAGGTTCGCCGCGGTGGTCTGGAGCAGTCATACGCTCGCTAGTCTCCTGCCACCACTTGTCTCTCTCTCTCAGCCACATTACGTGCTGAAATTGCCACTCGAGTTATGTCGAGCGCCGCCACATAGTCCAGCTTTATTTAACTCGACTTATGTTGCTCGCCGCTAAATAAGGGTTTAAAATTCTCACCTTCGCTGCTCACTTTGTTCAAAACGGCATTCCGGTTAAATTCGGACAGTCTTTCCCGATAGGCTTTGGCACACACGTCCATCATGTCCCGCCGGAGCGCCTGGCTTGCAGATCCCAGGACGTGCTGGAACCATTCGTAGGAACCCTTCACGAAACTTGAACCTTTATTCTTAGCGGCTATAAAGAACTTGGCATTGGCGCACGCCTCCACCCCCAATGTCAAGTCGACAGCGTCTCTCTGTCTCAGATACCCGGTTTTCGCGTCCATGAAGGCGGTGAGGTCAAACATGCCATTGGCGGCCAACTGCATGCACCGGCTCGAACTGGTACCCCTCAGGAGAAGCCTGGTCCGCGCATCACAATAGGAGGGAGTGGTGGCGTTGAGGACAAACGCGTCCCTCTCCACGCACGCTCTCGAGATTTGGGGCCTCTTCAAATGATGCAAGATGCGCGTGAATAACCAAGGATCGTCGAATTTACTACTGTTCCAACCTGAAGTTACGAGAGGTCTGATACTGGCCACATATTCTCCGAAACCCACCAAGAGATCAAACTCGTTGCTGAACACTTGAACTTTATCGGGGAGCTTGTCTGTTATGTGTTTCGGTTCATTGTCAACATCACTCTTTCTACTATTTGTACCATTCCCATTGTTATTGCCAACCTCATCGTAGAGCTGTTTAATTTCCCGCTCTAAAATAAGAGGGTCGGCAATAATGTTGGGGGGTGCTAGGGCAAATATGCTTCTCTCTAAATGGTCACCCTTATTTTCATTACCTCCCCCCTTATTGAGACAACCGCAAATGGATGTGATGAGCGTGTCGGGTTCCAAGGGATTTTTGGATGTAGTTTCTATATCGTAAAAGAAACCCCGATGCAAGTTCATCATTCTTTCCAAGGCCGCTAATGAGGCACCTTGGTCATTCAAATTTTCGAGCAAAAGGGCATGACGTGCTCTACCTCCAGTTATCTTCCCGGGGATTTGGTCTTCTTGGTCTACATTTTGGCTATACGTCCAAACACGAGCCCCTTCTCGCGTTTCTAACAGTTGAAGAATTCTGGCATTCACTCTGCCCAGATTGCGCGTATCCTGAGCCCATGTCGGTTTGTAGCCCACAACTTCAAGGGAGGCCACTGCCGAATTACTTGCGGCCTTCGAGGTGGGCACATAGGAGCTGGTGTTGACATCGGTTTTGCAGTCGAAATTTCGGTTCTGCAACATCATGTTTATCTTCAGTGTGGAATGGGTTACATCCGAAATGATCTGACCGGCCGAAGAGAGGGTTTCCCCTCGGCAATACGAGTCAAAAACATACCGAGAGTCCACTTTCGATGAGACGCACGGATTGGGCAATCGCCGGAGCGTCTCCAAACTGGCCAAGTCCTTCACGTCATGTTGGACAGTGTTACATTCAGCTATTTGGAAAGACCAAAGATTGGGTCCCACGAAGTCTACATCGAACCATCTACCTTCGCTTCTCGCTCCGGGGCTAGAGGTGGCATCGGTCCTGGTGTCTGTGACAATGCACGTATTGTGCATGAACAGAAGCAACGTTCTACCAAAAGGATTCATGAGATTGAACAGCAGCGAGACATCCATTTGGGGCAGAAGACACTCTCTCATGTTATCCAGAGCAGAGAAGAGTTGACTTAAAACAAATTCGTGTAATATGGGCCGAGATGTCATGTCGGAAGAATGGGGCCAGTTCCAGCTTCTCCCGTTTCCTATGGAAACTTTGTCGAAAGCGCTTTCGTTAGTGATCCTAATTAGATCTTCAAGAATTTTGCTAGTGTTCGAGACAATATCTCTGAAATCGTCATTGTTCTCTCGCAATCTTTTGAAAGCGAGAGCGTGACCATTGATCCATTCCTGTAACCCTGCGATTCCGCCGTTGGGGGAAACAAATGTAGCATTGTTCCCTGGAATAAAGAACAGAGTCGCAAAACAAGAGACGCAGACTAGCAGATCGGCGGGATCTTGTTTCTCTCTCCCACTTATCCCTTCTTTTCCTACTCCTCCTCCTCCAACCTTTCCTTTTCCTTTTTCTGCCTCGTCAAACAGCCGAACTTGCAGTCTCTGGTCGTGCCCACACTCTCCTCTGCTTCCTCCTGAACAAGAAGATAGGATAGCTTCAAATAAAGATGGGTCGAATTTTTTTGTCATCCTAATTGTACTCTGTAAAGATATCCCTCCATCTTTGTCGTCGGCATGGTCGTCGTATTCATCTTTGCCATATACGAGCTCGTCATGTTTCCTCTTGAGGGATGATTGCGTCGAAGGAGGGTCGCTGTGGCCGTCTCTCTTCTCCTTGTCGGCGCCTATTCTGCTGTTGGCCGAACGACCTAACCAGTGAGGTAGAGTGGGGTGGGATGCGAAGTAAGCACTAAGAGCCTGGGTTCTCTCTCTGGCAAAAGTTGTCTGACTGTAATCTCGGCCAAATGACCTATCGAAGAATGCCCCCACGTAGTCGAATGAATACAAGTCAATATTGGCAGAAGATCCTCCCCAAACACCATTGTACTTTAGAAAAGCGGCCATCATCAGAATATCACCATCTCTGTGCGCTTCGAAACCAACCGAATAACTATTGTAAGGGTTGAACCCAGCGATTCCCGTATTATTTTGAACGAAAAGGTCACAACAACAATGGTCCACAATCCCATCTGATATTCGGATTTTTATCCCAATGGTTGAGAGAGGTAAGGGGCATGTGTTGGCCAGGAAATCATTCTTGTACTGGGGAATATGGTGAGGAGTTTCTAAATCAATGGAATAGTCGTGCGCGTTCCCAACCAACATGAGCGCATACTGTTCTTTCAAAGCAGTCACGGATGTTTTCAAAGTCCTCTCTATGTGTTCGGAAGGTCTGGTCAAAAGGGATTGAATATTAGTCTCAACCCTGGATTCGTCTGCTGATATGGAAATTAAATTGGAATCGTAGGTCCAGCAATTCTGGCCCCTCGCGGGGGCTATTACGGTGTAATCCGTGAGGACACAATCTCGGAAAGAGGTTGCGACTCCAACGCTCTTTAATTCTTCTTGGTTTTCAATTATTATGCGTTTTTTACTGAACGGTCCATAGATTTCAGCTTGTTTGGTGACGGGGTCGTAAGAAGCGACGGTATCGAAAAGCTTCATCCTGGCACCGGCTAACTTCTCTGGTCCTTCACCTCCCCCTACCAGCTGGCAAATGGCTGGGAAAACAATACACTTTCAGTATAGATCTTCTCCATTGAAAGTTTCGAATGGTATTTGTGCCCCGTCACTCGTTTCCGACACAATAGATTTGGGGTAATCGTCCGAATCTTCCTCGTACGTGTCACCTGCATATATTCTTGTGTAATTACTCGAAAGCTCAAACAGCGACGTTGGTAAGAGAGGGGGAGTTTGTAAAGAGGATGAAGGAGAACGAGAAGAACCGAGAAGCTGTTGGAAACGTCTTGACGACACCGGAGACGTAGGTTGATGCAGTTCAAATGTGTGAGGAAATAGGGTGGTCGTCTTCATCGCCGGAGACTGTGTCGGTGTTTCAATGTTCACCGGTGACAGTACATTTGCGACTGCGATGGCAAAGACGGTATCTACTGCTGTCTCGGCGGCTGTGTCTAGTGGTCATGTCGGCAGTGTCGAATTTAGCTCCGGCGCTGTTACCTCTGACCGAGGGACGTATAACGGAAACATTGGTCCGGAGGGTACTGACTCAATAGCAGGACCAACATCAACATCAGGAAGGTAGACTTGTGGAGGAAATACCATAAACGGTTGATTGTGTTGATAGGTGTCTTTGTGGTTGACGGTGCCGGCCGGTGGCTTTTTACCGGTGCGAGGAGTCCTGTTCATTTTTTTCAACCCCTTCCTGATCAACTTTTCCCCCGCCACACTTTTTTCGACTCTGGCTAATACATTATCAGCACACTCGATTAATTGAGAGATACTTCCGTTACCCCCAATCAGCCTATTCATCCTATGACGAGGAAACAAAAAACTAACCCTTTTCAGGCAAACAATTCACCGATTACAGAAGCGGAAACCTCGTTCGTCAACACAGTGAAGGGATCCCAATGTCGGCAAGGGCCAATAGTGTTATATACGGCCCTTTAGTCCAAGCCATACTACTCACAAAACTCGTTTATTCTCCACCTTGACCCCTCTCTGTAGTGTATTTGAATCAGCGAAGAGTTTCAGCGTCAAGGATAATCATGACCATTACCCGGCGTACCTGACCGTGAACCCATGTCCTCTATTTGTCGAGATGAAGAAGGTGTCTGCATCTGCCCCAGCCTTGACAAATTAATGCCAGCGCCCGGGGTACCTGGTCGTGGGGGTGAAGGGACCGTGGGTTCAGCAATGAATCGATGTAGGATAGGTAGACTGTCAGAGAGAGTTGACCTATGTATTGACCTTTCCATTGCCCAGCGGAGCCGTGGGGTATCGACACCATGATGACCCTGCGTACTTTGCTGTGGAACCGTGTCTGGCCCTGAGGGTTCATATGGGGGCTCTGAAGGGACCATGGGATCAACAACATCGAATCTACTTGGGATAGGTGGACCGTCAGCGAGAACTGGGGCCATTAATGGCAGCCGGGTATTGTCACCATTATGACCCGGCATACTCGGCCGTGAACCCGTATGATCCCCATAGGGATCATACGGGGAGGCTGAAGGGACTACGGGGGCTCCAAAATCCAAGCGACGTAGGCGAGGCCTATCAACAGAGAAAGTTGGGCTCTGTCTTGGTTGATCATTATAACCCGGCGTACCGAGATTGGGTTCATGATCGTCAAATAGGATAGGTCTCTGTCTTGGCCGTGTCAATGTGGGAAGTGACTCTTGCGATAATTCTTGTATAGTAGTGGTAGTTGTTGTTGGCCGCCGACGACCGGTGACTTCCTCATAGTTCACTGCATTGAAGTAGGTTACAAGAGAAGGAGGAGGAGGATCCTTAGAGCTAGTTGGCCATTGTCTTGACGGTGTTTGTGCCTCGTCTTGCAATCGTTGAGACGTTGAAGGTGTTGGCACTTGCCCCTGTCTTGTCTGCCGCTTTGGTGGGACCTCCTGTGTTGACCGTGTCTGTTGCCCCAGCGTGGTTTCGGCCGCAACCGCTGGTGCCGCATGGGAGGCCATGAACCTCCGCAGTGGGACATTCAAAGGGAACGGCGATGTAACCCCCTCTGGGATACCATAATTATCATCAATGTTCCAGGGAGTAGGAGGAAGAGGAAGATAACCATAAGGATGGTAAAAGACAGACGTGCCGGAAAGCTTATTGGTATTATTATTATTATTATTATTATTAATCGGTTTGGTTCCGGTACGAAGCTTTTCGGTTTGCTTCACTCTTTCAAAGGCCTTCTTTATCAAAGTATCGGTCGATCCTCTTTTGTGACTTTTGGCAAATATATTGTTAGCGCACTCGGCCAGGTGAGAATGATTTCCATTGCCTCCGATCATTTCCGTGGAAACGAACGAATTAACAATTTCAGATAAACGATTAGCGATGGGTTCAAACAGTAAGTTTGAAAGTTCGGGTATCGTATAATCCTTTATCAAAGACGTGTCGTCAGTATCTATCAAAGATGGGTATTCCAGGAGCAGGTCGAGTGTACAGTGGGGTGTACGGGGACAGCGGTAGAGTCTTTAGGGAACTTGACACGTCCGACGTAGATTCCTCTTCCCACAAGCAACAAGAATCTTCACACTCTACTGGCACTTTGGATCTGGTCGATACGCCCACCTATCACGTGCCCTGCCTGATTACGCTCGCCTCCAAAGTGGCAAGCGCCGGTCGGAACATGGCTGACGACCACATTAATGTCGGACAAATGATAGTCTTCCATGATAAGATGATCCTAGAGACCATGTATGATAACCTCAATGTGGTCACTCCTGAGGACGTGGAAAACGCGTTAAAGAACCCTAAAATTACCAACGGCTCTCTCTTCCGTTTACAATCGACTGTTAATAGTCAAGAAAAGAGCACATTGATAAATCTCTACCAGAGGGTCAGGTCGTTCTCTTCCGAACTAAAAGGTAAATTAACCTCAGCGGTTAAGGTCGATCTTGTGCCAGTGAAACTACCCTCCTCTAATAACATTGAAACCTACGATGCGGCTAAAATCAGAAGGCGATATCTATACAAGGTGGACAACTTCTCCGACGACCATGAAGGTCTTCGCGATTGGTTTACCAAACAGGGAATACAAGAAGCCAAGTTTATTACTTTCGACCACATTTACAATGCTAGTCACGCACGACCCATGGACATGAAATATTTGTGGGGAGTCTATTCCGAAAGACTGGAAGGATTTTTACTCCTATATGCGCACAATTTGATTAACAAATTGAAGGGGGTGTTAAAAGAGAGATACCTCACCGGCATCAAACGGAGAAACGTAATATTCTTCTATGATGGTATTGCGCCTTCCATTAAGAAGGTGACCAAACTCAAACGTGCCGTAACAAACGCCCGCAAGCAGAGAATGGCATTGACCACCGAAACAAACTCAGCCGCCCTGTACGAGAAGCTGTTCTTCCAGATACCAAGCGTGCTCACCATGGGCGTTCTGATGGACGTATTCCGACATCCGCTTGTAAGGGGGCTCAAAGTAGATAGACTCCTAACATCCGTGAGTAATGCTTCTGAAGTGGAAGATGATATGGTGCGCATAGCTTCCATGTTCATGGGGTTAGTCACACCCATGAGCACTATCGACGTCTACGATAGAAAGTATGTGGTGGAATGACAACACCAACCAATACCAAGGGACACATTTCCACCTAACCCCTTCGGGAACAGTTTTTCTGCCATCTTGAAGAATGGAGATTATAATCGTATAAGAAAATGGAGTGAAGTGCCGAGCGCTTTGACTGCCGACCAGGCGGCCGATACCAGTCTCTTAATCAATTTGTATTTTTACGATTCGGACGTATTGGCAAAATGGAATGTCATGACAGCAAATCACAAGCAACTTATCCAACTAACTAAAGGAACGTCTGCAGAAGCGGTACCTCGTCAAGAGCATAGTGCAAACATGGTCTGCAATGCTGTTTTGTTCTACCGTAGTTGCTTTTTCCCAAACAAGAAGAATAGTGATATTAACAAACCAGAGTTGGGTCTTCAGGGACAAAACACTTCTGAACAACTAGGCGTAAACTCTGTTGTCCTGTACGATTTAACTGAAACTCCTCTGTTCCACACTGCCGAAGACACTCTGTTGGTTATGCTCACTAGAGGGTCAGATTACAACGACCCTCTCGTTTCCAATAACACTCAATCAAATTTCGATTCAAGAATTAGAGAGGATGCGGTCATGTTTCAATCTTTCGCATGTGTTTGTCCCAGCGGTTGGGTAGAATTTTAAAAATATAGCCTAGTATGATAATAGGTAAACGTGCATCATCCACGAAAATGGGGAACGTGTCATCCGAAAACATTGCTCCGGAACCTTGCAGTGGATGCGGAAAGTCAGTGGTCATGCCCTTCTGGTACATCATGAGTTGGTATGCAAGCATGGGGACTTATTTTCTTTAGGATTTTCACACTGCCATAGTTCCTACACCGAAGGTTGCTCCGTTTTCAGCTTCGTCTTCAGTGTCCGCTGCTGCGTCATCTCCAGTACCGGCTGCAGCTTCGTCGTCCGCTTCGAACAACGTTTCGACGGCGTCTATTACCGCCGGGGCAAATGTCAATGCACACACATCCCTTGCCATTAATTGTGCCGCTAATGTTATGACTTTCTTAACAATGGGTTGCTTTAACCAGAAGACGTTCGGAGCAGTAACTTCCGAATGTAATCCCTCTGGATTGGAGAAGGCGGGTTTTCTGAACGATAAACTGTCGTGTCTGGTAAAGCTTTCCAAGCATGTTTTTTTCTCTATCCACACGGGAGGAGGTGTACCCGTGGAGACCGAATTGGTGGAACGAGAAAAACGGTCTATGTTTGGGTCTTGCAATCTAAATCTTTGCGAGCCAGATCCCTTCCTGCTTCGTCGTCGGAAAGCCATGGAGTGTCCCTCACCATCATTTTTGTCACCCTCGGCAGAGGAAGACAGTCCTTTTCTATCACCGTCTTCGTCATTGTCAATTACCCTAAACGCTTTTAGGGACACCATACGGGAGCATTATGAAGAGGAAACATCTGTGTATCACATGCTCTCAGAGTCGGCGGTCGAGTGCCTCGAGGGTCGACTGCCCTCTGAGAGATGCGTCGACGACACCACCAATATGTTGACCGACACCGACAGAATATTGTCCTTTCTGGGGAACTATAATAGAGAATCTAAGCCCACTGACGGAAGAATAGGACAAGCATCATATAACCCTATCGGTAAAGGAGAACAGTCATCTGGGAGTGAGCACCGTAACATTATACATGCCATGAACTCTTCCATATTTATAAATGAAATGGGACACATTTGGTGTCCCTGTATGAACAAGAGGCTCAAGCTAAAGAGTCAAGTGAACACACAGCTCACCACGAGCAAACACCGCAGGCACAGCTGACTTTCCTGGAAAGAGTCAATAAGCTGTCTCTGACTTTGCAAGAGTTGGGCAGTCCTTTCCAGGATGACAGTCAAGAGCTGTATTCTATTGACAACAAAGACATAGCTCACCCCAGCTCAGTGGAACTTCTGCAGATTCACTTAGAGAGAGGCCAAACTAAATTCCAGGACTTTTCTGAAGACTTAGCAAATAATCCAGTTTCCTTCTATGAGTCAATCAAGAGGAACAAAACTGACTTCTTCAGGCAAGAATCTGCTCCTATTAAGCACTCAAAGCAGAAGCTTCTGAAGGAGGACTACAAGCTCTTCTCAAAGCTGTTCATCTCCTGTCAGAGCAGACAGTGTGATCTGCAGGAGTTCTTCCAGCATGAGAATCAGGCATTCCCAGCTGCACTGAGTGAGGGTGGAAGGCTGTACACTTGCCAGAAGTCTCAACTGACCTCTATCTTGGAGACTCATGTTACATCAACAGACGAAGAACCAGAGACCGATGTCCTGATTGTAGATGGGTCTGCTTTGGTCCATGTCTTGCCACCAAAGAGAGGAAAGACCTTTGAGGGCTATGCAACTCTGGACTTCCTGCCATTTATTCACAGCTATGCTACGAAGTACAAGACAACACATCTTGTCTTTGATGTGTACAACCCATCCAGCCTGAAAGCCGAGACCAGGTCTCAACGTGGCCAAGGAGGAAGACGCAAGGTGACAAACAAGAACAGCATTCCATCCAATTGGCGTAATTTCCTTAGGCATAATGACAACAAGACGGAGTTGTTCCAGTTCCTGGCAGACAGGGTTGCCCAAATGTCTGCACCAAACTTGGTAATTGTCACAAAGGGATCTGCAGTCCTCAGCACTCATGAAACTGGTCTTCAATGACTGGACAAGTGCTCTCATGAGGAAGCTGACAGCCGCATCTTTGTGCATGCCAAATATGCTGCAGAACATGGGAGCAAAGCCGTCATGGTCAAGGCAAATGATACAGATGTTGTGGACATTGCAGTGAGTGCCTTTCCAGCCCTTCAGAGTTTGGGGCTAGAGCAGTTATGGGTGGCATTTGGTCATTTGGTATAGATATATGTAACCCGTGCTCAGTCGCCCCTTGCATTGATCCTCTAGTAACTAAGTCTATAATATTAACTGCCACCAGCATTGATACGACATAGCGGCACTGTCCTTGCTACAAAGATGATGAACAGGAATATACATTCATATTAAAAACACCCATGCCCTGTCCCGACGTTGAGCCAATGCCAACACATCAGACAGCCATAATTATATCTATGTATGTTCTTACATCCGAGAAGTAGATGTTATATATCTTAGAAGTTAAAACACCCACACTTGTCCCTAGACCTCGTATATAATTTTCCATGACGAGTATAGATATATGTAACCCGTGCTCAGTCGCCCCTTGCATTGTTCCTCTAGTAACTAAGTCTATAATATTAACTGCCACCAGCATTGATGCGACATAGCGGCACTGTCCTTGTGTCGTATTGTGCCAAGTACAGATCAACCAGGTTTCATCACCTTATTAGGACGACGACTATAATGTCATCGTTCATCGATGTATGCAATCCTTAGGTTAAGTATTTTTATCCGCCATTGTGTTTACCTTTTTCCATTTACTTTCCACAATTGTCATACGTCTTCCCCTTGCCTCCTTCGTATCCACAGTCCACACTACGCCAATTTACTTCGTGTCTTACACCTCTTACCCCAACCAGAGATTGTATAAGATAACCTGGTTACCAGTATCTGTCATAAGTACCCCGAAACAATAACTAAGTACCCCTACGAACTGTCGCTGTTGTTGGTATATTTATATTTAATAGAAAACGCAGTTCCCAGGGCCAACTAATAATATCCATAACCCTCGGACTGATCACATAACTCTATCTTTTCCAGACTCATATACCACCCCATAGTTGCATTCCCCGGTAGCATTTGGCTAACGTATTCTACTGCCTTTTCAAACTTCCATATCAATTGTAGCCTAATGCCACCCCCACGCCCAGGGACCTTAGGGGCAAAATTTCCCTGTAGCCCTTGAACTCTCCCCCCCCCCCTCTCATTAAGACACCCGCGCTTCTCGACTCTTGTCCGACCTAGTCTCTCTCTCATACCTCTTGAAGATCCTTGAATTGTCCGTTGCTAACGCTCTCCAACCTTTTATATATATATACTCCTATCCAGCCTACCTTCACTTAGTAGGCCAGAACAACATTAGAACTTTACTAGCCCCTTGCATGCCATCTATTCTCTTACAACACATTCACAACCCTGCACCCAATGGTCGTCGGTGCGAGGCTAGCCGCCCCGCCAGTAACTAACTTCTATTGCCATACTTCCAGATAAATGTGGCAGAGTTAGCAACCCAGTCTCCACCACATCCAGCAAACCCTACAATTAACAACCAGCAGAGTAAAACCAGCTAGCTAAGGCACCTTCGGTTTTGGTATTAAGGACACTCACATCTGTCTCATACACAGAGGGTTATTACAAATACTGGTGATATGGCAAGCCCCTAGCCACAGCTGCCGGACGACTATCACAGAGAGCCCAGCTCCCCCTTTTTGCCCACCCGAGGAGGGAGACCCCCACCCCCGTGGAGGTATACCTGGCCCCTGTTTTGACTTTCGAGTCATTGCCAGGTAGCACAGGAATTCTTCCTATCAATGAACTAACCATGCATGACTAACACCTTTACTAACCTCTATTAACTCACAATAAACCATTTACCTTTCTTGCATGCTCTGATCACTAAATTAGCACCTCAGCTATACCATAGAATGAAGATTGAACAATCTAGAGAGACGCTCCTATCACAGCTGTCCCCATCCTCCTCGCAAAGTAGATCCAGTCTCTCTCCCCTAAATACTTCCAGTATAGCCAAAATAGTACCTCTTACTAAGGCTCAGTTATATGAAAATATAAAGGCTTTCCTATAGCCATGTGCCACAACAGTAAATACCATCTTACCTAGTCTCCATATCTATTGAGAGCTCAAATAAGTCCATAAGACTCGAGATCCCTACTGTCTACAGGGTCCAGAACCGAGCCTATAAATCTAACTCCCGCCCCCAGTCAAATCAGTTGAAAGCTAGACACCAACCAGGGGTCACTACCCTGCAGTTAACTTCTAGCTCTGCCCTTGTGTTGTTCCGGAGTGAGATCCCAGAGCCGGCAGACTCCGTGGCAGATTTGGATAGAAGGACCTGCCCACGTATTTAAGAACTTCACACATATGGGCCCCCTGGACGGCCGCGGAACCAGTCGTTAGCCCCCAACATCATGGACGCAAGATAACCAGGACCAGACCCATCAGATGCTACCTAAGATTCCCTTTAGCAGTACTACATATTACTGTGCTGTTTTAGAGATTCACTAATTAATATTTCTACGAAGTGGTTATCTCTTTGCCCCAGTATAATTCATATAACCATTCAATTAGGAAGTGCTAAGCATATCAGTGTTCATTATTTAACAGGCGATACTAACTCTCGTAATCAACCATATGCCCAGATATTATTACCTAGAAGGAAACCCTAGTAATATCTGAAGGTTCGCCCACTGATTTGCGTTCTATGTATTTCTGAGACAAGAATAGAAAACTTAGATCTGTACCCCCTGAGGTTACTAGAATTCCCGTGCTCTAAAATACGCGTGTCTAATCTAGTCCGTGAACTACTACTTGTGCACCAGAGCTACCAGTAAGAAATCTAACAGTGAATATGATTCTATAAGTAACATTGATGGTCTTCGGTATATAAACCTGTTAAATCAAAGCCAGTGATCAGAAGATTAATACCTGAACGTTGGAAGTGGGAGACTAGGCTCCATCCAGATCCACTTATGCTAGTGTTGTTCGATTCTATTATATTGTCTTACACAAGTATTCTGCAGTGGTATATCAATAAACGTGATCGTGTAACTTGCTACCATGTGTTTCTTTGTGTTCTCTATTCCTCATATCTTGTATTGTGCATGCAACCTTATATACCCAGTCAATTAGAACTCACATTCCCCAAGTTAAACCTGTAGAAAAACAGGGCATAACAGTGAACATGAGAGTAGGGTCCGTCGTCCACGTCCGCTGCCATGCTGACGCAGCCTTGCCTGTTTAGCCCAGCGACATCTTTAGGTGAACAGAACTTACCTTTTTTGTGCTTATTTTAATGCAGAAATTGTTTCATCTGGTTAGTGAACTGTTCGGCCTCCTTTTCGCTTTTCACGCTCAACGAGGAATTGATCAAATTGTCCGCCAGGGTGTCCATGAACGTCACGGTGCTCCGCTTGGCTCTGAACCCTCCATCTCTGGAGGTTGCATATATGTCGGACTCGTATCCCAAACCTACGGGAATCTCCAGACGGGTGTTATCAGTTTCCCTTCTCGTTCGCATAGTACTGTTAAATAGAGGGAAAGAGGAAGGACAGAAGGCGAAGTATGCATGAGCAATGTGCACCTTCTCGTACACGAAGAAGATGTAATGGAGGTACAACTGGAATATTTGTCCCACCAGCGAGTGGGGGACAATATCATAAAAGAGGATTTCCAGAGATTCTTGACTAGGTGGTTTATTCAGCAGCAAGGGGTGAATTTCCACGTATCCGCTTTTTGATACCATTCTACCATTTCCACCGGCAAATGCCTGTAGGGACCCGAGGTATTCATTCATTAGTTTTTGCGATGGTCTTTTTATCGAGCTGTCGGTAGCGACGAACTGGATGACCGAACGAGAAACTGCGGTCAAGAGTTCCATGAGAGTCTTTTGGGAAGACTCAGAGTAGAATTGACGAATATTTTCTTCTACTCGCCGTCCCTCGTTCCCAAAGTAGAATGCGTCCATTTCTTCCAATTCTACACTAAGACCTTTCTCGCACAACAACTTTCCGGTCGTAACCATCCACTTTGAATTGAAAGCTACACTATTTCCATTTCTATCTATTATAAACTTTTGGGCGGCGGAGACCAGATCAAACGGTTCCGAGTATTTGGCAATGATCAGAGACGGAGAAGGTGACGGTGCTGGTGGGACTGGCTCTTCAGAATCGGCGTCGTCGTTCTCGCCACCACCATCGTCGTCGTCGTCCAATATAGCAGACGTCAATTCTCCCATCTCTAGTCTATGCTAGTCGAACAGAGAGATACCACCCACTCCCTTAATCCTTCCCAGTGAAAAGAGCTCGTTTCTATCCTTCCCTATCGTTCGGCCTATGGAACATAAATTCATAATGTCATTTTTGCTAGTTTTGAGGATGCGCAGATTTTTAAGGTTTCCGTTTCGGGTTACGGCCACGTACGAGTCCTGGTCGCTGGCTCCGGTCAAATCTACTATGCTGTCTCTCCAGAATTTCAGCCCCTGAGAGCTGAAAATTGTCATGGATTGACTGGACTCTATGGGTAGAAATGTGACAACTGCGCCAAACCTGCGAGTCACAATATTTTCTCGTCCCAACTTCATTTTTACCACCCGCAAATGGGTGAGTTGCTTGAATCTGTCCACTGCCACAACCACTTCTAGGCAACCACTCGCGCACCTGATATCTCTCACGACCCCATTGTCCTTGGTTACGAACCCCACATCTGTGCCGTGAATGTGAGGACTCTTGTTTGTGTGGGTGAAGGTGACACTTTGGTTGACGAAGAGGTGAATGCTGCTGACTCTTGTCACACTGTCCCTTAATTATTATGTTCTATCCACCAACCAACTCTACTCCTAAAATTGATTAATGAAATATTACAAACACATGTGGCAGTCCGTGGATTCGAACCCAGGACGCTCACACCGAATATCAACACCTTATGCATTACACCACGAAGGCAGTTAAAGAATGGTGGACACTGCCTACGATTTATTATGCAACTTCGAATCCTGCATATCAATCTAAGCATGTACACACATCCCAACTGCAACTCACGTAGGCTATGCATATGTGAATGGAAAGAGCAATTAATGGGGCCTTAACCACTAGGGAAGGCCTCTCGATAAATTACTCCTGAACTTTGAGAAGGACCTTCGTGAAAGAGCGTTTGTTGTGTTTGTGTGAAACCAGATCCCTATCTATATATGGGTTAATGAGATGCCTCTGTTTGGATTCTTGGGCCTTATGGATTTCGCTCAAGATCCATTGTAATTGGTGGTCACTTACCGTCATAGAGCAACTGATGTTGGAAACGTCTATGCCGCCCACTTGGAAAGTAGAATCAAATTTGAAGTATGGATGACTTTTGGCACCTACGCCCATACTTAAATTGTGTTTGGGTTGTGCTTCCCGTCGAAATTGCTGCAGCTGCTGCAGTAACCCTGTCTGGACCTTTCTCTACTGTTGACCGACACCTACACTGCTGGCTCCGCTGCTCTCGCCCAATTTTTTTCTGGCCCTTATGATCACATTTTCAACCAACGACGCCGTTGCATTCTTCTTGTCATGGCTTCGCAACAGAGCCAAAGATCCCTTTTGGGTGAAAATATCATTTTCGTTTTTTTCTTCAGAGCTCTTGAGTAAACTACCAGTGTTGATGTCATTGTGGTTGTGGTTGTTGTAGTTGTTGTTGTTGTTGTAACTTAGCAAATTCTTGTTGACTGCCTCCACCTCCCTTTTCTTTCTCATGTTCCTCTAATTCTCCTCTGACTATACTAGAAAGCATACTAATGGCCATTAAAGCCACTTTACCACTGCATTGCATACGTCCGGCCAAATTCTCCACAAATTGCAAGGTTATGGGTTCGTTTTTCCGACCAAAAAGCGTCTGGGACTTAAATACATTATTTTCTTTGGTCAATATGTCGTGACTGGATTCAGCGAGGAACTCTTCGACGAGAGAAGGGAATAGAGACTCAAAATAGTCGTTGGTCTGTGCACCTATGTTGGCCGGCCAACTATCTGAGTCTGCTTTATGACAGATTGTTCTGCCGTCTACTATGTCAGGCAGGTTGGTGATCATACCATACATAGAAGCTCCGTACATCATCCCGAAACAATGCATAGTTGCATTGATTCTTTTCAACTATTTCATTATGAAGGTCCTTGAAATAATGGATAGATGCGAAGAGTAAGCCGGTAGTAGATTATCAGTAAGTCCGCGACCACCATCTTCATACATGGACAACGAGAGGGTGCGCAACCAGTAAGGTTTTTGGTAGGTGAGGCCCTTATCTATGGACACGTTAGGATGAGACATGCCAGGCCACAATTCAGTGGGACCGAATAACTCATGTCCCGCCAAGTTATTCAATTTAGGTATTCGGCTCAACAAAGATTGGATTCTATCTTCGGGAGAGAGATTTCCCCCACTACCTTAAAAATCTCTCAGAGCGTTCATCACTGACAAAAGTCGCACGAGGAAGTACAAGACGTGCCAAAATCGGTATCTGGTTAGTTCCGAGGGCGAGAGAGAAGGAGCAGAAGGAGAAGGGGGATGAGGAAACGGTAAGGTGGGAGAAGATTGCAAAGAAGGTCTCACAAACAAATGTACCCATTTGTCAAAAAACTTGGTCACGGTTTTTGCCCGTTCCACGGTGTTGTAGTTAGTTCCAATGTCCTTGGGAGTATCTTCGCGTGCAATAAGAAGAGGATCAGGGTAGCCGTCATCGCCACAATCATTAACCTCATTGTCGCATTCCTCCTCTTCATGGTCTGGGTGGTTGCCACCACCAATTCAATTGCTAATTCGGCGGCGTTTGCAAGGCGTTTGACCGGACACAGACGTTGGGGCAACTCTTTGTTGAGGAGGAGGAGGCGGGGTATCAATCCTGATGCCAGTTACCTTTCCGGCCAATTGTATGGCGCGGTAAATGAAATCCCCCAGGTTCAAATCTATATCAATCAATCCTTGATCCTTTGGTATCAAGGCTATCTTGGGGCAACCCTACGCAATTGTCAGTCAGGTAGCCATGGAAAAATTTGCTTCAAACACCAATTTGACTGGACGTGACATGGAGGTACAACTGAAGCATGATGATGCAAACACTCGCTTCATTGCAGTGGTACCAGTGTTTCCACCGCGGGTAGCCAAAGTAATGGAACCCATCGCGAAAACATGTTTGTATGCCATGTGCACCACTTTCGCCATCCTGAAGAATCCGCATGTGATTGACTTCAACATACACTTTGCAGCTTTGGGTGTGATGTGGGTGCGCCTGCTACATGAGTATCCAACTGTCCCTCGTCCAGAGCATGTGCTGCTTCTCATTGAAAGCATTGAGGCAACGGCAAACCTCTATGTCCATCGAACTGGGATCGAAAGATTCTGGCAAATGCTGAAAG
Organism: Paralithodes platypus; assembly: GCA_032716605.1. Lineage (NCBI taxonomy): Eukaryota > Metazoa > Arthropoda > Malacostraca > Decapoda > Lithodidae > Paralithodes > Paralithodes platypus. Next base: position 12,153,290 of record CM064500.1, read on the forward strand.
GGCAGACCCATCAAGCACTAATGATTGAGAGTACAGAGCAAATGGATGAACACTCAATTAAGTGCGAATCCCTGATCAAACCCATGTTCATCCTGCACCTACAACAGCGCGGGCAGCAGCTTGACCACTCCACACTCTCCCTCATCATTAGGCTAATGTTGTTGGAGTACTTGGCCGATGCCTTGCCCAGTACAAGGCAAATCAGAAAGATGCCACTCCTTTCATTGACTTCTTTGCTGAGGAACTTTCTGATGAGAAGAGACGACAAAGGTGGGCTGATAGTTACTTGGCGAAACAGTTTGAGGGCGAGTCCGGATGTCAGTTAAAGGACTACTATACACAGGAGAAGGTAGAGAAGGCAGCAAAGTGGGAGGCAGCAAAGAAAGAGAAATCCGGCAGTCCTTTACAGAAGGTGTAAAGATTGCTATCGACCCTGACAAGGTGCTGAACCTTCGTAATGTGTCGAGTGCTGGTGATGTTTCATTGCCCACTTTCACACCTTTGCCAATGAGATCCGGCTTCAACAACAGACAGTAGATGAACTTTTCAGCGACCAAAGCCTGTTGATCTACACTGTGCATGCTCTACAATATCGGAGTTCAAGGGAGAGACTTGGTAAACAAATGCCGACTCATGAAGAGGCCGTGTTCAAAGCCACTCAATTTGTTCAGAAAGAGAGTTCTGCTTTGATTAGAAGGGAATTGAAAGTGAAATGGGCCGATAAATTGGTAAAGGGGTGGGTTGAGGCTTACAAGTCGGCTCCCAGTCATGTGCAGGTGCAACCCATGACTCAGCAACAGATTGTGGCTATGCCGCAACAGCATGGAGTGCAAGTGACCGAGGCAACTTTCAACGAGGTATATAAACGATACCGTGCAGATGTTGGACTGATGGGTAATGCTTGTCAGAGTCATCTCTGCCCTTTCTTCCTGATCCCAGATCGCAGATACAATCAGCATGCCTTTGTAGAGCGCAGGATTCATCCTACATTCCCCCATGCATTCCACCGCACTGTGTATCACCACCGGCACGACCAACTTCCCATTGTTATATCCAACCTGATGAAGGGTACCCACAGCCACTCTCATGCAACCATCCCCCACCAAATCATCGGCCCCCTCCATGATATCCTGGCCAACTTGAAGATATATTACAGCAATAGACAGTCCAGTGTATAAACATTTGCTTGTGACGCCACAGTTATCAA
>CM064500.1:12154596-12304596 GCA_032716605.1 Paralithodes platypus
GTTTGTAGGGGCAAGATTAAGTTGAGTTAGGTAAAAATTATGCTCTTAGGTATTCCGTTTAACCCTTCCAATATCCAACTACGCATTTATTTTAAGTTTGCTGTATATCATTATTAGACGATTGTATTCAGATTATGGGAGGTGTCCAAGGGAATCAGAGTGTTAATTGAGATAGTATTTACCCCCCCCTTATAATACCCATCCAGATACTTACTAATACACTGTAAAACAATCTTCTAATAATAGCCAGAAAACAACAAAAAAGATACGGCCAAACGAGCGTCATAAATCTTCCAAAGGCCAGTTGCTGCCCGTCAGGTTGGCCAGGCCAGCAATGTTTATCAGTAGAGCACATACGCTTATGTTGTGTGGGGTGTGTGAGGCTTGGGGGTGGGGGGGGGGGGGGCGGGGGATTGCAATGTATGTAGCCGTTGAACGCTTGTATGATTCAGTTATTTTATGAGTTTATTCATGTGCTTTAACCGATTAATGCTATATTTTTATACATTATATATATTATAATAGTTATATATATATATACTATAACTATATATAATTACACCCATATAGATACCGATATAGACGAGAGAGACCGAAGACCGAGGAGCGGAGACCCCCGAGAGAGCAAGGTTTGATTTTTGGTTTTTGGAGGGGAGAGAGGAGAGTTCAAAGGCCATTTATCCGATTGCCACTGTGCAGTGGATTCTTGCGTTACTTTAATTTGCGTTTGGCGGTGTTATTCATAATGTATATTCACCATTGTTTTTGTTGTTTTTCACCAAAACACCTCTCTCTCTCTCCTTTTTCTCTCTCCTTCTCGCTCTCCTGGCTCGCGGAGGTCTCTCTCTTTCTCTCTCTCTCTCTGATGCATATTTGGTATAGTACAGCAACTTATACAATATAGGTCTATTATAAAATATAACTTTGAATGTGTTGTTACTGTGTGTGTCTGTCTGTGAGGGTGTTTCATGTGAGACATGTTATCTATAAAGCGTTATGACCACAGTATATCATTCTGGCAGCCATTATATCTAACCCACTCTAAACATTGTGACAACCATTATATCTAACCCACTCTAAACATTGTGGCAGCCATTATATCTAACCCACTCTAAACCTTGTGCAAGCCATTAATGCTAACCCACTCTAAACATTGTGACAACCATTATATCTAACCCACTCTAAACATTGTGACAACCATTATATCTAACCCACTCTAAACATTGTGGCAGCCATTATATCTAACCCACTCTAAACATTGTGACAACCATTATATCTAACCCACTCTAAACATTGTGACAACCATTATATCTAACCCACTCTAAACATTGTGGCAGCCATTATATCTAACACACTCTAAACATTGTGACAACCATTATATCTAACCCACTCTAAACATTGTGACAACCATTATATCTAACCCACTCTAAACATTGTGACAACCATTATATCTAACCCACTCTAAACATTGTGGCAGCCATTATATCTAACCCACTTTAACCATTGTGACATCCATTATATCTAACCCACTTTAACCATTGTGACAACCATTATATCTAACCCACTTTAACCATTGTGGCAGCCATTATATCTAACCCACTTTAACCATTGTGACATCCATTATATCTAACCCACTTTAACCATTGTGACAACCATTATATCTAACCCACTTTAACCATTGTGGCAGCCATTATATCTAACCCACTTTAATCCATTGTGCAGCCATTATATCTGACCCACTTTAACCATTGTGACAACCATTATATCTGACCCACTTTAACCATTGTGACAACCATTATATCTAACCCACTTTAACCATTGTGACAACATTATATCTAACCCACTTTAACCATTGTGGGCAGCCATTATATCTAACCCACTTTAACCATTGTGACAACCATTATATCTAACCCACTTTAACCATTGTGGCAGCCATTATATCGAACCCACTTTAACCATTGTGACAACCATTATATCTAACCCACTTTAACCATTGTGGCAGCCATTATATCTAACCCACTTTAAACCATTGTGACAGCCATTATATCTAACCCACTTTAACCATTGTGACAACCATTATATCTAACCCACTTTAACCATTGTGGCAGCCATTATATCTAACCCACTTTAACCATTGTGGCAGCCATTATATCTAACCCACTTTAACCATTGTGGCAGCCATTATATCTAACCCACTTTAACCATTGTGACAACCATTATATCTAACCCACTTTAACCATTGTGACAACCATTATATCTAACCCACTTTAACCATTGTGGCAGCCATTATATCTAACCCACTTTAACCATTGTGACAACCATTATATCTAACCCACTTTAACCATTGTGGCAGCCATTATATCTAACCCACTTTAACCATTGTGACAACCATTATATCTAACCCACTTTAACCATTGTGGCAGCCATTATATCTAACCCACTTTAACCATTGTGGCAGCCATTATATCTAACCCACTTTAACCATTGTGACAACCATTATATCTAACCCACTTTAACCATTGTGGCAGCCATTATATCTAACCCACTTTAACCATTGTGGCAGCCATTATATCTAACCCACTTTAACCATTGTGACAACCATTATATCTAACCCACTTTAACCATTGTGGCAGCCATTATATCTAACCCACTTTACCATTGTGACAACCATTATATCTAACCCACTTTAACCATTGTGGCAGCCATTATATCTAACCCACTTTAACCATTGTGACATCCATTATATCTAACCCACTTTAACCATTGTGACAACCATTATATCTAACCCACTTTAACCATTGTGGCAGCCATTATATCTAACCCACTTTAACCATTGTGACATCCATTATATCTAACCCACTTTAACCATTGTGACAACCATTATATCTAACCCACTTTAACCATTGTGGCAGCCATTATATCTAACCCACTTTAACCATTGTGGCAGCCATTATATCTAACCCACTTTAACCATTGTGGCAGCCATTATATCTAACCCACTTTAACCATTGTGACAACCATTATATCTAACCCACTCTAAACCATTGTGGCAGCCATTATATCTAACCCACTTTAACCATTGTGACAACCATTATATCTAACCCACTTTAACCATTGTGGCAGCCATTATATCTAACCCACTTTAACCATTGTGACAACCATTATATCTAACCCACTTTAACCATTGTGGCAGCCATTATATCTAACCCACTTTAACCATTGTGGCAGCCATTATATCTAACCCACTTTAACCATTGTGACAACCATTATATCTAACCCACTTTAACCATTGTGGCAGCCATTATATCTAACCCACTTTAACCATTGTGGCAGCCATTATATCTAACCCACTTTAACCATTGTGGCAGCCATTATATCTAACCCCCTTTAACCATTGTGACAACCATTATATCTAACCCACTTTAACCATTGTGACAACCATTATATCTAACCCACTTTAACCATTGTGGCAGCCATATATCTAACCCACTTTAACCATTGTGACAACCATTATATCTAACCCACTTTAACCATTGTGGCAGCCATTATATCTAACCCACTTTAACCATTGTGACAACCATTATATCTAACCCACTTTAACCATTGTGGCAGCCATTATATCTAACCCACTTTAACCATTGTGGCAGCCATTATATCTAACCCACTTTAACCATTGTGACAACCATTATATCTAACCCACTTTAACCATTGTGGCAGCCATTATATCTAACCCACTTTAACCATTGTGGCAGCCATTATATCTAACCCACTTTAACCATTGTGACAACCATTATATCTAACCCACTTTAACCATTGTGACAGCCATTATATCTAACCCACTTTAACCATTGTGACAACCATTATATCTAACCCACTTTAACCTTGGTGGCAGCCATTATATCTAACCCACTTTAACCATTGTGACAACCATTATATCTAACCCACTTTAACCATTGTGGCAGCCATTATATCTAACCCACTTTAACCATTGTGACAACCATTATATCTAACCCACTTTAACCATTGTGGCAGCCATTATATCTAACCCACTTTAACCATTGTGGCAGCCATTATATCTAACCCACTTTAACCATTGTGACAACCATTATATCTAACCCACTTTAACCATTGTGACAGCCATTATATCTAACCCACTTTAACCATTGTGACATCCATTATATCTAACCCACTTTAACCATTGTGACAGCCATTATATCTAACCCACTTTAACCATTGTGACAGCCATTATATCTAACCCACTTTAACCATTGTGACATCCATTATATCTAACCCACTTTAACCATTGTGGCAGCCATTATATCTAACCCACTTTAACCATTGTGGCAGCCATTATATCTAACCCACTTTAACCATTGTGGCAGCCATTATATCTAACCCACTTTAACCATTGTGGCAGCCATTATATCTAACCCACTTTAACCATTGTGACAGCCAGTATATCTAACCCACTCTAAACATTGTGACAACCATTATATCTAACCCACTTTAACCATTGTGGCAGCCATTATATCTAACCCACTTTAACCATTGTGACAGCCAGTATATCTAACCCACTCTAAACATTGTGACAACCATTATATCTAACCCACTTTAACCATTGTGACAACCATTATATCTAACCCACTTTAACCATTGTGGCAGCCATTATATCTAACCCACTTTAACCATTGTGGCAGCCATTATATCTAACCCACTTTAACCATTGTTACAGCCATTATATCTAACCCACTGTAACCATTGTGGCAGCCATTATATCTAACCCACTTTAACCATTGTGGCAGCCATTATATCTAACCCACTTTAACCATTGTGGCAGCCATTATATCTAACCCACTTTAACCATTGTGACAACCATTATATCTAACCCACTTTAACCATTGTGGCAGCCATTATATCTAACCCCCTTTAACCATTGTGGCAGCCATTATATCTAACCCACTTTAACCATTGTGGCAGCCATTATATCTAACCCACTTTAACCATTGTGGCAGCCATTATATCTAACCCACTTTAACCATTGTGACAGCCAGTATATCTAACCCACTCTAAACATTGTGACAACCATTATATCTAACCCACTTTAACCATTGTGGCAGCCATTATATCTAACCCACTTTAACCATTGTGACAGCCAGTATATCTAACCCACTTTAAACATTGTGACAACCATTATATCTAACCCACTTTAACCATTGTGGCAGCCATTATATCTAACCCACTTTAACCATTGTGACATCCATTATATCTAACCCACTTTAACCATTGTGGCAGCCATTATATCTAACCCACTCTAAACATTGTGGCAGCCATTATATCTAACCCACTTTAACCATTGTGACATCCATTATATCTAACCCACTCTAAACATTGTGGCAGCCATTATATCTAACCCACTTTAACCATTGTGGCAGCCATTATATCTAACCCACTTTAACCATTGTGGCAGCCATTATATCTAACCCACTTTAACCATTGTGACATCCATTATATCTAACCCACTTTAACCATTGTGACAGCCATTACATCTAACCCACTTTAACCATTGTGACAGCCATTATATCTAACCCACTTTAACCATTGTGGCAGCCATTATATCTAACCCACTTTAACCATTGTGGCAGCCATTATATCTAACCCACTTTAACCATTGTGGCAGCCATTATATCTAACCCACTTTAACCATTGTGGCAGCCATTATATATAACCCACTTTAACCATTGTGGCAGCCATTATATCTAACCCACTTTAACCATTGTGGCAGCCATTATATCTAACCCACTTTAACCATTTGTGACAGCCAGTATATCTAACCCACTCTAAACATTGTGACAACCATTATATCTAACCCACTTTAACCATTGTGGCAGCCATTATATCTAACCCACTTTAACCATTGTGACAGCCAGTATATCTAACCCACTCTAAACATTGTGACAACCATTATATCTAACCCACTTTAACCATTGTGGCAGCCATTATATCTAACCCACTTTAACCATTGTGACATCCATTATATCTAACCCACTTTAACCATTGTGGCAGCCATTATATCTAACCCACTCTAAACATTGTGGCAGCCATTATATCTAACCCACTTTAACCATTGTGACATCCATTATATCTAACCCACTCTAAACATTGTGGCAGCCATTATATCTAACCCACTTTAACCATTGTGGCAGCCATTATATCTAACCCCCTTTAACCATTGTGGCAGCCATTATATCTAACCCACTTTAACCATTGTGGCAGCCATTATATCTAACCCACTTTAACCATTGTGACAGCCATTATATCTAACCCACTTTAACCATTGTGACAGCCATTACATCTAACCCACTTTAACCATTGTGACAGCCATTATATCTAACCCACTTTAACCATTGTGACAGAGACTATATCTAACCCACTTTAACCATTGTGGCAGCCATTATATCTAACCCACTTTAACCATTGTGACAGCCACTATATCTAACCCACTTTAACCATTGTGACAGCCACTATATCTAACCCACCATTGTGACAGCCACTATATCTAACCCACTTTAACCATTGTGACATCCATTATATCTAACCCACTTTAAACCATTGTGACAGCCATTACATCTAACCCACTTTAACCATTGTGACAGCCATTATATCTAACCCACTGTAACCATTGTGACAGCCATTATATCTAACCCACTGTAACCATTGTGACAGCCAGTATATCTAACCCACTTTAACCATTGTGACAGCCATTATATCTAACCCACTTTAACCATTGTGGCAGCCATTATATCTAACCCACTTTAACCATTGTAACAGCCATTATATCTAACCTACTTTAACCATTGTGGCAGCCATTATATCTAACCCACTTTAACTATTGTGACAGTCATTATATCTAACCCACTGTAACTATTGTGGCAGCCATTATATCTAACCCACTTTAACCATTGTGACAGCCATTATATCTAACCCACTTTAACCATTGTGACAGCCATTATATCTAACCCACTTTAACCATTGTGGCAGCCATTATATCTAACCCACTGTAACCATTGTGACAACCAATATATCTAACCCCCTTTAACCATTGTGACAGCCATTATATCTAACCCACTTTAACCATTGTGGCAGCCATTATATCAAACCCACTGTAACCATTGTGACAACCAATATATCTAACCCACTTTAACCATTGTGACAGCCATTATATCTAACCCACTTTAACCATTGTGGCAGCCATTATATCTAACCCACTGTAACCATTGTGGCAGCCATTATATCTAACCCACTGTAACCATTGTGACAACCAATATATCTAACCCACTTTAACCATAGTGGCAGCCATTATATCTAACCCACTTTAACCATTGTGGCAGCCATTATATCTAACTCACTGTAACCATTGTGACAGCCATTATATCTAACCCACTGTAACCATTGTGACAACCATTATATCTAATCCACTTTAACCATTGTAACAGCCATTATATCTAACCCACTTTAACCATTACACTACTCCAACCATTTAGACATTTATTTTATCTGGTATTAGACAAGTTTTAACAATTGTATTGTATTTTCGACTATTGTATTGAACTTGTTCAGAACTTGTGCTAGCCATAACTGAGGTGCGGTTTATTTTGACAACTACAATTCAGCAGGTCCTTTCTAAGATAAGCAGTCTCGTCTAGTGCTAACAATAATTAAGTTAATATACCACCATATTGTACTAAAAGGGATAATACAAAGCTATTTAGGTACCTAGTGTATGGTGACGCCATTATTAATTCTGTGTTGCTATCATTAGACAATTTTATTCAGCTTAGGAAAAAACTAATGTAGTTAGATAGTTAATTAAGGTACGGTAGCCTTAGCTCCTTTGCAAAATGGTATAGGGCCTTCCTAAGCTGCATGCAATCGCTTAAAGGTAAAAATTAAAAAACAAAATATTTGGTCGAGGATCCTGAAAGGTTTAAGTGTTAATGAGGACAGTACTATTAACCGGCTCCCTGCGTGCTCATAATGAAGGTTTAGTTAATGTAGGCTTGCTCTTATTATAATTGAGTCAGTCTCTGCTGACCTTTAATGTCTACATGAAAACCATTATTATATCGTTTGTGAATAATCCAGACGGTGAGCTTAGAAGTGAACCGTGGAAATGTATAATTATATATTATATCCCTAGTCATAATTATGTGTTAGACCACGAATTATATATTATATCCTAGTGTCCTATGTGTTAGACCACGAATTATATATTATATCCTAGTGTCATATGTGTTAGACCACGAATTATATATTATATCCCTAGTGTCATATGTGTTAGACCACGAATTATATATATCCTAGTGTCATATGGTTAGACCACGAATTATATATTATATCCCTAGTGTCATATGTGTTAGACCACGAATTATATATTATATCCCTAGTGTCATAGGTGTTAGACCACGAATTATATATTATATCCCTAGTGTCATATGTGTTAGACCACGAATTATATATATATCCCTAGTGTCATATGTGTTAGACCACGAATTATATATTATATCCCTAGTGTCATATGTGTTAGACCACGAATTATATATTATATCCCTAGTGTCATATGTGTTAGACGAATTATATTATATCCCTAGTGTCATATGTGTTAGACCACGAATTATATATTATATCCCTAGTGTCATATGTTAGACCACGAATTATATATTATATCCCTAGTGTCATATGTGTTAGACCACGAATTAATATTATATCCCTAGTGTCATATGTGTTAGACCACGAATTATATATTATCCCTAGTGTCATATGTGTTAGACCACGAATTATATATTATATCCCTAGTGTCATATGTGTTAGACCACGAATTATATATTATATCCCTAGTGTCATATGTGTTAGACCACGAATTATATATTATATCCCTAGTGTCATATGTGTTAGACCACGAATTATATATTATATCCCTAGTGTCATATGTGTTAGACCACGAATTATATATTATATCCCTAGTGTCATATGTGTTAGACCACGAATTATATATTATATCCCTAGTGTCATATGTGTTAGACCACGAATTATATATTATATCCCTAGTGTCATATGTGTTAGACCACGAATTATATACTATATCCCTAGTGTCATATGTGTTAGACCACGAATTATATATTATATCCCTAGTGTCATATGTGTTAGACCACGAATTATTAGTTATGATATAGATTTGAAAAAAGATTGAAATGGAATTTCCTGTTATATTCAGTGACTAATATTTGAATAGTATCAAACACATACGTCAATATCTAGCCAATAAAATATATTGAAAATGAAAAACAGGTTACATTTCTATAAACCTAAATGCAGTACGGTATTGTAGTCCGGCAGCCACCAGGCTCAACCTTGTTTTAGGGTCTTAAATTTTGTTTTCAGTGGATTTCGTTTGCCAACATATCCGGTTTGAAAAATATATATGTTGGCTCGCTGTCAGCCTTGGGCAATTTGAGATAATTAGCATAAAACAAAATGGCCACCAAGGAAATATCAAAATACATAATATACCATAATTCCCTTACAAATTGACATAACCGGTCAACCAATACATGGATTCCAGGGTATTTTGACCCAGAAAATTCATTTCTGGTATATATATCCAAAATAACCACCATTTTCAAAATAACTGTTTTTTTTTTTTTTTTTTTTTTTTTTTTTTTTTTTTTTTTTTTTTTTTTTTTAATGCAGTGGTACAATTGTAGAAAGAGCTGACATGGCAACCACTCATGAAGAAGCTGATAACATCATTGTGCAGCAGGCTATAGCAGTTGCTGTAGCTCAGCAGCAACCTGTCACTGTTCTTGCAGATGATACAGATGTTTATGCACTTCTTCTTTATCATTACCTGGAACAAGGCATACAAACACCAATGTTTATGGAATCACCTGTAAAAGAGAGAACTGTTGTTGATATCCAGGCCACTGTAAAGAAACATCAGAACATAATTCCAGCAATATTGGCAGATCATGCTCTTACTGGATGTGATACAGTGGCAGCATGTTTTGGTATAGGAAAAGGAAAGATGTTGAAAGTACTGAAATCAGGTCTGAATCTGGATATGATAGGTAATGCTGAGGCTAACTGGCCTGAGGTGTTGGAACAGGCAACAAAATTCATAGCTTCCTGTTATGGACAATCAAAGACCAATTCTATGTCTCAGGCCAGAGTAAGTGTGTGGACTTCAAGAACGGGGAAGTCGGGAGCAACAGTTACTCCCAAGTTATGTTCTCTTCCACCTACTACAGAGGCCTTCATTGAGAATGTCAAGCGGGCTCATCTGCAAACATGCATATGGAAGAATGCCCTGCAACTAGATCCACCAGATTTGGAACCCACAAGTTATGGATGGATCAAAGAAAGCAGAACAAAGTCACTGCTGCCTACAACAGTCACTGCTGCCTACAACAGTCCCTACCAATGTTCAGCTAGCACCGAATCATATACTAAAGTTGATAAAATGCACATGTTCAAGTAAACAGCCATGTAAGTCCTCAAGATGCGCATGTAACAAGTCGAAGCTACCATGCACAATGGTTTGTGCTTGTCAATCCTCCATTGAATGTTGCAATGATCAAACACGAACAGCAGTTGATGAGGATGATGAGGATGATTACTAATTACCTCAAGAATTATGTATTTATGCCATATAAGAAATTGAGGACTCAAAACGATCTGACTAAAAAAAAAATCAATCTTTATTACTTTCATGTTGAACAAGTAATATTCTTATATACTAGTATAAGTATAAAAATTCACCAAAAAAAAAAAAGGGCAGCCATTTTGAAAAGGGTGGTCATTTTGGATATAAAAATACCAGAAATGAATTTTCTGGGTCAAAATACCCTGGAATCCATGACATTGTATTGGTTGACCGGTTATGTCAATTTGTAAGGGAATTATGGTATATTATGTATTTTGATATTTCCTTGGTGGCCATTTTGTTTTATGCTAATTATCTCAAATTTCCCAAGGCTGACAGCGAGCCAACATATTTTTCAAACCGGATATGTTGGCAAACAAAATCCACTGGAAAAAAAACTTAAGACCCCAAAACAAGGTTATAAGAAAAATGTACTTTTGGCTGCCGGACTATTGGTATTGTTCACCAAAATTGTAATATTGAATCGATAGAGCTAATGTTATAGATTATAGGTCCGAATGACTTTGTTGTCTTAAATGTATAGTCAATGATGGTTGGCGTTTGGCTCCATGTCTGTCATTAAGTATGGCACTGCTTGAAGATGCTAGTAATAATACTGCCACCACCGTATTTTGGAGAATATACAGTAATGTACCGGTACCTTAAAGTTATAGGGCATGTGAGATAAAGGACTTGTAGAGATATGAACATGTTTATTGATGAAGTAAGTTGTAGGGCTGGAACACAAGCACGAATAGTTATATAGTTGACTTTCAGAACTTGCTAAGGGACTTGTACAAATAGGGGTAGCTTGAATGTGGAGTGGACCCTTGTGTGTGTGATGGAGTCCTAATATGATCTGATTAGTCTGAAGGCTTTCTGATCTATCGAAGCTAGTGAAATACGTGAGATCACGGAGAGTAACACTATAACATAATAAAATGTTGGGGGTTTATAAGGAGTAAGAAGGCTGGTTATATTGTTAGCTTTAATAATATAACAGTTTATATATTAGTTAATATGACTCCTTAGTGGCTTTAGTTGGAGTCAGAATAAGGTCATAACTATGTGTGGAGATATATAGACTTAAGGTCTATATATCTCCCACACATAGTGAGGTCTAGGTCTAGGTTAGGTCTAGGTTAGGTTAGTTAGGTCTCTGTGTTATACTATGTGTATCAGCAAGTCGTAAGTGATGGGTAAGGGGTGACTAGCAAGAGTTAATGGAGTGAACCTTCCTTAGTCAATGCCCTGAGTGAAGTGATCGACTAACCTCTCCTTGTCTGAGAAGCAGGGAAGAGTTGTCTACTCAGTCTTCTTTAGCTGGGTCAAGAGTTGGTTTGTATGTTAAATAGTGACATCCTGTGATGTCTATGGGGATAAGATGTTTACAGTTAGTGTTTACCATTAATGTTTACAATTTTGTAAATATAAACAATTTAGATTAGTATATCTCTGTGATGAGATTAACTTGGGGACTAATAATGTGTAGGTAAATATGTGATTAACTAAAGGGGTTAATCGGTTATATATGGTTTATATATTATGGGGTATAATATATACATATCAAGTTATATATGATTATTTAAAATGCTAATGGAACAGAGGATGGCTAAATATGATAGTTAAATAGAGGCATATATATTTAAGTGTGACATGCATGTTACAACACAACTTAAGTGGGCAACTGTATATGCAATATGTGCGTGATAGTGTCAATGTGAGTGCTAGGGTTCGGTACCAATAGTGTAAGGTTCCTGTGTTTTAGTGTCAATTTGAGTGTTAGGGTTTCAGTTACCCGTAGTGTAAAGGGTTACTGTGTTGTTTTAGTGTCAATGTGAGTGTTAGGGTTTCAGGTACCGGTAGTGTAAAGGGTTCCTGTGTTGTTTTAGTGTCAATGTGAGTGTTAGGGTTTCAGGTACCGGTAGTGTAAAGGGTTCCTGTGTTGTTTTTTAGTGTCAATGTGAGTGTTAGGGTTTCAGGTACCGGTAGTGTAAAGGGTTCCTGTGTTGTTTTAGTGTCAATGTGAGTGTTAGGGTTTCAGGTACCGATAGTGTAAAGGGTTCCTGTGTTGTTTTAGTGTCAATATGAGTGTTAGGGTTTCCGGTACCGGTAGTGTAAAGGGTTTTCTGTGTTGTTTTTAGTGTCAATGTGAGTGTTAGGGTTTCAGGTACCGGGAGTGTAAAGGGTTCCTGTTGTTGTTTTAGTGTCAATATGAGTGTTAGGGTTTCCGGTGGTACCCGTAGTGTAAAGGGTTTCTGTGTTGTTAGTGTCAATGTGAGTGTTAGGGTTTCAGGTACCGGTAGTGTAAAGGGTTCCTGTGTTGTTTTGGTGTCAATATGAGTGTTATGGTTTCAGGTACCCGTAGTGTAAAGGGTTTCTGTGTTGTTTTAGTGTCAATGTGAGTGTTAGGGTTTTAGGTACCGGTAGTGTAAAGGATTCATGTGTCGATTATAAGATGGAACGCAACCCAGACATACACAACCGTTCTGGGTACAGCTCCCCACTTAAGTGCAGTATACATTAATATATTAAGAGTACAATTATATGTTATAATAACTTTTTTTTAATTGCTAGGATTGTTCTATATTTATTATGAATGAGTACGTATCACATTCTGCAACCAATGGAAGGTACCGTATTGATAGTGTTTCAATTACCGGTACATCCGTTTATTAGCTTTGGACAAATCCTGCTTACTAACAAATCAATCTACACAGACAACTAAATGGAAAGTGAGAATCGCATGATCCATTGTCATAGATAACCACCCAAGTTCCCTGTTCTTTGGAGCATTTAAGAAGAGACTACTGATTAATAGTCTACGTATATATATCTAAAACAAAAAACAATTCAGGAAGATTGTTCGTGTGTTTTATTATCTGCTGGACTGAGATTTGGTGTTGTGACCTGTATTTGACCACCTGAACCAGAGTGCCATTGGAACCCCTCATGTGGATCATTACAACAACCGGAAGTGAGGTGGCAGACATTTTTGTGTTCTATGTGAGTGAGAGAGACATAAGGCAGAACTGCCTGTATCGAGTGCCTCCCTCAGAGTGACAGGGACAAAATCAAGGGACATTAGAGCCAAAATGCCTGGACACATGGAGTTTAAAGCAATTTAAGTCAAAGGAATAGGGAAACACTGATTCTGGGAGAGAGTTCCAGAGCTCAACAGTTGAATAGAAGAAATACAGAATAAAGTTTCACTCTTCAGTTGGAGAGTTGCACAGGGTAGGGGTGGGATTGTGTTGCAAAACGGGTACTACGTACCCTATGTAAAGGAGGTGGTATACACTGGGAAAGCTCTGAGGAACATTCATTATTGTAGTAGAAATAGAATAGCGAGAGATATGCAACATTGCGACAAAGAGAAAGAGTTTGTAGAGAGTTGGTGAGTGGACGGATTGATTTTCGCATTGTTGAAGTGTAGGGGATAGTCCTCTGGGAGTTCTGAACGGGTAGTGTGATGAAGAATTTGGGTTTTGGAAGCATTAAAGACAACAAGGTTTTCTCTACCCCAATTGTAAATAGTAGTTATATCAGCGGACAAGTGTTGCATGGCTTCATTACGTTTGTGTTTGAGGGATTGCTGGCTGGGGCCTTTAGGAAAACTAATTGTGTAGTGTAAGGTAGAGTCGTCTGCGTCTGCATATGAATGGATGGGACTGGAGGTACAGTTGAGAAGATAATTTATGAAAATTAGAAAAATGATGGGAGACAGGACAGAGCCCTGAGGAACACTGGAGTTTATAGGATGAGGAAGTGAGCGATGGCCGGAAAGGAAATTAGAGACAAAGGCACAGAAGGAGGGATAGAAACCGAAGGAGGATAGTTTAGAAATTAAACATTTGACCAGACTCTATCGAAGGCCTTTGATATGTCTAGTGCAATAGAAATGGTCTCACCGAAGTCCCGAAAGGAGGATGACATGACACTCCTCCCCTGACCTCTCTCAGGTATAGCCTATGTATGTTCACTGTTAGCCTCACTACTACTCACTGTAACTCTTGGAAGGTATGTGTTTCATGAAAATGGTTTGAACATTTTTGAAGTGACGGGATTGGTGAAGGACAGTTGCAGAATTGCTAGTCTGCAAATGAACCAGAAGAAGAAACAAGGACAGCAGGGACGAAGAAGAACATAACATAATTATATATACCCGAGCAACCCCTTCCTTCAGGAGTTTCTCATTCTCTGTGGGACAGGGCATCACCCAAGCATCTAACACAGTTACCCCAAGAAAAGGGAAATTCGGGGAACCAATCACAGCCCTGGTTTCAAACCGTGCCTGCCAATCACCAGACAGCATTTCCTCAGTCCCCGGATCTACAGTATAATGAAACTATGCTTATGCAAGTAGAACATCAACGGCCAGAAGTCTACAGGTATAAATGGACTTGGGCAGGAGGGCAGTTATGACAAACCTGGAGATATCATAACCCTCGCGGAAGAACAACTAATAGGCGAGCTACAATAAAGTTTGTCTAGGAGTTTGGATTATGGAACAATCCATAAAAGTAAGATTGCTCAATTGTTAGGCTAAGTAACTAGTACCTAAGTCATAAATAAACAACCTATTATACATGTACCAATATATACAGACATAATATATGTCTACGATAACTATTAAACCTCACAACTCGATCACAACATATTCACAATACCCATATTGTGTTGAACTCATGCAAGTGAGAGGCGAGAATTAAGTCCAACATAACCTCAACGAATGAGTGAGAATGTATGCAAACATTCACTGAGGTAATGCCCCTAACTCTGTAAAGAATGGGACATCCATCAGCAGTGGAAACTTGCCTAGCCCTTCCCCCTGCCCTGAGAGTGTGCTGAAGTACCTGCTGAAGTCTGGACCCTGAAGTCCTGATTGTGAGATGCCGGTCATCCTGAAGTGCTGCTCCACTGCCCTACGTTTCACGTCGGCCAGACTTGCTCTCTACCCTCCCAAATTACCCTAAGTGTCTCTGTATATCTTATGTTGTGATTATTGTTGTCAAGGTATAGGTAAGATCTGTGATTATTACAGTGCTACGATTCTATATAGATCTGTGTCCAAGATCCTTATTCATTGCGTATGTGTTAATCCTTCTGAATCTTATTATAATTCATGTATAGATCTGTGTCTAAGATCTAGTGTTCATTTTGCTTCATAACTCTTCTATTACGTTTTTTCCATACGTTACATACTCGTTAACTTATTCACCTAGCCACGTACTCACAGATTTTCCTTGTATATGTTATTCTTTTATGTATGTTACAAGTTGAGGTCGAAGTGTTTTCGTGTACATATTCCCTTCCTAATAATAACCTGTGACCTAGAACCTACGCTCAATTTCCCATTTGATTTATCTCAGTCCCCCCTCGTTGAGAAGATTTATTATTAATTATTGATATATATTTGCTTCCCGAGATCATAATTTTACATTTGTGTAATTATTATATGAACTATTATTGATGTTCACTTGATTACTGATGTAGTTAATTTTGTTCTTCTCGTCTAGGAATTCTAGTCTTGCATAGAGTCTGTTATCTAATTATTCATCATTCGATTACACCGCTTATTAAGGTGAATTCTTCATAAGACTCTGTTAACTCGTTCAGATATCTTGTTTATACCATTGTGAGTATTGCATTTAGTACAACTTTGTCGTGTATGCTCCTTTCTTTATAATTAACATTTTCTTTAATAATTCTTTACGCTAACTTTATTTAAGCGTTTCCAGGACATCTGTTAACTACGTTAGTTTTGTTAATCAGACATTGTCTATAATTACGATTAATAGATATTCCTCTATAGTTCATTCATAATCGTATAGTAAATAGTAATTCTGAATTCCTCGTCCCGAGTTGTTAGTATTACATACAATCGATTGAAGAATATATATTTCAGATCATAAATTACATAATTCAAGCTAAGTAGATATTGAATTGTAAAAAAAATTAATCAGTGCATTGCCATTAACCCACTGAGCCCCAGCTAGTTATTAATAAATGTACCACCAGGGACCAGCCGGTTTTGAAAAAAGTTTTTTTTTCCAGTAACAATAGCGAATGGGTTAGGAATGAAGGAAAAACCAAAAAAAAAACGATCAAAAAGGTCAAAAATTGGTCCTACGGACCCCCGAAAACGGATTTTACAAGAGTAAAAAATTGAAGACAATAACACCCCAAATTCCAGTTTTTGCACGCTCACGCGCACGCAGTTGAACTTTGAGAGTTTTCAACCATCGGCATGGTTGCGTGGGATACTTACACAGTTCCCATACAAATCTGAGCCCTCTAGGTGCCATAGGACCGAAGTAATTGGGACCGGAGTAACACTGACGCAACTGTTGCGTCGCTGGGGTTTAGTGTTACATACATTGCTGACGCAAACGCTGCGTCGCTGGGACTCAGTGGGTTAAATTCATTGCATTACCTCAGATATTAAATTTGTAGTCACACAAACAAGAATTATATTTTCCAACATCGCAGTAACTTGTAAGACCTGAGAAGCTACCTGGTCAAAGGTCGCACTAGCCGTGAGAGTTTACCTAGCTCCGTGAACATTACTCGAACCAGCCACCCGTGTCACTGTCTTTTAACTCTCAATTCATTCATACTCTCCTATTTAGAGAGTTTCTAATCTTTTGTTCATTGAAGAATAGTTCACGTTAGACACTTGACCCACATCATTATTATTAGTAAAGGTTGATGCTATAGGTCATGTGTTCATTATATTTGATTGCATATTTCTTATACTACCTTTTACCACTTTATGTTTATACTTTATATGATTAACCCCCTCAGACTAAAATAGTTAACTTACTGACGAGGAGGCGGACGGTATTATCCCCACTACAGTCAAAATCTCACTGAGGGACCGTTAGAAGTCAGAGGAACTTGGGGTTGCCTTCATTCGACAGATTCTGATCTAACTTACCTAACTTACTGAGGCCTAAATGATGCTAGAGTGTCATATAACTTATTAGAGATATATTAAGATAGGTTCATCTGACGCATTAGCGTCATATGAGTTTTTCGGCATAACCGTCATTAGACGCTACCGCGTCATATGAGTCGGAGGGGGTTACTTGAAAGATCCATTATCTTTGATCTAATTCAATATTTGCATTACTTACTATTGATCATAATAGTTAAGTAATGAGTCAAAGATACTTACATAAACCCCATGCCTTTGAATAAACTTATGTGTATAATTTACATGCGTGTTGTAACTGAGTTCTGTAGTACCTAGTTGAATACTGATTGTGAGATTAAGAACGTGTTCGGTGTGTCCCTGTTGGGAATATTTACGGTCTATAAGTCCATATTTGGATTTAGTAATGGACTATATCACGGATTATAATTATTATAACCCGACATAACAATTGTGTTAAACATGTTCTCTTTATTTTGTTTAGAATGAAAACATCAATTATGTTATATACGGTATTTAAATACTTATGTATCAGTATGTGTGTTTATATGTGAGGAACAACTGGCATTCAATATTCCACTGATGTCGTCACAAGTCAGGTATGGTATCCATTTAGCTTGTTTAAAGACGAAATTATAATTGCACATTACGGCGGATTAATCCGTTGCATCCAGATTTCGCTACATCCTGTTTTTTACAATCTTACAGTGCAAGAGCCACCACAGTCGGTAGCGGAAATCTGACAGGTTCACTTGATGAATTTTGGCTCTATGAACAACTTTTGTCTTTCAATGTCGTGGAGGCAGCCGTTTAGGAGTATTGTTGCAAAGGTTCCGGAGATGACAAAATATAAAATAACTAACTTTAACAAAACACAGCCCTCTTTTTAGCGGAGTCGATAAAAACATATAAACATGCAGTATTTGAACATGCATAATAGCAGAGGAAATAGTTCGTAATGGAAGATTATTCATCGTTTGTTTACATGTACTGTGTGTACCTTAGGATTTACATTACCGTACATTAAGTGAGTACTAACATGAATACATATATAATTAACCCCTTTAGCACAAGGACATATAGTTTTACCTTTTATGTTGGCTAAACGTAGACGATTGTATGCAGTTTAAGGAGGTCCTATGTTATTCAGAGGGGTTATTGAAATCATGTTTACCCCTTTTAAGTTCTAGAGGTAGATTATAAGCTAAAGAAACTCGTCTAACAGTATCAATAATTATATTCAAATTACGTCATCGTGCTGAAGGGGTTAAATCATCTTAGCTTAACCATTGTTAAACGTCATAATGTGAATGACTGATAAAAAGGGATATATATTTTGTGCACAAATAAAATAATAAATATATCACGCGTGATCGATAATGTGTATATTGAAAACAATTAAAATTACATGGTTAATTTGTAGTTGCCAGTGTGTATTTGTGGCCGCTGGTGTCCCTGTATAACGGGTAAAAACATAATGGCAAATAATTGGTAAAATATTTTGTTTCCATTTTAGCTTTACTAATTGGAGTATCATGAAATATTCTATCACAAATCTCTATTGATAAAAAGGCCCCATCATACGGATTATAAACCGTACCCCCTCCTCCACATACATACACCCATACCCATCATCCACTTTCACACGGAATACCTAACACAAGCATTTCAGTTTCTGACTCTCGCTCAAAATAGCCAATATATTTTTCTTGGTGAATACCAAGTGCATAAACACATACGCCCACCAGCACGCACACACACACACACACACACGCACAGCCCGTAGCCTAGTAGGTAGAGCTCTCGTCTCACACACACGAAGGGTCGGGGGTTCAACTCACCGGCCGGCGCGGGAGACAAATTGGGCTTGCTCCTTTCATGTGTTAGCCTTGATGGTTAGCCTCAGTTCACCCTAGCTGTAAGATAGTTACCTGGGATAAGTGGGCGACGTTCGTGGACGTCCCGGGGTTTGTGGGGTTTGGCAAAACTGGGTCACAAGGCGAAAATGGGAGCATATGGTGGTTCACCTAAGCTGATGGCTACCTAAGCTTCGTTCCTTTCGGGCGACGACGGGAACCGTCGTCTATAGTGAGAATGGTACCATACAGATCCACCCTAAGCCTTCGTTTCTTCGTTTCCCGGGGGGGGGGGGGGGGATGTCGCCATTGGCTAAAATACAGCTAAAATCAGACACATCACAGCCTTCCAACAGTACATTTCCATAACAGACTTAAAACATCTAATTTATTCACGCATTTCAATTCGCCGTACGGACATTCCCAGTTAAGGAGGCGCGATAATAATGAGCTTAGCCGCATTGCGGGATTGGATACTAATGAGCTTAGCTCGCATTTGCGTGGATTCCCTGAAGAACGAAGTAACTGAGAACATCGTTACAACGTACTAAATAATTTCGCACTAACAGTCAATTTGTGGATTTGACCAATTCTCCACTTTTGATCAAAAGTATCTGATACACTGAATACAGATAACTTGGTGAGTGAATGATAGGCAGTGCGGTTTACCGGATTGCCTCATCTCCTGTATTTGGCCCCTTTTTGATCCTTGCGGTGGATGAGTTTACCTCGTCTGATACACAGGAACTGTTGGCAACATTGTCCAAGTTCACAACATTTACCTGTCCAGATGATACGTCACGCAGCCCAAACAACTCTAGGTGCAATATTTACTGTTAGGGTGGCTGTGGCAAAGGGCCGAATGGGTGAGATGCAGGGTTGAGTTTAGAGAGGCGAAGAGAATAAATGATAAGAGAATCGGGGCAATATAAGCTACTTAGGACTCCATTTTTGTAAATTTGTTATAATTAAACAAACAGAAAAAAGAAAGAAGGAGGGGAAAAAAGTAAACAGGGACTCATCGTGTGAGGAGACAGCGTAGGCCTAACAGTGTTGATGCTTCCTCCTTTGTTGCGGACCAGCAGTAGAACAAGAGTGTAGTAAAATCAAAACAAATTTGGCATTAGACTGAGAGAAAGAAAATATAATGTATGCTTCATGCCTTACCTCGGTAGTGCATTCAGCACTCTCCGAGGCTCCCCCGGAAGCAAAAGTCTATGGGGAAATCAAAGAAGTACTGCCGGAGAGCCCTCCCAGTCGGCAGCGCTAAAGTGCCACAAGAGGTTGGAGGATTGGGTGGCTCTACCGGAGATATTAGGACAGGTGACAGATATTAGTTTATGGTCGGAGGGTAATATATATACAGGTATAATAAGAGCGATTACGTGCACAACCTGAGGTGCTTGCTTTTTCGTCATGTTAGGTTTGGCTCTCACTTCAGCAAAGGTACATAAGGTGAACAATATCTAAAAGCACATAACATTCCAGCTCATTATCTCAAAAACTACGGCGAAAATTCAAAAATTGTCTTATCCACCCGCCACCTCTGACCCCCAACAACATGAACAATAACAAAGTTGATCATTCATAGTACACGTGTGTTCCGCCGCAGGTCAAAATTATATTAAATGTAAATGATAAATTTTTTATTATTATAAATACTGTTATAATTGTATACGGGAAGGACGGTTCTCTCTCTATCTCTCTCGTCTACTATTATTGTATATTCGTATGCTCTCGCCTCTCGTCTTAAATCCTCTTAACTTCACACACATACACACACACTCTCTAGTTTTACTTCCTACCAGGTACATCCTCTTATAACCACATTTTTGGCCACTATTTTATGTTTCTGGCATTTTTTACATTCTCCTTTATTCAATTGTGCATTTCTCTCTTTCTATTTTCTCTATACGCCTTTATTCTCCGGTTTCTCATATATTGCATAGGACGTTAACCAATTGTTCTTCTTGTTTGTAACGTATTGTGTATTAATAGTAGTTTTTGTGTTCTTCCCGTTTTTCACTTCCGTCTCTCACTGTCTTTTTTCCTCTCGTTCGCCACATATCTATCCTTTCATACTTTTGTCCCTGTTATCTCGTGTTTTGTTTCCTCGTCATTTATATCTTGACGCTTAAACCATTTTTTCTGGCCCATCTTTCTGCTGTATCTTAATTGACTTGTGACTTGTTACTTGTACCTTTATTCACGTACTCTCTCTTGTCATTGCTTATCCAGGTCCTCCCCGCCCTTTCCGTAGGTGTACGCCGTACAACGTTTTGTTCCAGTATTTGGTTTTTCGTGTCTCACTCAATTTCATATTAATTATAACAGATTCTGCTGACCCTCGGATGTTGCACGTATTATTCTTTATCGTAAGCTAACCTTATCGGACTTACTGAGCTCATATGACCGCAAAATCGCTCATAAATATTGGAGAGGCATAGAGATAAGTCCATATACGCGATCGCGTCATAGGACTTATCTCTATGCCTCTCCATAAGTTTATGACGCGATTTGCGTCATATATCTCAGTAAGTCCGATAGTTAGCTTACGATAAAACCGTTGGTGCAACCCCTCCTCGACGATTCTAACGGCCGAGTGTGTTTGTAGTGAGAGGCAGTGGCAATGATCCTGGGTCTCCCACCTCCTCGGACTTATTGGAACATAATATGTCTGAAGGAGTTAATGTTCAGCTTTGACTCGGTATGGTATATCGATGAACTCATAATTATTTATTTGTTATTTTTCCGCTATTCTCTCTTATTCACTTATCATGGCAATACATTTCTGTTTAATATATACAGTATGCATAAGTTTCCTTATATTGTCCTACTAATAATATAACTCTTTGTTTACCCACATTACTCCTGTCAAACTGTCATCGTTAACACACGATACCATATGCATAGAAAATGTCTACCACTGCAGTCAATTTATCAATATCAATATATTCCCTTGACTATTACATTTATCACTTCTCTCTGTGAAGATGCTTTTTGGATGTTGTGCATAGCCTCTTTCATATACATATCACTTTCTGCGTTTATCCTGCTTTGGTGAGAACGTTTTGATAATATCAAAATGTTGTGAGAGAGAGAGAGAGAGAGAGAGAGAGAGAGAGAGAGAGAGAGAGAGAGAGAGAGCGAGATAGAGGAGAAAACAAAATCAGCAGTAGGCTACAGTAGTATAGCAGTTTATAGCTACCCCAAGCCTTGACACCTCTCTCTCTCTCTCTCTCTCTCTGGGGGGACTAAATTCAAACAACGACACTACAAGATATGTGTTCGTCTCATCTTGACTTATTGCATTCCACCGAGCCAAGACCAGTAGGAGAGTCAACCAGTATATGTTTATGTAGCCGCCATGTTGAATACCTATATATAATGATATTATATATATATATATATAATATAATATATATAATTATATAAATACCTGTATATATATATATATTGTTACGAATTCTCTTCAGAACTCATACAAAGTCTAAATAGGCCTCGGACACAACAACGCGAATCTGACTACTTCAGAAGACAGGTAGGGTTAATATCCCAATTCATGTAAATCTACACTGCTATCACATGGAAGGAAATCATATTGCGTCAATGGATTCATATCACATTATAATTCACTTCTGTCACTGTACAATAGCCTACTGTGAAGTTAATTATATAGGCACTCCTCAAGACGAAATGAGTTAGGCTAAGCTGACTTCTCAAAAATATCAGAAGTGTTAGATTGATATGCAGGATTCGAAGTTGCATAATAAATCGTAGGCAGTGTCCACCATTCTTTAACTGTCTACGTGGTGCGATGCATAAGGTGTTGATTTTCGGTGTGAGCATCCTGGATTCGAATCCACGGACTGCCACATGTGTTTGTAAATTTCATTAATCGATTTTAGGAGTATAGTTGGTTGTTGGAAGGAACATAATAATTGATATTGGTTCAGGGGTAATTTATCGAGAGGACTTCCCTAGTGGTTAAGGCCCCATTAATTGCTCTTTCCATTCACATATGCATCGCCTACGTGAGTTGCAGTTGGGATGTGTGTACATCTTAGATTGATATGCAGGATTCGAAGTTGCATAATAAATCGTAGGCAGTGTCCACCATTCTTTACTGTCTACGTGGTGCGATGCATAAGGTGTTGATTTTCGGTGTGAGCATCCTGGATTCGAAACCACGAACTGCCACATTTGTTTTTGTAAATTTCATTAATCGATTTTAGGAGTATAGTTGGTTGTTGGAAGGAACATAATAATTGATATTGGTTCAGGGGTAATTTATCGAGAGGACTTCCCTAGTGGTTAAGGCCCCATTAATTGCTCTTTCCATTCACATATGCATAGCCTACGTGAGTTGCAGTTGGGATGTGTGTACATGCTTAGATTGATATGCAGGATTCGAAGTTGCATATAATCGTAGGCATGTCCACCATTCTTTAACTGTCTACGTGGTGCGATGCATAAGGTGTTGATTTTCGGTGTGAGCATCCTGGATTCGAATCCACGGACTGCCACATGTGTTAAATTTCCTTTATCGATTTTAGGAGTATAGTTGGTTGTTGGAAGGAACATAATAATTTATATTGGTTCAGGGGTAATTTATCGAGAGGACTTCCCTAGTGGTTAAGGCCCCATTAATTGCTCTTTCCATTCACATATGCATAGCCTACGTGAGTTGCAGTTGGGATGTGTGTACATGCTTAGATTGATATGCAGGATTCGAAGTTGCATAATAAATCGTAGGCAGTGTCCACCATTCTTTAACTGTCTACGAGGTGCGATGCATAAGGTGTTGATTTTCGGTGTGAGCATCCTGGATTCGAATCCACGGACTGCCACATGTGTTTGTAAATTTCATTAATCGATTTTAGGAGTATAGTTGGTTGTTGGAAGGAACATAATAAGTGAACTTGATTAACTATCAAAGAAACACGTTGATAAATTACTCCTATAAAGTATCAAGACTCCTCACTTAAGGGGAGGTATTTAGTTTGTTCCCTAGACCTCCATCAAGCTTAAAATTACACCCCCTTGAGTCCCTTTCAAGATATATTTGTACATTTTTAGGTAGAAAAATGTCCCGGCCGAAGGCAGGTTCCTCTTAAATTACAGGCTCGCTATCGCTCGCCAGGATAAAATTGACACCTGAATGTCACGAAAGGTCTTAATATGGGGTGAAAGTTCTTAAAATCGCTAAACTAATGGGGTATTATTATTTTTAAACTATTTGGGGTATACCCCAAAAACGTTTTATAATATCAAAAGCAATGGGGCTATACATGAGGGAGAAAGGGGTCCAGAAAAAAATCCCTCAAGTGGAGATCTCCCCTTAAGCAGTCAATAATAAATACAGTTAATTTGATTGAGAATTAAAGAAACATTTTGACTCAAATGACTCATCAAATATCGGGTGCTTAATTAAGCCAATACAATATAAATGTCCCACTGGGATGTCGTCAAAAACAATATGGGAAATATAAATGTCCCACTGGGATATAGTCAAAAACAATATGGGATATCTGTATGACAATGTCAGCCCAGGTGGTTCTTAATGTGCAAAAAATAGGCTACCGAAAATCATTAATCATGCATTCTTTAAGTAAGCTATTTCACTGAAATGATAAATCTGTAGGGGTGGCATTTATCACACAAATACCCCGTATGAACATCCTAAATAATGCGCACATATAAAATATATAACCAAGTTCATCAGAGATACAATATATAATTATATTTTTGATCAAAAGGTCAATCAACACACATAAATATAAATCAATACAAGAGATCACTGCAAAAATGTATACTGTATATTGAGAATAGCAAGGCTCCGCATCAACACACAAATACTCACATACACAATCGTGTCTGTAGTTCAAGATGCCAGGAGCAGCCCTCCTCTGCCATTAGCTGTCACCACTCGTTTCTGTCCAAGGGACCGCGTACACACACACACTTACACGCCTGCAACACCAGCAGTCGCCCTCAACCTGCCACACCTAGCCCTCGTCTTCCTCCTCTGGGTGCCGGCAAGGGAGTATATATACGGGCGGGGCCTTATGCTCACTGAGGGGCACTCCTCCACATTCAAAATGTCCAAGATGACAATACACAGTTATTGGTCCCATATATACATAAGAGGGTGAATATCCCAATCACAAGACCCTCACTCGATAGATAGACACCGCCCACACAATCTATTTCACAAGGCATCCTCGGACAATGCGAGGTATTCATATAAGCACAGATAATATCACTTATCAAGTCTTGCAAACCCTCGACTTGATTATAAAGTTCTAACATCATATAATCTCATTTGCCCATCATAAAGTTTCTTAAACACATCATGCCACTTGTAAAATTACACTGATTGTAATGCTGGACACATTAACGCCTTCAGACATATTATGTTCCAGTAAGTCGACGGAGGCGGGAGCCTGGTATCATTGCCACTGCACCACACAACTGTCAAAACCACACTGCTGGCCGTTAGAATTGTTGGAGAAACCTGGGGTTGCCACCAACCGACAGATTTTCATCTAACTTGCCGGACTTACTGAGCTCCATATGACGCTAGGGCGTCATATAACTTATTCTAGAATTATGAAGATAAGTCCATATGATGCGGTAGCGTCATATGAGTTTTTGGTTCACCCTGTCATATGAGTCTGAAAGAGTTAATAGTCTATGGGCTGATATAAATAAGATGATGCAATATTAGGCAAGAACCCGTCACTCTTAGAACCGTTAGTTGGGTCTTCTATAGGAGACACTCCACACTCCTTGCGTTTTACAGTAGTAGTGTCCCTACATAAATAATTAACTGTTTTTCAACATTTAAAAGCACATAGATGATATACTGCTCACACAAGTGATGTCCTGACGTCCTGGCACTGGCCAAGGGACGGTATACCTTACACCCTCCTCCTGCAAACAAAATTTTTCTTGGAGCATACAAAAAACATTTATGTCAGTCCACACACCTAGATAGCAGGTCAGGCATGATATTATCTTTACCTATAATGTGAACTACTTCTAAATCATACTCTTGCAAAAGAAGGCTCCATCTAGTCAATCTTTGGTTCTTATTATGGAATTTATTAAGGCACTTTAAAGGATGATGGTCGGTGTAAACGACCAATTTATTGTCTGAGGGACTCACATAAGCATTATAAAATTGCAAGGCTAGTATCAGTGCAAGGAGTTCCTTCTCAATTATTGAATAATTACGGTGGACCGAGTTTAACTTCTTACTGTAAAAACTGACAGGTCTCTCTATTCCTTGACTGTCATTCTGCAAAAGAACGGCCCCAGCACCTATGTTACTCGCATCAATAGTTAGCTTAAAAGGTTTTTCAAAGTCAGGGGCAAGCAAAAGAGGTGAGGAAGACAGAGTGAGTTTAAGAAGTTTAAATGCTGCATCACACTCAGGATTCCAGGTGAACTTCTTTTCCTTCCTCAACAGGTCAGTCAAGGGTGCAACCACATCTGCAAAGTTAATTATAAACATGCGGTAGTAACCCGCCATACCTAGAATTCTCCTCACGTCCTTCCTATTCTTAGGAGGTTGCAGGTCACAGATGGCCCTTACCTTAGCCTCAGGAGGGGCCACAGTCCCTCGATTTACTACATAGCCTAAGTATTCTACTTGTGTGTGCACAAAGTTGCACTTGCTCAGTTTGACTACTAAGTTAGCACGGCTTAAGGCCTTTAACAACTCTCAAGTCTAGTCAGGTGATCTTCCCAGGTATCACTGTAATCAATTAAGTCATCTATATATGCCACACAACCTTCGAGACCCTTGGATGTCTCTTTCATTAGTCTTTGAAAATTGGCGCTGGCATTCTTCATACCGAAAGGCATGACTCTACATTTATAAGTGTTCCCGTGAGTCACAAAGCATGAAGCCTCTTGTGCCCTCTCTGTCAGTGGTACTTGCCAAAAACCCTTTAAGAGATCAAGCTTAGTTATGAATTTGGCTTTACTTACTGTATCAACACATTCATCCACACGAGGTAATGGATAAGTATCAGTTTTAGAGTTTTTGTTTAGAACCCTGTAGTCTATACACAATCTCACTGACCCACCTGGTTTGTCTACTAGGGTGACTGGTGAGGACCTCTTGCTGGTGCAGGACTCAATCATCTCATGGCGCAGCATGTAGTCCAGCTCCTCCTTGATCAGCTCCGCCTTCTTGGGGTTCACACGGTAAGCCCTCTGCTTCACTGATCGAGCTCCCTGCACATCCACGTCATGTTGTATTAGAGTAGTCCTTCTGGGGAGCCTCTGAACACCTCTCTATGTCTCAGGAACAACTTTCTACGCTCATCACTTTCCTGTCTCGGTAGGTGCTTCAACTTCTCTGGGAGCTCCTCCTCAAAACAGGTCTCGTTGCTCCACATAGTATCCAGGTGGTCAAGTTTTACATCATCATGTGGCTCCATTACTGCTGCTATTGGGGACTGGTTGTTGCACTTTTCTGTGGCCATGTCCATGATGCTTAAAATGTACTCGTAACCACTGGCAGTCTTCGGTAGGGGTCCCACTATGTCGATTAATACTCTCTTGAAGGGTTCATCAAATCTCGGCATGGGAATGAGAGGTGCGTCCTTGATAGCTTGATTTGGCTTTCCCACTCGTTCACAGATGTCGCAAGACCGACACCACTGAGCCACGTCCTTTCTAATGCCGGGCCACCAGAAGCATTTCAGTAGTCTGTCAAAAGTCTTGCGTACTCCCAGGTGTGCGGCTAGTTTTCCGTCGTGGGCCATCCTTAGTAGCTCCTCTCGGTATGGCGAAGGAACCACCACCTGCACAACGGAGCGCCATATCTCATCCTCCTTGTCACAGTCGCGGGGCGTGAAGTGACGCAGTAGCAGGCCATCACTAACACGGTAGCCGGAATCTGGGTCCTCCTCAGCTTCTGTCCAGAGAGGTTTCAAGTCTTGGTCCTCACGCTGACACTGCCTGAGGGATGAATCTCGGAACACATGGAGGTGAGCATATGGGGTCCCCTGACCCTTGAATAATTCAGCTAGGCCATATGAATCCTCAGTCACACCCTCAGCATTCTTTACTGAGCCCTCGTCCTCTACATGGGACCTTTCAGACTCAGACACTGACTCAGGTTGACTCTCACACGGCTTAACCTCCTGTTCCCTCATCTCCTGAGCCTTACGAACCTTGGCCCGTGTCACGGCACAAACAGGAAAGAGGTCGGGGATCTCACTCACCAGGTCATTGGTTTCCACACAACTCACTGGGTAAGTCGAAACAATGGGAGACATACACTTACTTCCCTCAACCAAGTCATTTCCCAATAGTATGTCTGCTTCAGGAATGGGAAGAGTATCTAAGACAGCAACCTTGGCACTCCCCTGGTATCTTTCACACGCTAATCCTATGTCTACCAGAGGGCCAGATACTGTGCCGCCTATACCACACATAATGGCATACTGATCACTCTCGATCCCGTCCTCAAACATACTGCGCGTCACAAGGGTACGAGACGCACCAGTGTCTCTCACAATTCTTACACGCCTCAGTTTATCTCCACACATCATGATACCTACAAGTATGTGTTCTCTATATGGGTCCAGCACATTACCTAATTAATTCAACCTTTCATTGACTAAGGCAATGGATTTGAACTCACGCAAGTATGACTCCTTGCGTATACTCCAAGTATGACCCATCTCCTTTTTTCGGAGGAAGCAATACTTGGCTATGTGGCCTGGTTTACCACAAGAGTTAAATTTAATCTGAGACTTATTGCTTTTATCTGAATTGGAAGATTTATTACTTGATGTAGGCTGTTGCATCCCTTCAGATTTTCGGGATGTGTGAGTGACATTAGTGGGGTTCTTATCATAGTTTTTTACATTAGATTCTTTGGTAGGATTGCTTCCTCCCTTCTTAACTCTATGCTAAGGTCCTGCTACAGATATCTTGTTGGTTAATGAGTATTTGTCTGCTGTGATGGCTGCATTCTCAGGGTCAAAGATATTGTTATCAACTAAATGAACTTTAATTTCCTTGGGAATTGTATGACAGAAGTTTTCAAATAGCATAAGATCATAAAGAGCCTGGTAACCTTCACCAGTCTGAATGGAATGCAACCATCTGTCCAGAGCCTTGTGCATGCCATGTAAATGTTGTGAGAAAGTTACATTAGGGGCTTTTGTACAATTACGAAACCTCACTCTGTAGGCTTCTGGGACTAACTCATATGCACGCAATATACTCTCTTTAACAGTGGCATAGTCACGGCTCTGTTCATTTGTTAATGAAGTAAAAACCTCTAGTGCCCTGCCCTTTAACACACTGTGCAGCAGCATGGTGCATGGTCAATTTGTCCTCTGGCCAAGCAAGATTCTCGGCCCCCCTTTCAAAGGACAAAAAGTATCCCGTGGGATCATCCTCATTAAATGCTGGGACCATGCGTACATGTTTTGTTACATCAAAGGCAAGCCTACGGTTATCACGGGGCATATGATCATTAGGCGGAACACGCTCACGCTCCACTTGGACTCTCTCTCTCTCTCTATTTGTTTCCTCTCTCTCTCACTTTCACACTCCATTTCTAACCTCATTCTCTCTCTTTGATCTTCGCATTGAATTCTCTCTCTTTCAACCTCAAGTTGCATTCTAGCTAGTTCGAGTCTCGTAGCATCAAGGCCGTGTCATACAGAACTCGAATCCACCAGAACCCACCAGAATTAATTCAAAAATTCAAATTTTAGCCACTTCTTCCCGATTCTGGTCTATTCTTGTACGTGTTCTGGTTAGATTCTTGTCTATTATTGTGATTCGAGTGATGTTCTAGTCGTCACTCGATTGATCGAGTGAGTGAGCAAAAAGTTAGTGCATGCGTTTACTTTCTACGATTTATCGAGTGAAAAAACCGTTAAAAATTATCGAGTTACATTCTAGTCTTATTCTGGTCGCATTCGAGTCGCATTGCAGTCGCATTCTACCTATTCTGGTCATGTTCTGATGTAATTTTTATAGTCGATGCCGACTCGAATTACTTTAATGTAACTCGATACCACTCGATAATGACCGGAAGTCAACTGGATGACAAGTAGATTATTCCACTTTAAAATTGAATGTAATGGAATGAGAGTTGAATATAACCCGAATTAAGAAGAATACAACTGGATGCCGACTAGAATATGACTGGTAGATGACTGCATACTTGCTTGATGTATCGAGTGTACACTGGATGTCGACTCGAACATGACTAGAAGTACTAGAATACAAGTGGAATCCAACTAGAAGGTATATATATACGTATATAAGTAGAAATATGTGATCGAGTAGGTAAGATGCAAACATGATACCAATATATTATAAATAGAAGATTATGAACAATTTAACTTGAATCAAAGGAAAGACATGACATGAGTATATGTTAATGCAAAGGTATTGAACAGAGAACTTGACATTTATGTCCACACACTTAGAAAATTGGGCTTAAATTGTGTGGCTTATATGGCGTTGCAGGTATATTCAACAGAGAAGTTTAATATTTTCGATACTTACAAAAAATTATGCCATTGCAATTATATTGAGAGAGAACTTAGAAATCTTTTGACACTTATAAAATTGGGTTCAAATTGTGAATGGTACATGTCATAGCAATTATGTCTACAAGAGATCTATGAAAAGACTTGGAAACTTATAAAATGCCATCGAGTGTAGTGTGGTATATGTCATTGGAATAAAATGTCTTTGGACACTTTTAGGTCACATGCAAACATGATAGTAATATCATATAAATTGCACATTTATGAACCAATTAATTTGAATAAAATAAATTACATGACCTGGGTAAATTTTAATGCAAAGGTATTGAACAGATAAATTAACATTTATGTCCACATACTACTGGGGTGCCTGTAAACCAATCCTCCCTTTATATACTCAAAGGTTCCTCATTGAGTCACCTTCTGCCTATTCGAGTCACGTTCCACTTACGTTCGAGTTACGTTCAACTTAGTTCCACTTACGTTCGACTTAACATCATGTAATTCTGGTCATGATATACTGACATTCCGGTCTCATTCTGGTCATTCGAGTTTCAATCGACTTGGGATCGAATAGTCTTCTTTCCATATCCGGTTTCCTTCGAGTCACTTACTGGTTAACATCGACTCATATTTGGGTTACATTCGAGTCCATCGAGTTACGTTCGAGTTACATTACGGTCATTGACGGGTCGCATTCTACTCTGAAGTCACACTCGATTAAGGCCGCGTAATTCTCGTCAATTCCGGTGAAAAGTTCGATTCCAGTGGGTTCTGGTGGATTCGAATTCTGTATGACGCGGCCTTCACTCATAGAACTGCCACCAGAATGAGCACTAGAAATGCGCATGGCACTCCTTAGAGTTCTCGGACTTGTCGGAATTCTTGGGCTCCTTGGTCTTGTTGGACCCCTAGGAACTCCCACACTACTCTCTCTAGCGGGAGGCAAGTGAAGACTGAACCCACTAAAGTCTGGTGAAGCCGAAACGTACATTTGCTGAGGACCTTCGCTAAAATCTCTTCTTCAGAGTCCTTGGACTCTAACTCAACATTTATAAACCTAGCTAGAATATGTAACTCTCCATCAGTGAGAGCTCGGACCGACTCGGGTGAGTGTGTGAGCAGGAAAGCTCCTACACTATTTTCAGTAATAGTCGGCATGGTGGCGGCAAAGGCAAAAATACGTGGGCAGCAGAACAAATATCAGGCAGAGAACTAGCTTATTGAATCACACAACAAATGGCATGGCATGCTAAATTGCAGGTGATCTCTTTAAAATAACATTCTAACCATGACTCGTGAATCATGAATCCTCCATATGATATAAGGTGTGATTTATACAAAATTGGGATCCTGGCATAAGGTTGCCAAAACAATCCTGGCCGAGGTCGCCAAAACAAAATGGGAACCCTCCGGTCACTATTTTGATATATCGACTGTTACGAATTCTCTTCAGAACTCATACAAAGTCTAAATAGGCCTCGGACACAACAACGCGAATCTGACTACTTCAAAAGACAGGCACGGTTAATATCCCAATTCATGTAAATCTACACTGCTATCACATGGACGGAAATCATATTGATACAGCGTCAATGGATTCATATCATATTATAATTTACTTCTGTCACTGTACAAAAGCCTACTGTGAAGTAAATTATATAGGCACTCCTCAAGACGAAATGAATTTGGCTAAGCAGACTTCTCAAAAATATCAGAAGTGAACTTGATTAACTATCAAAGAAACATGTTTATAAATTACTCCTATAAAGTATCAAGACTCCTCACTTAAGCAGACAATAATAAATACAGTTAATTTGATTGAGAATTAAAGATTTTTTTTTACTCAAATGACTCATCAAATATTGGGTGCTTAACACCTTAAGAGCGGGTGGTTGAGTATATTTCACTGTGCCGCCCAGCGGGGGGGTTTTACCATGAATTGGGTTGTTTCCGTGCTCTTTTTCATGTATAAACAAGACCCAGAGTGTAATACAAGTATGTATCCCTGAAAGGGCGTAAATTTAGCTTTCCAATGACACCTGAACCATCCTTCTACGATCACTGGTTGTCATGCAACGATCGTGCAACCGAAGGGAAAAATCGCTAAAATACGGTAATTTCTTTATATAATTACGTATATAGTGAGGAAGTGAGGGTGGATGTAAGTGGAGTACATCTCAGTCAGTCCACGGCGGCCGTGGCGAGTGGTCATGAGGTAACCCAATCTCCTCCCGTCGCTCGTCTCTCTCTCAGAGCCAATATTGCGCCAAAATTGCACACAGACTTAAGTCGGGCCCCGCCACATAGTCCAAATTTTTCGATACGGACTTATGTCGGGCCCCGATAGACAAGGGTTAATTAAGCCAATAAAGTATAAATGTCCCACTGGGGATGTAGTCAAAAACAATATGGGATATCTGTATGACAATGTCAGCCCTATCTATCTATCTATTGTCTGACGCCGTGATCCCCGAAGGGGTGGCCACGAACGAACCGCCCCCATGCACCTCTGTCCCCAGTCAGTCGACGCCCCTCCCCCCAACCAGCACCGCCTTCGTTCATGTAGTTCCTCACTCCATCCTTCCACCTCATATTCGGTCTACCTCTCCCCCTCTGTCCCTCCACCTCGCTCTCGTACACCCTCTTAGTCATTCTCTCGCTTTCAGCCCTGGTGGTTCTTAATGTGCAAATAATAGGGTACCGAAAATCATTAATCATGCATTCTTTAAGTAAGCTATTTTACTGGAATGTTAAATATGTAGGGGTGGCATTTATCACACAAATACCCTGTATGAACATCCTAACTAATGCGCACATATAAAATATATAACCAAGTTCATCAGAGATACAATATATAATTATATCTTTGATCAAAAGGTCAATCAACACACATAAATATAAATCAATACAAGAGATCACTGCAAAAATGTATCTATTGAGAATAGCAAGGCTCCGTATCAACACACAAAGATTCACACACACAATCGTGTCTGTAGTTCAAGATGCCAGGAGCAGCCCTCCTCTGCCATCAGCTGTCACTACTCATCTTTGTCTGAGGGACCGCGTACACACGCACACACACACGCCTGCAACACCAGCAGTCGCCCTCAACCTGCCACACCTAGCCCTCGTCTTCCTCCTCTGGGTGCCGGCGAGGGAGTATATATACGGGCGGGGTCTTATGCTCACTGAGGGGCACTCCTCCACATTCAAAATGTCCAAGATGACAAAACACAGTTATTGGTCCCATATATACATTAGAGGGTGAATATCCCAATCACAAGACCCTCACTCGATAGATAGACACCGCCCACACAATCTATTTCACAAGGCATCCTCGGACAATGCGAGGTATTCATATAAGCACAGATAATATCACTTATCAAGTCTTGCAAACCCTCGACTTATTATAAAGTTCTAACATCATATAATCTCATTTGCCCATCATAGTTTCTTAAATACATCATGCCACTTGTAAAATTACACTGATTGTAATCCTGGACACATTAATAGTCCATGGGCTGATATAAATAAGATAATGCAATATTAGGCAAGAACCCGTCACTCTTAGAACCGTTAGTTGGGTCCTCTATAGGGAGATATTCCACACGCCTTGTCTTTTACAGTAGTAGTGTCCCTATATAAATAATTAACTGTTTTTCAACATTTAAAAGCACATAGATGATATACTGCTCACACAAGTGATGTCTTGACGTCCTGGCGCTGGCCAAGGGCCGGTATACCTTACAATATATATATATACTGTATATAAATATTACATCTCAAGATTGTACTATTTGCAATGCAATCATTATAACCATCACTCATATAATTTTAAGATAATATACTTACTATGAATGATCTAATGCAGGTAGCTATACATTCTGAGGGGGTATTCATTGTATCTCTTTATAAATTCCCCCTTCTAAACATCATGAGTCAGGAACCGTTCCCATGCCATTTAACCCCTGTCAAATGGGGATATTTGTAACTTCTACTACCTGCCTTAATTGCAGGCATATTTACCTTAAACGAGCTTCATTCCATGCTCTTTTTCATGCATAAACAAGAGCCAGAGCGTAATACAATTATGTATCCGTGAAAGGGCGATAATAGAGCTTTCGAATGACACCTGAATCATCCTTTTATGACCACGGGTTCTGTTGCAACAATGTTGCAACACGAGGGCAAATACCCTAAAATATGGTAATTTCCTCAGAATATCCTTGTCCTCGCGAGGAAAAGGATGTAGAGGGTTGTGGTGGGGACCCCATCTGCCTCGCTCGGCCCGTGCTGAGCGGTCAGGGCCCGCCTGTCACCCTCCCAACGCGTGGACTCTCTCTCTGAGCCGATAATGTGCTAAACATTCCTTGCGACTATTGTCGGGACCCGCTGGATAGGAAACTTTTCTCTCACTCGACATACAGGTATGTCGAGACCCGCGGCTTGAGTGTTAAGCAATCGTGCATTTGGGTCTCTCTCTCATGCCCTCATCCTATGACCGGAAGGTGTGAGGGAAATTTCCTTCACCTCTGGGAGGTAGGGAGACGGTGTGTAGTGAGGCTAGGTGGGAAGGTGAACTGGCAGATAGACTTTAGCAACGAGCAAGAGAAAATAGCTCAGAGATTCCTCTAAATATAGGGAATTCTCTATTTACTTATATATTTAGTACTTCTGTATACTATATTCAGTTGTTACTTGAATAAATACACAAAGTTGGTTTTGGATACCAAACAGTCTTTCCTTTTCCCCTTTGCATATATATAGGGGAGGTGTGGTGGAGTGGTCTTGCCACTGGCCTGGTAATCCAAAGGTCCCGGGTTCAAATCCCGATGTATCAATGGGAAGATATTATTGGGATGGAATTTGTGCTGTACCTAGTATCAGTGCATTACCACAAGCCCACCGACACGTCAATAAAATACCCTCATTGTTCCCTGATTAAATAGCACTGTATGAATATTCCCATATTCAAAATATGCTATAGGGGTGCAATGCTTGGTGAGTTGTCTGCTCAACAGGTGGCGTTGTGTGTGTGTAAGTGTGAGAGTCCGAGTGTAGGGGGTTAGACAGTGAAGCACGGGAACGAGGTGGCTTCAGATATGGGGTCGTTTCGGGCCATGAGTGAGCACCATGCCTCATGTGAAGGCAAGATGGCAGGTGCTCGTTGTACTCTACGTGCTTCACATGTCTCACTCCCTAGACTGGAACAAGACCTCACGGGCTTCACTGTTCATTGTAAAGCGGTGAATGTTAAGGCTCTCAGCCTATGACCGAGAGGAAGTAAGTTGGAATATTAAAAAAAAAAAAAAAAAAAAAAAAAAATATATATATATATATATAATATGTATAAGGTATAAGTGGGAGCAGTGAACGAGAGCTGAGATCAACCTACACTACAATTTCTACAATCAACCTATAACTAAAACATAATGTATCAACTCCTAAGGACATCGACACCTTAAGTCATCCTTACTAAGAGTAGTACTTAACCCTTATAAGATAACATAGGAGCGTATCTCAAAACGTCTTCCTAATCTTAACCCCTACTTACAGTGACTGTCAAAAGTCATTCGTAACATAAATATACATATATATATATATATATATATATATATATATATATATATATATATATATATATGTATTTACATATATATACAGTATATATATATATATATATATATATATATATATATATATATATATATATACTGTATATATATTAATGCTTTGATGAAACCTCCAGAGATTCCATAAAATATGGTATTCGTTCTTTCATGTTATATCCTCTTTCCGTTTATCCTCAGAGGACCTGTCAGATATTTTGTTATAGACACGATAGAGGAGAAAGAAGAAAGGGAAATTATGAGTGTAGAAGTTATCTATGTATTTATTTAGTGTTTGCCAAATGAGAGCTGGTGTATTTTATGTATTTCATTGAGCAGTATGTATGATGATTAGTTACAGGATTTAAAACTATATTACACCCGAAAAATTTGGAGAGAGAGAGAGAGAGAGAGAGAGAGAGAGAGAGAGAGAGAGAGAGAGAGAGAGAGAGAGAGAGAGAGAGAGAGAGAGAAAGAGAGAGAGAGAGAACTAGAGCGGGAAGGGTTATACTTAACGGTAGCGGCTGAGGTCAGAAGAGAGATGGAAGGTGGTGGATAGAAGATACAGAGAAGATAAAGTTAGGAGGACACAAAGGAGACAGGAGGTGAGAAATGAAGGAAGTGAGAAAATACTGGAAGGGATACACAAAAGGAAGATAGGAGATAAATAGAAGATGATAAGGGAAAGAAAGAATATTATAGTGGACTTTGTGAGGTAAAGGAGGTCGGTAGGAGAGGGCGAGGGTGGAATGCTAACAGTGGTGATATACAAAGGAATACAAAGGAGAACAAATTGCAACAGGCCATTGGTCCTTACGGGGCAGTTTGGATATCTAAAACTATTAATCTATTCACTATGAGGTAGAGAAAAATATAGCACAGAAGAAGGCTCCTCCCCACCACAACTTCCTCCAGCTAATGCTGGCATGGAAACAGTTAGAGAAATACCATGTAGTA
This sequence comes from Paralithodes platypus, assembly GCA_032716605.1. Lineage (NCBI taxonomy): Eukaryota > Metazoa > Arthropoda > Malacostraca > Decapoda > Lithodidae > Paralithodes > Paralithodes platypus. Next base: position 12,192,195 of record CM064500.1, read on the forward strand.
TGGAAAAACTGACACGGAATTTCGGATAGGACAGGGAGAAAAATTAAGTTGATTTGTAATCTAAGCTAACTCTATTACTACAAATTCTGAAAGGGAGATGTATGAATATCAATATACATTGCGCTATGCGTTGACACTTCGTTGCGCGTTATTGTGAAAGAAACTGTGTTAATTGGGGGTTATTTGCCAAGTGATTATCCAGATAGTTCTCGAATGTATCGACAGTATTACAGTTTACAAGGTTCGAGGGTAGTCTGTTCCAATTACTCACAACACGGTTGAAGAAGAAATGCTTCGCCTCATGAGAATGAAAACGCTTGCCTATAATCTTATAACCATTGTTTCTCGTGTTTGCTTGATTGATCGTAAATCATTCGCTTACATTTAGATTGCTGAATCCCTTGAAAATTTTGAACACCTCTATTAGGTCACCTTTCATTCTGCGCTTTGTTAAGCTAAACAAAACTAGTTCTTTTAAAGATCTTCGTACGGTTTATTTACGCAATCTAGGTATCATTTTAGTGACTCTGCGTTGCACCTTTTCAAGTTTATTTATGTCCTTTCTGTAGTACGGTGACCAGAATTGCACGCAGTATTCGAAATGGGACCGCACCAATGAGTTGAATAGAGTAAGTATGATTTTTTCCGATTTGAATTTAAATGTTCTGCCAATGAAACCCACCAATTTATTAGCAGTTATTATTACCTTTGTACACTGTTTACTCCCTTTAGGTCACTTGATATTTTAACTCTCAGATCCTTTTCGTTATCCGTATTTGATAGTTGAATGTTGTTCATTGAGTAATCTTTTTTAGCGTTGTTACTACCGATGTGTAATACTTTGCATTTTTATGTTTAATTTTATTTGCCATTGTTCTGCTCAGTTAATAGAGTGTCTAGGTCACCACGCAGTTTTTGCCAATGTACGGTTGAGGTTACTTTATTAGTAATTTTTGTATCGTCAGCAAATTTCGAAATTTTGTATTCTATTCCTTCGTCTAAGTCGTTTATGTAAATTATAAAAAGAATAGGACCCAATACCGAACCCTAGGGAACGCCACTATTTACTTTGCACCAATCAGATTCTTCACCATTTATTACGACTCTCACTGTTTACGGTCTGAGAGCCAATTTTCGAGCCATTTCATATTTTTTTCTGCTATGCCATGAGCTCTTATTTTGTCAATTAGTCGCTTATGGGGTACGGTATCGAAAGCTTTCTGAAAATCGATATATTTTATGTCAACTGCTCTATCCTTATCATATGATTTGTAAATGTCATTGAAGAAATTGAGTAATTTGTTAAGCATGAACGTGTATTTCTAAAATCATGCTGGGAATCTTTTATTAAATTATTTTCTTCCAAATGTTTTACTATTGTGACGTCTACCAGCATTGGCAGAATCGCCTCTCGTTAGCCACTAGCACTCGCCAGGAACATCGAAATGGGCTACAGTTATCCGAGAATGATGTTCTTTCTTTCCTTGTGCTCGCATTGTCACAGACAGTCCAGTGGTGGTCTTTGTTTTCGTCTGTGACAACGGGAAGTATTTTATATCATTAATAGAATATAAGATGCATTGTGTAGAGTTACGGAGAGAGAGAGAGAGGCGAGAACGTAGTGGTAATATGTGCGTGCGTGTGTATGTATGTGCTGCCTCGCTCGGAGGAGTTTTCCCGCTCGCGTGGGCTTTCCCTCGCCTTTGATTGGCTGGCGGCTCCTGGCTCCTGCTGCCTCGTGACGTATCGGCCCGTGATTGGCCGACCATCGCGCCTTTGTGGGCTCGTGTGTGACTTGCCTCCTGCGTGAGTGTCCACAGGAGCTGTTCTCCTCAGGACAGGCTTGGCGTGCATCCTTCTAACATCCCTTTGCATACTTTCTTCCGATCACCCCCTTTACCACTGTCTCTCTCTCTGACCTTCTTCTTTTCCATTGCTTCTCACCTTTATTCAAGTACTTGTCCCCTTGGGTTCTGCATACGGTTTCCATAGCCGGCCCATTGTACTGTATGCGCCGTCCTCTGAGATATTTACATGTACTTAGAATAGGTTTGAGGGTTCTTAGTTAGTATAGGTTAAAGAACTCTGTGTGTCTCCATTACTGATTTAGTGTTTCTGCTCTTTGATTTAATGCTAGACTGGGATAAGGTATCTGTAGTCATTGTCCCCGATGTGTGTATGGTTTGTTTATACTTACACAACTTCGACCGGTCCTGTGGTTGCCTGTGTTGTCTTTTCGCTTGCGTTCTTTACGAGTGCAGCATTGTGTTTACTGAGGGTTTTAGCCTGTTCCAGTTCCACACTTTGCTGCCTCTTTGCTTGTGTTTACAGGGTCGCCAGGATAGAACCAGATACTTGTGATCTGGATCTATCAAGAGAGCACCCTAGTCAATTAACGTAACCTAAAGGATGCAGTCTTAAGGACATCGCTAGGCTACGAGCCTGTCTTGCTCAACCACAGTTCCTTACCTAGAGTATTCCAGCTAGACATTATTAATCGACTAGACACTTATTAGTATTTAATATAAGCTCTTTGATATGTACGTATTATTATTCACAGCATTTATTAGTCTAGGTTGTTGTTGAGTTGCACAACCATAGCAGACTGTTTCGTTGATGAGGAAGTACTTCTTTTAGTGTCGAGCATTGCTACCGTTGCGCATTTATAGTATTCTCGTGTCAGTTAACATTATATGTCCTATCTTTTAGTGTATTCAATTTACACGTGTGGTGTCCTGCCTCCTGCCTTTATATAGTTTAAGATACGAGCATCTTATGAGCATCAGACTTTCTTCAGAAGTTTCCAGGTCTATGCTGTAGGACTATACTTCACTTTCTTTCAGATAGGAGTGAAGAGTTTATTGTTGTTTAGAGTAACTGTATTGAAGCATCTTTTTATTGTATTAAATCTTGCAGTGATTTAATTGATCTTTCCATAGATTCCTTTTTATGCATTTTAACATAACTTGCATCTTGTTTGTTATCAGGCTATACCAGTGTGGGTTAGCCTGAAGTATAGTACATTTATGCCCAGTTAAGGATACCCCGTTATCGCAGATTAACCCTGGAGGGTATAGGTGTTTTTGTTCGCCGGCATATAAGTTCGAGGGTTTGGATCTAGCGTACCGTTGTTGCATAGTGCCCTATTACTACTCCAATCATTAAGTGCCCTTGTTTTATTCGTAGCCCCGGTCGTAACACTATTTTGTCCCTTATAATGGTTTCCATTAATTTGCAAATTACTGATGTTAAGCTAATTGGTCGATAATTGCCTGGAGAGGACTTGTTTCATTTTTTGTATATGGGCGTCACGTTAGCTAGTTTACATTCCTTTGGAACTGTCCCAACATTCAATGATTCGTTGAACAGATTTGAGAGTGGGTTTAATAATTCGTAATTTGCTTCTTTTAGGATCCTTGGGGATATTTTATCTGGGCCAGGAGTTTTATTAAGGATGGAGTGAGGAAGTATATGAATGAAGGCGGTGCTGGTTGGTAGGAGGGGCGTCGACTGACTAGGGACAGAGGTGCATGGGGGCGGTTCGTTCGTGGCCACCCCTTCGGGGATCACGGCGTCAGGCAATAGATAGATAGATAGTTTTATTAACTTTCAAATTTTTGATTGAGAGCAGGATATCGGCTTCATAATTCGTAAAGTTTTCGAGCTCAGTGACATTTGATTGATTCGTAGGGGTAGGTAGGCTACCGGTAGTATCTTCTGACGTGAAGACTGATGCAAAATAGTTATTTAGGATATTCGCCATTTGTAATTTGCTATCGGTATGATCTCTATTTTCCGTAACAAGTGGGCCTATTGTTGAAGTTACATTTTTTGTTTTTTCTTATATAGCTGTAATACTCGTTCGGATTGGAATTACTGGAGCTGGCAATATGGAGTTCCAGATTTGTCTTTCTTCGTTTGATGAGATTTTTGGTTGTTCGACACAGTCTATCGTGTTCTAATGTATCGCTATTTTCTGAGTTGCATTTCATTTTTGGTATGCCTGCTTTTTTACGAAGAGGCTGCTTTTTATTTAATTATTCCACCATTTTGGCTTATATTTGCCCGCTTGGCGCATAGAGGGACGCATGTATTTATGGCTTTGTTTAGGTTATTAGATAATATTTTCCATAATCGATTTACATCATGAGTTTCTGTCATTTCACTCCAGTTAGTATTAGCGAGATGCCTTCTAAGTTTGTTGAAGTCGGCCCTTCGATAATTTGGTACTTTTTCAGTGCTCTCGTTTTCTTTGTCATTATTTACTTTTATGGTTAAGGACACTATCCTATGGTCACTAGAGCTAAATTCCGGTCCGATTTTGACCCTATTTACCAGTCTTTCATTTGTCGTTAGAATAATATCCAGAATGTTATTTCCCCTCGTGTTGATAAAGGGCACTTTCCTGAAGATTAGCATATAGATCATGTCCCGCGTGAGCATTTAGTGGTTCGCCCCATGTTGTGACTGGCAGATTAAAATCGCCAAATATTACTGCTTCTTCCTGACAACTTATTTCTGCTATTTGAACATAGAGTTTCTCGTTTGTATCGGGTGATTGTGCAGGAGGTCAATAAATGAAGTCAATTATTACCTTGCTTGCTTGATTATTTATTTGAATGTAACTAGCATCAATATTATTTATGGCAGGGTCGGTTACCTCGATTAGGTGAAGATTACTTTTAACATATAACAGAACCTTTCGCAACTGAAAGGAAGTATAACCTGGTAATGCATATTCCGCCAAATAATATCGCTTCTCAGTGTTGATCCAAGATTCTGAAACACCGATTATATCACAGTCCTCCATACATGCAAGTGCTTCCAGGTCTTCAAATTTGTTTTGCAAGCTGCGTGCAATAACGTAGCAGACTGTGATATTATTTTGGATAGGTGAATGGCAAAGGGGAGGGGGAGTGGTGGGGAGGGTTACTGACTAGCAAAGGAGAGAGATGAAATTAGATGGGAGGAGGTGGATAGACGGCTTGGAAGTTGATATACAGAAACATAAGGAAGAGAGAATACAGAAGCAATCACAAAGGATATTGAAGAGTGAGTGGATAAAAGGAGGAAAATATGTTCGATGAAAGTCTAGCCTGTGAAACAAAGGCGGTCGGGAGGAGAGTGCAAGGGCGAAATTATATGAGTAGCGATCCTCTGAATGACATGGGGTGGAGGAGATAGTTAGAAGTGTGGCAGCGGACAAAGGATAAATAGATGGCAGAATATATCTATGGGGCAGGAGGGGAAAAGTAGGAGTGGAAATGTTGAGGATGGAAGCATGGAAGGGAGTCAGAAGAAAGAGAGAGGGGGGGAAATAGAGAGATAATGGGAAGGGAGAGGATGGTCAGAAAGAGAAAGTGGGGACATAGGAAACATGAGGAACTGAATATCATAATGAGGGTAAGGACGGAGCGGTAAAAGCTGGTGATCCAGTGTGGCAGGATGGAAGAGCTACCAGTGGTAGTGGTAGAGGGCAGAGCAGATGAGGAAAGATAAACAGGAATGGAGATGAGATAAGTATGAACAGTGATGATGAAGATAGGAATAGGGTAGGGATATAGAGATGGTAATATACTTTATCCGAAACAGTATTAAACATAAACACCACGAACATTATACTGGATGGTAAGTAATGGTGAATGGAGAGAGAGAGCGAGAGAGACCATATATAATACAGAAAACGATATGGGAAACAAACACAAAATGTAAACAAATCACAAATATATCAGTACTATAGATATCATTTCAGTTACAGAGAGCCAAAAGAAAAAAAATAATACACCAAATTGTATGCGTTGGTCCATAGAATTAAAGAAATAAGATGGAAACTACAGCAAAGGGGAGAGAAGCTATGGGAATGTCAGAGGAAGAAAGTAAAACATTATTACTGGAGTGAGGAAGGAGGAACAATAATATAAACACTGGTGAGACTAAAGACGATTGTTGAGGTCCCCAGAGATCAATTAATTAAATAAAGAGGGAGGGATTTGTCCATACCTCCAGGGCTTGAAGGGGGTAGGGTTTATTTATTGGTTTATTTATTTATTAATATAGTATTATATCTAGTTTCCTCCCAAGACCTCCATCAAACCTTAAAACATACCCCCAAGACACAGGGGTCCCATGTTTTCGTTTGCAAAAATGTCCTGGCCGAAGGCCGATTCCTCTTAAAGTACAGGCTCGCTATTGCTCGCCAGGAACAAAATCGACACCTAAATGACACAAAAGGTCTTATAATCGTCTAACTAATGGGGCTAAACATGAGAGAAGGGGGTCAAGATAAACCAAAGATCCTCATAGTGCTATATAATTAAAGAGGAAGGGATTTTTCAGGGATTTGATAAATGGTCTGGTTCTGACTTTTATTGTCTGACCTCTGGTTCAGAGAGACCCTTCCTAAGCTCAATAAATACGCTTGGTGGCAACAAGGGAAATAACAAATACCGTACCAGTCTACCAATCTTTTCAATAGTTTATTTATTAATAGACGGTACTATTCAGGTTAGAAATTACCTCTCTAAATCAATGGGGTAAAAGCTAGTAGTTTTCAACTCATTCATGGTATTCCTAACCTGTATGAAATAGTTTCATGACAACCAGAGTATATTGAAAAAGTTGTTATCGTAATATTATGTAAAGAACTCTGACACATCTTAATACTTCTACACCAGGATTTACTCTGCAACAATACGGGTTCGAATCCCCAACATGTCTCTATATATGCCATCAAATATACAATACAATAAGCAGGATTCAATAATAACATTGCCACCTTATCCTCACAAGATCCAACACGCATCCAACACGCACCTTTTGTCTTGTTTAGATATATTATTAGACGATTTTGTTCAGATTGGGAAGGGTATATGATAGTCAGAGGGTTAAGTGAGATATGCTATACCCTTATAATTCCCATATAATTATTCCTAAACTGTATGATATTGTCCAATAATAGCCAGAATATACAGGCAAAATGCGTCATAATCTTCAAAGGGTTAACCCATTCAGTACCGGAGACGTTCTTTTCATTTGATTCAGGCAACTATTACACGGTTTTATTCAGCTTAGGAAGGACGTCTACCCATGACAAGAGTACAGACTTTCAATCAATCCTTATATCAACCATATACAGTATTTATGTGTTTCCAGAACCCTATTATTGTTGTTGTTTACTGATACAATACCTTTCCTGCCATCACACAACTATGGTATATTCTATCCGTGCTGTTGCTTATACTGTATTGTTCTCACACTTCTTTGAGGGAAAGATAGATTGAGGGAGAAAGTTCCAGAGATTACGTCTATTGAGTGGAAGAAACACTGGGAAAATTGGTTCCCTAAGGTGAGAAAGTTGGATAGAATAGGGGTGATAATGTGTTGGAATTTATCAGATTATATGCAAGGCGGGCTTGTGGCTTTGGCTCCGCTGCATGTCTGCCTGCCGAGATCGGAGTCTCTCCGGGTGGTCGGGGGCCGGGGGAGTGCTGGAGCGACCTTGGTGACCCTGGTCTCTGGGTGTTCTCCTGCGTGACCTAGATGTGTGTGAATTTTGTGTTTTGTCTGTATTTGTTCGTTGTTCCGTCTTGTGTTGTGTGCTTTCCCTGTTCTTGCTGTCTTGAGTCGGCCACCCCTAAGAAAATAAAAACAAAAATAATAAAATAGAGTAAAATAGAAAATAAAAAATTGAAAATAGGAAAACTGGGGATTGGGCCTGAGCACATACATACATACATACATACATATGCAAGCAGCCTCTTAAGTTTCAATAAATATGTTGTTGCTTCTTTTCCTTCGTATTCCTTTGTGCTCTCTCTCTCTCTCTCTAGATGAAGTCGATGAAGGGCTATGTAGTGTACATAATAATTATGTATGAAGAATAACCACTGGCTGTGGAAATAAAATTGTATTTGTATTATTAGTAGTATTATTATACTCTCGCTCTCTTTGTCTCTCTCTCTCTCTCTCTCTCTCTCTCTCTCTCTCTCTCTCTCTTATTCCATCGCTTCGAAGAATGAGCTATGAGGACCGGTTGGGACCTCTTGATCTCTTCCCGTTGGAGACGCAGACTATGAGGTCAGCTCATCGAAGTTTTTAATATACTTGACCCACTGAGCCCCAGCTAGTTATAAATAAATGTACCACCAGGGACCGGCAGGATTTGATTTTTTTTTCTTTTCAAGAAACAATAGCGAATGGGTTAGGAATGAAGGAAAAACCAAAAAAAAACGATCAAAAAGGTCAAAACTTGGTCCTACGGAGCCCCAGAAAACAGATTTTAGAAGAGTAAAAAATTGAAGGCAAAAACACCCAAAAACCATGTTTTTGCGCGCTCAAGCGCACGCGATTGGACTTTGAGAGTTTTCAACCATCGCCAAGGTTGCGTGGGATACTTACACAGTTCCCATTCATATCTGAGCCCTCTAGGTGCCATAGGACCGGAGTACCAGTGACGACACGTTGTCATCGCTGGGGTTTAGCGTTACATACATTGCCGACGACACGTTGTCGTCGCTGGGGTTCAGTGGGTTAACGAGTTTGACAATGTAGATTATAGCACACTGCTTAGCCTCAATATGAATACAACACGCAACCATGGCTTAAAATTAGAATTGAAGAGGTTCAGCACTAGTATTTGTGGAAACTTATTCACATATTAGATCTGTTCTACCTGGAACACACTTCTCTCCGAAGTCTTAAATAGTTCTTCAGTAGAGCAATTCAAGAAGAGAGTAGATAGTATTTTGAACACTCTGTAAAGAATGTAGTGCACTAATATGTCTCTCTCTCCTTCCCCTTCGAGTATCTCCTCGGAATGCACCGCAAGGTCTCCGATATAGTAACTATTCATTGTAACTCCTTGTAAAAAAAAATTCTCTCTATCTCTCTCTCTCGTTTATGTTTTTGTTTTGGTAGTGGTATAATGGCCTGCCATAATATCGCACCAGATAAGCGAGAGAGAGATCTGAAACATGGGGCCGATGATGGAAATAACTTCCCTCAAGTAGGATTGATCTTTTTCCTATTTATATGGGATAAGGTTGGTTACTTTCCACGCCATGGTAGAGTGGGGAAAAAATGCGAACTATCTGATTACAATCATACATTAATCACTCTATATGCAATGCATAACAGGTAGTAAACAGTAACCTTTGACTGTGATTGTTGCCTAGCCCTTACCCCTTCTGTTCTGTAGGTCACGAATATATACAGTATATATATATATATATATATATATATATATATATATATATATATATATATATAACTCCTTTATCGTCAGTATTGACCGGGGGCCCCAGCAGCGGTAGGCCAGAAACTTTACATTTGCAGGGATGTTGCTGTCACCTGTCACCACGAATGACTGGTGGTGAGAGATAGATAGATAGATAGATAGAGAGAGAGAGAGAGAGATAGAGAGAGAGAGAGAGAGAGAGAGAGAGAGAGAGAGAGAGAGAGAGAGGGGGGAGGGGGGTGAAGTGAGATAAACAACGTATTTGAAAACATATATATGGAGGAACTTGTATATAACACGAACGTACAACGTAATCGCAAATTTGCAAAGCGATTACCATTCTTACTCAAACATATAATCTGTACAGAAAGTAAGAAACTCCATAAATCAGATATGTATTTCTATCACTAAGCCAGGGAGCTGCTGGAAGACTTTTAAGAGGTTTTACTGGTGTGACGCATGTCCAATGTGAGCATGCTGTACAGAACGCCTAGTCATGCCCCACTCTCGCTAGGATCGTCAGGGCAGGAACTTTGGCTGTAGTCTATGTAGAGTTTCCTAACTTAGTTCATGTGAGCTGTTGTACTATAAGTATTATGAATATGTATTTTGTTTTCATCTGAGTCAACGAGTTCTATTTTATATCATTAGTTATAAGTATTGTGTGTAAAACTTATTTGTAATGATGGGAAGAGAAACAGCCACCGTTGGGGGTCAGTGGGTGCGCCAGCAGGGAGGTGGGCCTAACTCACTAGCACTCCCCCCCCCCCCCCCCCGCCCCTCAGTGCTAGGGGAGCCTTTGTCTATCCCAGAGGAGAGAGAGAAATTACGTAATGGTTGTCAGTGGGCGGTCCTTAGTAGTTCACGTTGGGCTCACTAGAGGGATGGGTATAAAAAGGGAAGCCTAGCCATTTTTTACATCAGAACTCATTAGGCAGAGTGACTTCTCATTTCCCTTGCTAACTATATATATTCTTCTGACTGATGTGAACTTTCTCTACTACCTTACATTCTTATCTCCTCTTTTCCCTGCCTGTTTAACTTCCATGGTCCCGTTGGTGCAGAGCTAGTCAGCCAACGTATTATCGCTTGAGTTCTCACGAGATACTTGCCTATTAGATAGCCTATTTTGGAAGGGTTAACTTAGAATAGGATTGATTTATGTTTGTTGCACTTGTATATGCATTTCCCTGTGTGTTATTATTATTATTCCTGGTTTCTGCTAGTCTAGGTAATGCTAGACTGGGGTAAGGCTTTTCTGTGTTACGAGTTGTTGTTTGATGCAGTGGTTAAGCGATAAACCTGCATACTCGTTTCGGTTCAGTGAAGCCTAGTTTGTCTTCGCGGCTGACTGTGTTGAGTTAATAATTTACAGTGCGTGAGGGCAAGAGCCTAACCACCCTGTATTTTATTAACAGTTTGTTTTTACTTTGTCAAGGAGCCGGGAGAAAACCAGATACAAGGGATCTGGATTTCTCAAAGTGCACTTGTTAGTTTTAACGTAATACTTTAAACAGTTGTGAGGACTTCGCTAGGCTACGAGCCGTTTTTGCTCAGTCACTGCTACCTTTTGCCCACAGTACCCCAGCTAGACTTTACTCGATTAGTAGATACAGAATAGTATTGAAGCTTTCCTTATGTATGATATTGTTTATGCACTATTGATTTCATGTGTTGCAAGCTTGGCTACTTTAGTGATTAGTGGCCCACGAGCACAATCCGAGTAGGCTATTGCCGTTGCATTTGCGGAGTACTTCTTTTTAATGTTTGCCATTTACTATTGCATATTCTTTTAATTATTCTTATGCCAATTTAAACCTTTAATAGTATTTAATTGCCAGTGTTTTTGCTTATTGAATTACTGTTCAAAATCCGATACGTACTTCTTACGAGCATCCGAGAAGCATCTAACTTTTTTCAGAAGATTCCTTGCTCGATGCTTAAGGACTATTAATTAACGTAACGTAATAGTGCCGATCCGAAGTAGAGGGTGGAGGACTTCTTAAGTTCTTAGTCAAGGGTGGATTACTTCGGCTTCGGGCAACACTATTCTTTGGTGTTGTTGTTTCTTACTTCTTTGTTTGATTGTTGACCAGACTAGAGAATTCCTGTCTCTTTATTAGTCTGTTGTTGAACACTAGTACCGAGTTCTTGTATACCCCGTTATAGCAGATTGAACTTTGGAGGGTATTGGTGTTTTTGTTCGGCTGGCAGTACTCAGGGGTTGGGATCGTGTGTTTCCGTTGTGGCAGCGAGCCGTATTAGAGTCCTGATTGAGAGCCCTTGTGTACCCGAGTGCCAGGTCGTAACAAATGGCGACCTTGCTTAGGATTTTGTGAACAGTATAAATTTTTGCAGAGTTGTACAACATTTGTTTGTTTGTATTTTAGCGTGCATATTGAAGAATATTTTTTTTTGTATGGCAATTAGTAAAGCATTTAAGAGACTCCAGTTAATTTAGTAATTAGTGCTTGCATAGGAAGTTTAACACTTTTGTCTCGAGAATTTTTTTGTGGACTTCAGTATGTCGTGCATTAGCACTGACGATGAGCGAGAGATGCCATTTGAAGGTGTGCCGTTAGTAACCAGTGAGGAGGATGCTAGAGTTTTTGTGAGTAAGCGGTACCACGTGACGGAGGAGAGGCTGACTGGGGTGGATGTTTGTGGCTTGCACCTGATAGCCAAGGTTTTGGGCATTTCCAATGTAGTAGGGATGTCCAAGGGGGAGCTGATTTCCTGGGTGTTGCGTGGGCGACATGGGGTTTCGGAGGAGAGGGCGTTTGGGGGGGGTTCCTCCCCAGATCCCCTCTCACTCGACTCCCACAGTGCCGTCCACTCACTTACCGGAGGTTAGCACTCTCCCACAGAGGGATGAGAATTGGCAGATTGGAGTGCCCTCGGGTGGTGCACATGGTGGTTCCCCAGTTTTTGCCCCCCCTCCTTCAGTAGTGGCAGCTCCCTCTTCCTGCCTGTCTCCAGATATGGTATTTAGACTTGAGCTTGCTAAGATTGAGGCTAGGAAGCAGGAGAATGAGACCAGGAGGCATGAAAATGAGACTAGGAGGCAGGAGGATGAGACGAGGAGGCATGAGATTGAGTTAGGAGGCATGAGGCTGAGCTTAGGTACGACTCGGAGAAATATTGTGCTAAATTAGATTTAGATAAGTCTCGTGCAGAGTCGACAGGGACTCGGATGGGCCGTGAGGGCCAAGTAAGAGAACAGTCCTTGGCCCAATTAGTCAAATTGGTGCCGGTATTTAGTGAAACTGAAGTCACAGAATTTTTTAATCGTTTTGAGAAGAAGTGTAGGGAGCATAATTGGCCTGAAGAGAAGTGGGCAGCTCTAGTCTCCTCAAGACTTACGGGTAAGGGTCTGAAGGCTTATGATGCACTGCCTTTAGAGTCTTGCATTGACTACCCAGAATTGAAGAGAGCTGTCCTACGGGCATACGAGTTGCAACCGGAAACATATCGATTGAAGTTTCGGGGTGTTACAAAGACTAGGGAGGTGACCTTTCTTGAACATGCCCGGGACTTAAAAGATGCACTTAAAAACTGGACACGTTCTGAGAAAGCTGAGACGGCAGAACAGTTGACTGAGCTGTTTCTGCTCGAGCAGTTTTATAAGTGTACTGGTGCAGAAATGACTTTAACTATTAAAGAAAAGAACCCAAAAACTCTACAGGAGGCAGCTGAGATGGCTGACCTCCGGCTATCACTAATTCGTGGGTGCGGGTCTGCCCAGCGTAGTGAGGCAGGTAACAAGGGGCGTGACGCCCCACCCCCCCGAGTTAGTGATATACCTTATGCAAACAAGTACAAGAGCCATGATACCAAGACTGACCACAAGACTAGCACCGTCCCATTTAAGAAGGGGCCGGGCCCTTCCCAGTACCAAGGGAAGCCCAAAGGGGAGGTGGAGTGTTATCATTGTCATAAAAAGGGGCACTTTGCAAGAGTCTGTCCTAGCAAACCACCTACAGCAGCTGTGTCTTTGGCCTGCAACATTGGTGTGTCTCCGAAGTCATCTGAGTTTGCCTGGGGCAGTTCGTCAGAGGCTGAGGCACAGCCAATGCAGAAGCACCTGGGAGGCTCGAACCCTGCTCAGGATGTTTTTTGCGACCATAGAGGGCGGGGTTGCGTGATGTGGGCGGGGCGCAAGCATGGAGTAGAGGTCTTGCGTGATACAGGTGCTTCCCAGACTCTGATGAAAAACTTGACTGGCTACCCTATAAACGCGGCTCGGGTGGTAGTGGTGCAGGGTATTAATGCAACTCGGTCATACCCGCTGGTGCGGTTGGAGTTGGAGGTGGATGGTGTGGCACGTGAATTGGATGTCGGGATTGTGGAGAAACTGCCAGTGGAGGGCGTCGACCTTCTTCTCGGCAACGACTTTGCAATGCCCGCTTCCGAGGTTCTACCCTTAGTCGTTGCCGAGAGGCCGGCCGACGTGAGTAGGGAAGAGCAAGAGTGGGTCGAGCGGTGCCAGACACAACCCATGGCGTGTGTTGTCACCCGAGCTCGGGCAGCTAAAGTGTCACAGCCTAGTCCTCCGCCTTCAGACCAGCGGAGGAACGATCAACAGGAGGAGGCTAAAGCTGGAGTTGGTTTTAAGAGTTTTGACTCGGCGGCTCTCCTGGGTGATTCAGTATTAGCACCATTACTTAATTCTGGAGTAGCCCCTGGGCCTGTCATCGAGAGTGACGAGGCTGGGCATGACGAGTCTCCACGACAGCAACGTTATGTACATCGAGAGAGACAGAGGGAGCAGCCCAGTATCGGGGAAGGTCATGCATTGCTCCGGGAGCAGTTAGATCGCTTGGCACCCTCAGATATAAGTCGGTTGCAACTAGAGGACCCTGAGCTCCAAACGTGTGCTAATGGAGCTGTAGAGCTCGACGAGGACGGCGATGCACAGCCAGGAGATTTTTTTTATTTAGAAGGCATCCCTTATAGGCGTTTTCAAGACCCTAAACGTAGTTGGCAAAAGGGGTCCGGAGTAGTGGACCAGTTGGTGGTGCCACGGGAGTGCAGGGATAGCCTACTGAGGTTGGCGCATGACACACCACTGGCAGGACATCTAGGGGTGAGAAAAACGGTGGCGGCTTTGGGGAAATTGTTTTGGTGGCCGGGGATGAAGTCTCATGTGCAGTCATGGATAAACTCCTGTGATATTTGTCAACGTGTCGGGAAACCGAACCAAGTTATTCCTAAGGCTCCGTTACACCCTATTCCTGTGATTGGGCCACCCTTTAGTAAAATTATTGTTGACATGGTTGGTCCACTCCCTCCCACTAAGGCTGGAAATAAATTTTTGTTAACCATAATGGATGTTGCCACTAGATACCCCGATGCATACCCTATGAAAAATGGAATGGCTAAGACGGTAGTCAGTAACTTGTTGTGGTACTTCTCAAGGTACGGGTACCCGGAGGAGATTCAGTCTGATCAGGGATCTAATTTCACCTCCAACATGTTCAAGCAAACAATGCAACAGCATGGGATACGAGCAGTAGTATCGTCAGCGTATCACCCTGAGAGTCAAGGGGTGCTTGAGCGGTGGCATGCTACACTTAAAAGCATGCTCAGGTGTTATTGTGCTGACAACGGTATGGATTGGGATCTTGGATTGCCTTATGTGCTGTTTGCTGCTCGGGAGGTACCTGGTGAGAGCCTGGGATTTAGTCCAAACGAGCTGATTTTTGGACACCGTGTCAGGGCCCCCTTAACATGCTGAAAGAAATTTGGGAGGGGACTGTGCAGCCTTGTCCATTATTAAAATATGTGCTTGAAAGCCGTGAGCGCATGCTTAAGAGTCTGGAGATGGCAGGTAGAAATTTGACAGAATCACAAGCTTTGATGAAGGACAGGTATGATCGCAAAGTGAGGCTCCGGAAGTTCACTGTAGGACAAGAGGTATTAATTTTGTTGCCTTTGGTTGGTAACCCCCTCTCTGCGAAGTACACTGGACCTTATAAAATTGTAGAAAAAATTTCAGACTTAGATACCTTGTTGCCACTCCAGACAGGAGGAAAAAGAACCAGTTATGTCACGTGAACCTTATTAAAGAGTATGTGAGGCGCCCCTCTGAGCCTCTCACTGTCCCTGTGTTGGCTTGTTGCGGCCGTGGTGGAGAAGGAGAGGGGGACAGTCAAGCTTCAGAGGAGGATAGCTGGGATCAACATGTTTCAGCGGATCAGTGGGCGGGGAACTCGAGCCTAAGGGCTGACGAGGCTATAGCTCATTTGCCTGAGCCGCAGTTTGATGCTATCCGTCAGTTGTTCGGTTCATACCCCACTGTATTTGCTGAACACCCAGGCCTCACTACTCAGGCTATGCATGATGTTGACGTGGGGGACCATCTACACCCTTTAACCCGCCAGTGCTACAGCGGCCCCGGCGACGCGTCTGAGGCGTCTGCGATGTATGTAACGCACAGCCCCAGGGACGCGCCCCTGAAAAAACGCGTCCGCCCTAATTGCGCCGACCGTAAAACCTCAGGTGTACCCCACTCAAGAGGGCTCAGATTTGTATGGGAACTGTGTACGTATCCCACGCAACCGTGCCGATGGTTGAAAACTCTCAAAGTCCACGTGCGTGCGCGCGAGCGTGCAATAACCTGTTTTTTTGGGATAATTGCCTTCAATTTTTTACTCTTGTAAAATCCGTTTTCGGGGGCTCTGTAGGACCATTTTTTAAGCTTTTTGAGCGGTTTTTCGTGGTTTTTCCTTCATTCCTAACCCATTCGCTATTATTTCTGGAATAAAACCATTTTTTTTGAAAACCGCCCGGGTTCTGGTGCGCAAACATTACAAAACTAGCCGGGGCTCCACGGGTTAAGTCAATCCCGTACCGTGTGCCCCCCATAAAACTACCAGCTCTGAGGGATGAGTTGGAGTATATGCTCGGTAGAGGGTTGATAGAGAAAGGCACAGTTAAGTGGACTTCCCCCGTAACACTGCAGCCTAAGCCAGATGGCAAGGTACGCTTTTGTATTGATTTCCGTAGGTTAAACGGTTTGACTCCAACTAACCCATATCCTCTTCCTCGGGATGATGATAGTGTTGACAAAATTGGTAATGCTCGTTTTTTGTCTAAAGTAGATTTAGTAAAAGGTTACTGGCAAGTACCTTTGTCCGAGCGTGCTAAAGAGGTATGTGGTTTTGTTGTGGACGGGAGTACCTACCGGTGCAATGTTATGCCTTACGGGCTTAAGAATGCACCAGCAACGTTTCAGAACCTGATGAATGAAATTGTAAAGGACATTCCAAATTGCACCGTATATTTGGACGATGTAATCATTTATGATGACGACTTTGAGAGCCATTGTGAGCACCTTGAGACCTTGTTCCGGAAACTTAGTGAAGCAGGTCTGGTAGTAAATTTGGCAAAGTGTGACTTCGTAAAAGCCACTGTGCAGTACCTTGGGTTTGTAGTGGGAAGGGGACAGGTGTGCCCTCCTCAGAACAAGGTACAGGCTATCAATAAATTTCCGCACCCAACAACCAAGAAGCAGATTATGAGATTCTTGGGTATGATAGGCTACTACAGACGCTTCATAAAAGGTTACTCAACGGTGTTGGCACCTCTCACAGATTTGTTATCTAAAGACAAAAAGTTTTTGTGGGCACCTGAGTGTGAAAAGGCTTTCACTTTGGTGAAACATTTGCTATGTACTCACCCGATACTCAGGGCCCCAGACTTTAACAGGCCTTTTCAGCTGGCAACAGATGCTAGTGGTGTAGGGGCTGGTGCCGTCTTGCTACAGACAGACAATGAAGGTGTGGAACACCCAGTAAGTTTCTTTTCTAAGAAGTTCAATGCTGCACAAAAGAACTATTCTACAATAGAAAAGGAATTACTGGCGATTGTGCTGTCGCTCAGGCACTTCGAGGTGTATGTTCCAGCCTATGGCCCAGTCGTGGTTATCTACACTGATCATCACCCTTTGAGATTCCTGAATCAATTTCACAATCGCAATATGAGACTGACCAGGTGGTCTTTGATGTTGCAGGAGTATAACCTGGACATCCGTCATATTGCTGGATGTGACAATGTGATCGCGGATTGTTTATCAAGGGTGGATGATCAGTCGTAGGCTATCACAGGTGCGTGGGTTTGAGTGGAGGAAAATAGGCTGCCCTTATAGTGCAGCCGGGAAAAACATATTAAAATATAAAAATCATATAAAAAACTCTTTCTTTTGATATAGGTAATCGTATAAGTTTGTCATAGCCTATAGAGTTTGAGTAGTCCACGAACTATCAAACGGCTGAGCTGCTGTAAGCTCGCTCTGGGAGCATGATATTGTGTCTTTTTGCTATTGTTGGGAGGAGTTATAAAATGTGAATTTTGGTTAATAATAAGATGCGTTTTGGTGATAAACTCAGCTTTGTTTTAGTGCCATGCGGTCGCTGGGTGTGAGGGGCTTGATGGGGTTCTGTGTTTGTCAGATTTTAGCTCAGGGTTGAGCAAGTAAAATCTTGGGGGAGGTGTGACGCATGTCCAGTGTGAGCATGCTGTACAGAACGCCTAGTCATGCCCCACTCTCGCTAGGATCGTCAGGGCAGGAACTTTGGCTGTAGTCTATGTAGAGTTTCCTAACTTAGTTCATGTGAGCCGTTGTACTATAAGTAATATGAATATGTATTTTGTTTTCATCTGAGTCAACGAGTTCTATTTTATATCATTAGTTATAAGTATTGTGTGTAAAACTTATTTGTAATGATGGGAAGAGAAACAGCCACAGTTGGGGGTCAGTGGGTGCGCCATGCGGGAGGTGGGCCTAACTCACTAGCACTCCCCCCCCCCTCCCCTCAGTGCTAGGAAAGCCTTTGTCTATCCCAGAGGAGAGAGAGAAATTACGTAATGATTGTCAGTGGGCGGTCCTTAGTAGTTCACGTTGGGCTCACTAGAGGGCCGAGTATAAAAAGGGAAGTCTAGCCATTTTTTGATCAGAACTCATTAGGCAGAGCGACTTCTCATTTCCCTTGCTAACTATATATATTCTTCTGACTGATGTGAACTTTCTCTACTACCTTACATTCTTATCTCCTCTTTTCCCTACCTTTTTAACTTCCATGGTCCCGTTGGTGCAGAGCTAGTCAGCCAACGTATTATCGCTTGAGTTCTCGTGATACATGCCTATTAGATAGCCTATTTTGGAAGGGTTAACTTAGAATAGGATTGATTTATGTTTGTTGCACTTGTCTATGCATTTCCCTGTGTGTTATTATTATTATTCCTGGTTTCTGCTAGTCTAGGTAATGCTAGACTGGGGTAAGGCTTTTCTGTGTTACGAGTTGTTGTTTGATGCAGTGGTTAAGCGATAAACCTGCATACTCGTTTCGGTTCAGTGAAGCCTAGGTTGTCTTCGCGGCTGACTGTGTTGAGTTAATAATTTACAGTGCGTGAGGGCAAGAGCCTAACCACCCTGTATTTTATTAACAGCTTGTTTTTACTTTGTCAAGGAGCCGGGAGAAAACCAGATACAAGGGATCTGGATTTCTCAAAGTGCACTTGTTAGTGTTAACGTAATACTTTAAACAGTTGTGAGGACTTCGCTAGGCTACGAGCCGTTTTTGCTCAGTCACTGCTACCTTTTGCCCACAGTACCCCAGCTAGACTTTACTCGATTAGTAGATACAGAATAGTATTGAAGCTTTCCTTATGTATGATATTGTTTATGCACTATTGATTTCATGTGTTGCAAGCTTGGCTACTTTAGTGATTAGTGGCCCACGAGCACAATCCGAGTAGGCTATTGCCGTTGCATTTGCGGAGTACTTCTTTTTAATGTTTGCCATTTACTATTGCATATTCTTTTAATTATTCTTATGCCAATTTAAACCTGTAATAGTATTTAATTGCCAGTGTTTTTCTTATTGAATTACTGTTCAAAATCCGATACGTACTTCTTACGAGCATCCGAGAAGCATCTAACTTTTTTCAGAAGATTCCTTGCTCGATGCTTAAGGACTATTAATTAACGTAACGTAATAGTGCCGATCCGAAGTAGAGGGTGGAGGACTTCTTAAGTTCTTAGTCAAGGGTGGATTACTTCGGCTTCGGCCAACACTATTCTTTGGTGTTGTTGTTTCTTACTTCTTTGTTTGATTGTTGACCAGACTAGAGAATTCCTGTCTCTTTATTAGTCTGTTGTTGAACACTAGTACCGAGTTCTTGTATACCCCGTTATAGCAGATTGAACTCTGGAGGGTATTGGTGTTTTTTGTTCGGCTGGCAGTACTCAGGGGTTGGGATCGTGTGTTTCCGTTGTGGCAGCGAGCCGTATTAGAGTCCTGATTGAGAGCCCTTGTGTACCCGAGTGCCAGGTCGTAACAGCTCAGTCACTGCTACCTTTTTGCCTACAGTACCCCAGCTAGACTTTACTCGATTAGTAGATACAGAATAGTATTGAAGCTTTCCTTATGTATGATATTGTTTATGCACTATTGATTTCATGTGTTGCAAGCTTGGCTACTTTAGTGATTAGTGGCCCACGAGCACAATCCGAGTAGGGTATTGCCGTTGCATTTGCGTAGTACTTCCTTTTAATGTTTGCCATTTACTATTGCATATTCTTTTAATTATTCTTATGCCAATTTAAGCCTTTAATAGTATTTAATTGCCAGTGTTTTTGCTTATTGAATTACTGTTCAAAATCCGATACGTACTTCTTACGAGCATCCGAGAAGCATCTAACTTTTTTCAGAAGATTCCTTGCTCGATGCTTAAGGACTATTAATTAACGTAACATAATAGTGCCGATCCGAAGTAGAGGGTGGTGGACTTCTTAAGTCCATAGTCAAGGGTGGATTACTTCGGCTTCGGCCAACACTATTCTTTGGTGTTGTTTCTTACTTCATTGTTTGATTGTTGACCAGACTAGATAATTCCTGTCTCTTTATTAGTCTGTTGTTGAACACTAGTACCGAGTTCTTGTATACCCCGTTATAGCAGATTGAACTCTGGAGGGTATTGGTGTTTTTTGTTCGGCTGGCAGTACTCAGGGGTTGGGATCGTGTGTTTCCGTTGTGGCAGCGAGCCGTATTCGAGTCCTGATTGAGAGCCCTTGTGTACCCGAGTGCCAGTTCGTAGCAAATGGCAACCTTGCCAGGATTTTGTGAACAGTATACAATTTTGCAGAGTTGTACAACATTTGTTTGTTTGTATTTTAGCGTGCATATTGAAGAATATATTTTTTGTATGGCAATTAGTAAAGCATTTAAGAGACTCCAGTTAATTTAGTAATTAGTGCTTGCATAGGAAGTTTAACACTTTTGTCTCGAGAATTTTTTTGTGGACTTCAGTATGTCGTGCATTAGCACTGGCGATGAGCGAGAGATGTCATTTGAAGGTGTGCCGTTAGTAACCAGTGAGGAGGATGCTAGAGTTTTTGTGAGTAAGCGGTACCACGTGACGGAGGAGAGGCTGACTGGGGTGGATGTTTGTGGCTTGCACCTGATAGCCAAGGTTTTGGGCATTTCCAATGTAGCAGGGATGTCCAAGGGGGAGCTGATTTCCTGGGTGTTGCGTGGGCGACATGGGGTTTCGGAGGAGAGGGCGTTTGGGGGGGATTCTCCCCAGATCCCCTCTCACTCGACTCCCACAGTGCCGTCCACTCAGTTACCGGAGGTTAGCACTCTCCCACAGAGGGATGAAAATTGGCAGATTGGAGTGCCCTCGGGTGGTGCACGTGGTGGTTCCCCAGTTTTGGCCCCCCCTCCTTCAGTAGTGGCAGCTCCCTCTTCCTGCCTGTCTCCATATATGGTATTTAGACTTGAGCTTGCTAAGATTGAGGCTAGGAAGCAGGAGATTGAGGCTAGGAAGCAGGAGAATGAGACTAGGAGGCATGAGATTGAGGTTAGGAGGCAAGAGGATGAGACCAGGAGGCATGAGGCTGAGCTTAGGTACGACTCGGAGAAATATTGTGCTAAATTAGATTTAGATAAGACTCGTGCAGAGTCGACAGGGACTCGGATGGGCCGTGAGGGCCAAGTAAGAGAACAGTCCTTAGCCCACTTAGTCAAATTGGTGCCGGTATTTAGTGAAACTGAAATCACAGAATGTTTTAATCGTTTTGAGAAGAAGTGTAGGGAGCATAATTGGCCTGAAGAGAAGTGGGCAGCTCTAGTCTCCTCAAGACTTACGGGTAAGGGTCTGAAGGCTTATGATGCACTGCCTTTAGAGTCTTGCATTGACTACCCAGAATTGAAGAGAGCTGTCCTACGGGCATACGAGTTGCAACCGGAAACATATCGATTGAAGTTTCGGGGTGTTACAAAGACTAGGGAGGCGACCTTTCTTGAACATGCCCGGGACTTAAAAGATGCACTTAAAAACTGGACACGTTCTGAGAAAGCTGAGACGGCAGAACAGTTGACTGAGCTGTTTCTGCTCGAGCAGTTTTATAAGTGTACTGGTGCAGAAATGACTTTAAATATTAAAGAAAAGAACCCAAGAACTCTTCAAGAGGCAGCTGAGATGGCTGACCTCAGGTTGTCGCTAATCAGGGGATGTGAATCTGTAAAGCGTGTTGATGCAGTTCCCAAGGGGCGCGATACTCCAAACCCTCGAGCTCAGGACAATCACTATAGATATAAACCTCAGTTTAAAAGCCAAGATACCAGAACTGAACCAAAGACTACAGCCGTCCCATTACAGAAGGGTCAGAACTCCGCCCCTTATCGGAAGAGACCGATAGGGGAAGTGGAATGTTTTCATTGTAGAAAGAAGGGGCATTATGCAAAATCTTGTCCTAGTAAGCCGCCAACTGCAGCCGTGTCTTTGGTGCGCAGCATAGGTGTGGCTGAAATGTCGTCTGGATTTACCCAGGGTAGTTTGCCAGCGGCAGGGTCACAGGCTATGTATAAGACTCAGGAAGGCTCGTCCCCTGTCCGTGATGTCTTTTGCGCCCATAGAGGGACCGGTAGGGTAAGTTGGGCGGGTTGCCAGCATAAGGTGGAAGTTTTGCGTGATACTGGAGCTTCACAGACACTTTTGAAGAATTTCACGGGGCGACCAATTAATGCGGCACGGGTGGTTGTTGTTCAGGGTATTAATGCGACCAGGTCATACCCGTCAGTTCGTGTGGAGCTGGAAGTTGATGGTGTGATTAAGGACTTAGATGTTGGGATCGTTGAGAAATTGCCAGTGGAGGGCGTCGACCTTCTTCTCGGCAACGACTTTGCGGTGCCTACTTTAGACGTTCCACCCTTAGTCGTTGCCGAGAGGCCGGCCGACGTGAGTAGGGAGGAACAAGAGTGGGTAGTGAGTTGTCAACACCAACAGATGGCATGTGTGGTAACTCGTTCCCAAGCATTTAAGGTATCACAGCCAGGCCACAGAACAGCGGAGGAAGGGAATTAAGGAGAAGCGGAAGGCTGGGAAAAGTTTGAAGAGTTTAGAACCAGTGGCTCTCCCAAAAGACCCAATAGCAGGACCTTTGACCGAGTCTGTTGTAACTCCAGTGCCTAACACAGTTGATAAAGTAGTGGAGGAGGCAGAGACTCAGAGACAGCACCGTTACCTGCAGCGAGAAAACCGGATGTCTAAGTTGGATGTTGGGGGAGGGCATGAGTTGTTGACCAAGCAGTTAGACATGTTGGCTCCCACAGACATTCGAAAGTTGCAATTAGAGGATCCAGAGGTTTTGCAGTGTACCAATGGGGCTGTGGAGTTAGAAGAAGATAGGGATGCAAAGGCAGGGAATTTTTTTTTCGTTAATGGAATTTTATACCACCGATATCAAGATCCTAAAAGGAACTGGGAGGGCGGATCAGGTACAGTTGACCAGCTGGTCGTGCCAGAGGGCTGCAGGGGAAGTTTGCTTAGGTTGGCTCATGATTCTCCATTATCAGGACATTTGGGTGCCAAGAAAACGGTGGCGGCTTTGGGGAAATTGTTTTGGTGGCCGGGGATGAAGTATCATGTGCAGTCATGGATAAACTCATGTGATATTTGTCAACGTGACGGGAAACCGAACCAAGTTATTCCTAAGGCTCCGTTACACCCTATTACTGTGATTGGGCCACCCTTTAGTAAAATTATTGTTGACATGGTTGGTCCACTCCCTCCCACTAAGACTGGAAATAAATTTGTGTTAACCATAATGGATGTTGCCACTAGATACCCCGATGCATACCCTATGAAAAATGGAATGGCTAAGACGGTAGTTAGTAACTTGTTGTGGTACTTCTCAAGGTACGGGTACCCGGAGAAGATTCAGTCTGATCAGGGATCTAATTTCACCTCCAACATGTTCAAGCAAACAATGCAACAGCATTTGATACGAGCAGTAGTATCGTCAGCGTATCACCCTGAGAGTCAAGGGGTGCTTGAGCGGTGGCATGCTACACTTAAAAGCATGCTCAGGTGTTATTGTGCTGACAACGGTATGGATTGGGATCTTGGTTTGCCTTATGTGCTGTTTGCTGCTCGGGAGGTACCTGGTGAGAGCCTGGGATTTA
Organism: Paralithodes platypus; assembly: GCA_032716605.1. Taxonomy (NCBI): domain Eukaryota; kingdom Metazoa; phylum Arthropoda; class Malacostraca; order Decapoda; family Lithodidae; genus Paralithodes; species Paralithodes platypus. Next base: position 12,215,901 of record CM064500.1, read on the forward strand.
GTCCAAACGAGCTGATTTTTGGACACCGTGTCAGGGGCCCCCTTAACATGCTGAAAGAAATTTGGGAGGGGACTGTGCAGCCTTGTCCATTATTAAAATATGTGCTTGAAAGCCGTGAGCGCATGCTTAAGAGTCTGGAGATGGCAGGTAGAAATTTGACAGAATCACAAGCTTTGATGAAGGACAGGTATGATCGCAAAGTGAGGCTCCGGAAGTTCACTGTAGGACAAGAGGTATTAATTTTGTTGCCTTTGGGTGGTAACCTCCTCTCTGCGAAGTACACTGGACCTTATAAAATTGTAGAACAAATTTCAGACTTAGATTACCTTGTTGCCACTCCAGACAGGAGGAAAAAGAACCAGTTATGTCACATGAACCTTATTAAAGAGTATGTGAGGCGCCCCTCTGAGCCTCTCACTGTCCCTGTGTTGGCTTGTTGCGGCCGTGGTGGAGAAGGAGAGGGGGGCAGTCAAGCTTCAAAGGAGAATAGCTGGGATCAACATGTTTCAGCGGATCAGTGGGCGGGGAACTCGAGCCTAAGGGCTGACGAGGCTATAGCTAATTTGCCTGAGCCGCAGTTTGATGTTATCCGTCAGTTGTTCGGTTCATACCCCACTGTATTTGCTGAACACCCAGGCCTCACTACTCAGGCTATGCATGATTTTGACGTGGGGGACCATATACCCTTTAAGTCAATCCCGTACCGTGTGCCCCCCATAAAACTACCAGCTCTGAGGGATGAGTTGGAGTATATGCTTGGTAGAGGGTTGATAGAGAAAGGCACAGTTAAGTGGACTTCCCCCGTAACACTGCAGTCTAAGCCAGATGGCAAGGTACGCTTTTGTATTGATTTCCGTAGGTTAAACGGTTTGACTCCAACTAACCCATATCCTCTTCCTCGGGTTGATGATAGTGTTGACAAAATTGGTAATGCTCGTTTTTTGTCTAAAGTAGATTTAGTAAAAGGTTACTGGCAAGTACCTTTGTCTGAGCGTGCTAAAGAGGTATGTGGTTTTGTTGTGGACGGGAGTACCTACCGGTGCAATGTTATGCCTTACGGACTTAAGAATGCACCAGCAACGTTTCAGAACCTGATGAATGAAATTGTAAAGGACATTCCAAATTGCACCGTATATTTGGACGATGTAATCATTTATGATGACGACTTTGAGAGCCATTGTGAGCACCTTGAGACCTTGTTCCGGAAACTTAGTGAAGCAGGTCTAGACCGGTAGTAAATTTGGCAAAGTGTGACTTCGTAAAAGCCACTGTGCAGTACCTTGGGTTTGTAGTGGGAAGGGGGCAGGTGTGCCCTCCTCAGAACAAGGTACAGGCTATCAATAAATTTCCGCACCCAACAAACAAGGAGCTGATTATGAGATTCTTGGGTATGATAGGCTACTACAGACGCTTCATAAAAGGTTACTCAACGGTGTTGGCACCTCTCACAGATTTGTTATCTAAAGACAAAAAGTTTTTGTGGGCACCTGAGTGTGAAAAGGCTTTCACTTTGGTGAAACATTTGCTATGTACTCACCCGATACTCAGGGCCCCTGACTTTAACAGGCCTTTTCAGCTGGCAACAGATGCTAGTGGTGTAAGGGCTGGTGCCGTCTTGCTACAGACAGACAATGAAGGTGTGGAACACCCAGTAAGTTTCTTTTCTAAGAAGTTCAATGCTGCACAAAAGAACTATTCTACAATAGAAAAGGAATTACTGGCGATTGTTCTGTTGCTCAGGTACTTCGAGGTGTATGTTCCAGCCTATGGCCCAGTCGTGGTTATCTACACTGATCATCACCCTTTGAGATTCCTGAATCAATTTCACAATCGCAATATGAGACTGACCAGGTGGTCTTTGATGTTGCAGGAGTATAACCTGGACATCCGTCATATTGCTGGATGTGACAATGTGATCGCGGATTGTTTATCAAGGGTGGATGATCAGTCTTAGGCTATCACAGGTGTGTGGGTTTGAGTGGAGGAAAATAGGCTGCCCTTATAGTGCAGCCGGGAAAAAATATATTAAAATATAAAAATCATATAAAAACTCTTTCTTTTGATATAGGTAATCGTATAAGTTAGTCATAGCCTATAGAGTTTGAGTAGTCCACGAACTATCAAACGGCTGAGCTGCTGTAAGCTCGCTCTGGGAGCATGATATTGTGTCTTTTTGCTATTGTTGGGAGGAGTTATAAAATGTGATTTTTTTTTTTAATAATAAGATGTGTTTTGGTGATAAACTCAGCTTTGTTTTAGTGCCATGCGGTCGCTGGGTGTGGGGGGCTTGAAGGGGTTCTGTGTTTGTCAGATTTTAGCTCAGGGTTGAGCGAGTAAAATCTTGGGGGAGGTGTGACGCATGTCCACGTGTGAGCATGCTGTACAGAACGCCTAGTCATGCCCCACTCTCGCTAGTATCGTCAGGGCAGGAACTTTGGCTGTAGTCTATGTAGAGTTTCCTAACTTAGTTCGTGTGAGCCGTTGTACTATAAGTATTATGAATATGTATTTTGTTTTCATCTGAGTCAACGAGTTCTATTTTATATCATTAGTTATAAGTATTGTGTGTAAAACTTATTTGTAATGATGGGAAGAGAAACAGCCACAGTTAGGTGTCAGTGGGTACGCCAGGCAGGAGGTAGGCCTAACTCACTAGCACTCCTCCCTCCCTCAGTGCTAGGGGGAGCCTTTGTGTATCCCAGAAAAGAGAGAGAAATTACGTAATGGTTGTCAGTGGGCGGTCCTTGGTAGTTCACATTGGGCTCACTAGAGGGCCGGGTATAAAAGGGAAGTCTAGCCATTTTTTCATCAGAACTCATTAGGCAGAGCGACTTCTCATTTCCCTTGCTAACTATATATATTCTTCTGACTGATGGGAACTTTCTCTACTACCTTACATTCTTATCTCCTCTTTTCCCTGCCCTTTTTAACTTCCATGGTCCCGTTGGTGCAGAGCTAGTCAGCCAACGTATTATCGCTTGAGTTCTCACGAGATACTTGCCTATTAGATAGCCTATTTTGGAAAGGTTGACTTAGAATAGGATTGATTTATGTTTGTTGCACTTGTATATGCATTTCCCTGTGTGTTATTATTATTATTCCTGTTTTCTGCTAGTCTAGGTAATGCTAGACTGGGGTAAGGCTTTTCTGTGTTATGAGTTGTTGTTTGATGCAGTGGTTAAGCGATAAACCTGCATACTCGTTTCGGTTCAGTGAAGCCTAGGTTGTCTTCGCGGCTGACTGTGTTGAGTTAATAATTTACAGTGCGTGAGGGCAAGAGCCTAACCACCCTGTATTTTATTAACAGTTTGTTTTTAATTTGTCAAGGAGCCGGGAGAAAACCAGATACAAGGGATCTAGATTTCTCAAAGTGCACTTGTTAGTTTTAACGTAATACTTTAAACAGTCGTGAGGACTTCGCTAGGCTACGAGCTGTTTTTGCTCAGTCACTGCTACCTTTTTGCCTACAGTACCCCAGCTAGACTTTACTCGATTAGTTGATACAGAATAGTATTGAAGCTTTCCTTATGTATGATATTGTTTATGCACTATTGATTTCATGTGTTGCAAGCTTGGCTACTTTCGTGATTAGTGGCCCACGAGCACAATCCGAGTAGGCTATTGCCGTTGCATTTGCGGAGTACTTCCTTTTAATGTTTGCCATTTTCTATTGCATATTCTTTTAATTATTCTTATGCCAATTTAAGCCTTTAATAGTATTTAATTGCCAGTGTTTTTGCTTATTGAATTACTGTTCAAAATCCGATACGTACTTCTTACGAGCATCCGAGAAGCATCTAACTTTTTTCAGAAGATTCCTTGCTCGATGCTTAAGGACTATTAATTAACGTAACGTAATAGTGCTGATCCGAAGTAGAGGGTGGTGGACTTCTTAAGTTCATAGTCAAGGGTGGATTACTTCGGCTCCGGCCAACACTATTCTTTGGTGTTGTTGTTTCTTACTTCATTGTTTGATTGTTGACCAGACTAGATAATTCCTGTCTCTTTATTAGTCTGTTGTTGAACACTAGTACCGAGTTCTTGTATACCCCGTTATAGCAGATTGAACTCTGGAGGGTATTGGTGTTTTTTGTTCGGCTGGCAGTACTCAGGGGTTGGGATCGTGTGTTTCCGTTGTGGCAGCGAGCCGTATTCGAGTCCTGATTGAGAGCCCTTGTGTACCCGAGTGCCAGTTCGTAACACCATGTCCATGATAGTTAATAAATAAATGTTACCATGGGAAGTCTTAGGCAATGGGCCTACAATATCCACTACCACCCGAGTAAAAGGATTCTCGAAAACGGGCAATGGCACCAGAGGATGTACAGGCACCTTCTGATTGGGTTTTCCTGTCATCTGGCAAGTGTGACACACTCTACAAAACTCCACTACATCTGCACGTATTCCTGGCCAGTGAAAGTGGGCTCTGATTCTGTCTAGAATTGTTCTCACACCTAGGTGTCCTGCCAATGGTATACAATGTGCCATTTCCAAAATATCTCTACGACAAGGTTTGGGGACTACTACTTGATGGACGTCCCAGGCCCCGTCATCGATTGGTCTGTGTGGCTGTCTCCATCTACGCCACAATACTCCTCCTTTGAGGTAGAAACATTCACCACCCTCCTTCTCACATTCCTCTTCACTCACGGCCCTGGCAGCTAACTCCTTGCATTCACTATCATCTCTCTGTAGCTCTACCAGGCCACTAGGACAATTTGGAAGGGTTTCATGGTCATCGTTAGGGTCAAGATGAGCCATAAAGGTGTCAGATAAATCCACCTCAGTCACATCATCAGGCACAGTTGGATCGTCATTCACACTCTCATCATTCCTTTCATCAACTCTTACATTCGGTACATTTCTGTCTGAGGGAACTGCTACTTGAGACATTGAACGTGTGACAGCACACACAGGGAAAACAGTTGGCATCTCCTTTTCGAGCTCACCGGTTAGTGGCTCGTTAACAGGGGGAAGTGACAAAATGGGGTCTGGTCGGACCTTCTCACCTGCTACATCATTCCCCAAAAGGAGTGTTACCCCAGGCACAGGGATATCTTGGGACCTACACAAAGCTATGGTGGCCTCACCCTGTAGTAACTCACATTCAATTTCGCCTTTTACCAAGTGTGCATAAAATTGGCCTCCAGCACCTCTCATTACAACTGGTTCGCCAGGTGGGCACTCAGTGTAAGGATTCACCATGAGGGTGCTAGTAGAACCGGTGTCTCTCAGAATGTTTACCTCATGCATACAACCATTTAATCTCACGTTGCCAGATGAAATAAAGGGACGGTAACTGTCCTGCACTGATGGTGAAATTATTATTGGCTTAACCCTAGTGGGTTGCACCACACATGCTACTACACCCCTGTCTAGATGATTTACGTTAGCTGCTAGGTACTCCTTCTGTCGGGAGTCCTGTATTAAAGGAACTTTTGGTGCTAGGTACTCCTTCTGTCGGGAGTCCTGCATTAAGGGAACATATGGAGTTTGAGATACGGCGGCAACTGTCTGCCCCGATCTCTCGGTTCTCTCCTTGGCCCAGCACTGATAAGCTAGGTGGCCTCTCTTGCCACAAAAAGTTCATACTTTTGGGGATACGGGAACGTTCCCTCTTTGAGCATTACTATTACTTTGGGGCCCACCTCTGTTACCATTGCCCTGAGTCACATTTTTAGTTGGGGGAACAATTCTATTTTGGCTAGCTGGGGAAGACGTTATAGGCTTGTGACTGGGTCTGTCAGATTTGTGATTGGGATACTTAAAATTAGAACTAGAATTATTGTAGGGCTTCTTTCCACAAAATTTGTTGTTGAGCACGTATGTGTCAGCCATGTCAGCGGCGTCGGCAAGACAATCTACATTTTTCCCCTTTAAATGATAGGATACAGAAGAATCAATTTTCCATAGGAAATTTTCTAACAGGACCAACTCCTTCAGATCGTTGTAGCTTGTGACTTTCTTACTCTTGACCCAATGATTGAAAGTTTTAGTCATGGTCCTGGGAAATACCTTATGGGTTTCTTCTACTTTCTTCTGTTTTTTACGGAAAGATTGCCTGTAAGCCTCAGGCTGCAATTGATAGGTTTTTAGGATAGCTTCTTTGAGATTGTCATAATCCTGCCTAACTTCTGCTCCTTCTGACAAATATGTGGCTCGAGCCTGCCCTGTCAAAACGGTTTGTAACATAAAAGGTCATTGATCTCTTGTCCACTTCATACCTCCAGCAACTTCCTCAAACAAAACAAAGAAATCCTGCACATTATCCTCAGTGAAAGATGGAATGACACTAGTCATAGTTAATCCCAGAGGGGGAGCAATTAAGGGAGCATTTGTATTGACATTTAGTTGAGCCGTACGATATTGATTTTCAAATTGTTCGGTCGTTGCTCAGGCTTTTATGCTGGCCTCTTCGGTATTTATTCTGGCTAGTTCTATTTTTAGTCTGGCTTGTTCGGCATTTGCTTCGGCATTTATTCTGGCTTTTATGCTGGCTTCTTCGGTATTTGTTTTTATTCTGGCTAGTTCTAGTTCGAATATTTGATCACCGGTCAAACCAGGTGGCAATTGTACATAAAGTTGGCTAGGTTTACTCGGGATCCCACCAACTGCTCCGTCTCCCTCCCCGCCTTCTACAGGGAACAGGTGGGTTTTTATGGTCTGAGCCACCTCTACTTTGGACATGTTTGAGACAGTTAATTGGAGATGTGAGGCAAGCACTTTTAGTTCGGATTTTGACAGACATTCAATATCAGGGGCTGTGGGGTCAGATTCTATGAAAACTCTAGCATCTTCGTCATTAATTAGATGAGGCATGATTAATGAGATGCGGTCTCAGGATGATAAGACCGCATCTCTAGCTGCCACTAAACCTGCAGCCAACCCTACTCCTGCACATGCCATTTCTCATCCACTTCCTCTCCCACCAGGAAGTGATCACCCCCATCTTATAACAGAATCTGCCCGGGGGCATCTAGCTACAAGGTACAGCCAGAGTCCAGGCGCGCCACCCCCAGAGCTACAAGGGCATAACCACCACGCGCCAACACCACCCCAGCGCCTTTGATCCTCTCAAGCTGGGCGCCTTAAGTAGGGGCAAGAAGATTGCCTTATACTCACCCAGCCTGGACATCAGTAACTAAGCTTGCCATTTGGTATTCTTTAGTTCAGGGTAAGAACAGCCAGAGATAGCTGGTGTTCAACTTGTCAGTTGTGTGCTGTGATCGAAGATCTACCAGGTCGGGTTCCCCCCATCAGGAAGAGGACTAGCTTGGGCAACCCACTTTGGGCTCCCCCTTTCTGGCCTTCAATGCGGTGCACAAACCAAGTACCAAAGGATTCCTACCTTGTTTTGTTCAAGGGATTATGAAGATAGTGTAGTAGCTTTAGATCTACCAGATCGGGCTCTCCCCATCAGGAAGAGGACTAATTTTGGGCAACCCACTTTGGGCTCCCCTTTCTGGATTCTCTTTTTACTACATGGTTCTGATAGTTCCACGAACTAGCAAGGAAGGAAGACACTTACCCTGACCCCCCTTGGACTACCTATAATGTCACTATCTAGACTGCTTGCAACTCTAGGTAGATCATTATGCTAGTCACACTAACCCCCCAAACCTTGTAGCAGAACTCCAGCATATCCTTTGGGGATCACTGCACTGTGGGAGTGCAAGAGGAACCCGGTTGTCCCGTGGTAGGCGCCAAGGTTTAAGGAATCATCTTGTGACTCACCCTGGACCAGTAGCTGGAGTCATCACGCCCAGCCGCCCCCCCTGGACCAACTTCCGGAGTCATCACGCCCAGCCGCCCTCCGGACTACTGGATCCTCCCTCGATCTACGGGCCCTCCTCTTCACTACAGCTCTCCTTTAAGTGCTTTTGTATAGTTTATTGGTATAGAGTTGACTCAGGGTTGTGGTAGAAGTTATCTTCAGGGGTTCTCCTTAACATTACATCTTGCGAGAGGTCTTTCTTCTCCCTACTTAAATTGACGTTAATTAGCCCACTTGCCGGGACACATTATACATACCTATCAGGGGATCCTTATATACGCACCTTCCCGGGTTATTGGTCTCCCATAGCCCGACAGAGGGGGCGTGCCTATATAAGACCCATAGCATCAAACACAAACACATATTTACACGTAATCTAGTTCCTTTGTATAACTTCTAGCCTAATTCATTTAACATTCTGTCAGGTTCATAACTCAAATAGATTTCACTCTATCTCAGCTCCCGACATTGTTGCCTCAGCCTTCAGCACCTTGCTAGTACACAATTAGAGTTAAGGATTAATCTTTGCCAGGTGAGATCTAGCACACCTATAGTATTAATATCATTTGTGAGCCTTTCCGAGCCCACTTCATTGTTGATGACCACTTGGCCATTATTGCTTTAGAGTCAGTTAACGTCACTATATGCCGGGGACATCATTGCATGATCCAGATGGCATTTGCCATTACTGCACTCTTGTCTTTTGTTGAGATCCTCTCTGAGATCTGTTTGGGTAGGAGGTGTACCTCCACCATTTTGGATACCTTATAATTGTATCCTAGGAGTATTATTATTACCTTGAGTCCGGACCCATTGTCCGACTCCTATTGCTTACTTGATAACCTTATTATTGAATGTCTTAATTATTCTTATTGTTGTTGATGATCTCCAGGTTACAGGTATAATATATATGTCTTGCTCCTCCATGAACCAGGTGTTAAACTGAATAAAACCCATGTTAACTTGTTACCTGTGTGCTTATTATCCTGCCGTGTTGTCTCTTTATTTAAAGTTTAAGGTATACCTATCCAGTTAGAGAGCTGCTCATTGTACAAAGAATATCTCGCGTTCCAATTTGGACCGGGCATAACACTGGTGGCAGCGGTGTCTCTTTCTCGAAGGTAGCCTTTCAGGTTTTTCCTGCTTAAAATATTTTGAGAGTATCACGACAGGGATAAGTAGTCAGGATGGCAGGGAAAGCACTGGATATTATTCCTTTCAGACCAGAGGAAACTGACATTGCCACCTATTTAGAGGTTGTCAAGCCAGTGCTTGACATCATATTTAAAGATGAAGTTGCCCCTAAAATACATACTGTAGTCATGAAGCTAGGGCGGTCTATGGCCCTAGTTTCCAGTTATGTAAAAGAGAACACCGGAATGACCTGGGAACAGTTTGAAACATACACTAAAACTGCCATTAACCCCGTCTTAGGTACTGTGATAGCCGACCAGCAATTTCACGCCATCACCTACAACGGGGACCTCGACGCCACCATCAGCAAGCTTACCAGGCTGGCTTCCACCGCATTCACAACGGCTACAGGTGCAGAGAGGAAGGAGATCGTCCGCCGGACCCTGATGAGGATCCTTCCGCGTGCAGTCCGGGACCACTTTGCCATCACAGAACCGGCCGGATATGATACAGACCTCCCTATCATACGCCGTATTCTGGCCCTGCAAAAGTCCCAGGAGCAAGGAAAGATCATGGGTATCCAACGAGCTCCCACTAAGCCACAAGGAGCTCATTCCGGACCAACCTACCACCCTAGCCGCAACCAGGACAAGCCGGAAGAATGGGCCAGAGTCAAGCCTAGAGACTGGAAGCCCTGCGGGTCCCAGTGCCCTATTAATGGGTTGAAGAGGTCTTTTGCTGAGTTGCTGGCCAAACGCTCGAGGGTTCCACTGTTCTGGGGACAGATTCCCTGGCTGAAGCCCTCCAGAAGAGTTGCCACCATCCTAGAAGACGGCACCGCAGGAGCTGAGGATTACGACGAGACAGCTGCAGAGGTTGGTGACCCGGACGACCACAGTACAGTCGAGCCGGAAGTCATCAAACCGGGTTTTTAGACCGCCCCCGCCCACCATCTTGCAAACTGGCAGGGGCTCGAGATAGGGGCAGCTATGATATGATAAAGCCTCCCATTTACACCCACCTGACCATCCAGGGAGTCAACTCTCGACTCCTTGTCGACACCGGAGCTTCAAGATCCTGTATTTTTTCCTCTTACCACCAGAGACATCACAACACTTTTGGACCGATTCAACACTCGTCCACCACCCTCATTGATGCCAACGACAACCTTATTCCTAGTACTGGCATCACGGCCCCACTGTATGTGGCCACCCCTCAACCTAGCCACGGCCATCACCACGCTTTCATGGTATTTCCCTCCCAAGAAACCACCTACGACGGATACCTGGGATTCGACCTTCTCACGGCTCTTCGCACTACTATCCAGTGTGTTGAAAGAAGATTGTTATTTTCCACCAAACCCCCAGGACTCACCACTCCGAAGATTGCCACACCGCTCCATGACCCTCCTCAAACCTTGAAAGCCATCCGTGTTGCATCGGCCATCACCATTCAATCCATCACCTTGCTGCCACATCATGAACATTGGGTACCCATCCATCCAGCCCTCAACGGAGAACTCATTCACACTCCCTCTCTTCAGAGCCCTTTTGACAGGGATTGTCTCACTGCTCCTGCCATTTTAAAACAAAATGCAGTAAGAATAGCCAACATCTCCGACCACCCTATCACCCTACCCAGGGGTCTCACCATCGGAGAACTAGAGACTTATGATGACCAGCCTTCAACCGACACCACCACCTCCATTCCTGCATCAACTCCATCACTCCCAGACGTTCCTACTCACCTCACCCCTCAACAAAAGGACGATCTGTGCCAGTTAATGGCCGAATACCAGGACATCTTTGCCACCAACTCCCAAGATGTAGGCCGCACCCATGTCCTAGAACACCACATTCACACTGTTGGACCCCCAGTCAGACAGGCTATACGAAGAAAGAACCCCTTCAGTGCCAAGAAGAACAGAAGCAAGTTGCAGAGATGTTAGAAGCTGGCATCGTCAACCCCTCAACTAGCCCTTGGTCCTCTCCAGTGGTACTGGTCAAGAAGAAGGATGGGTCATCTCGATTCTGCATCGACTACCGACAACTCAACGATGTCACCATCAAAGATGCCACCCCACTACCACGCATCGACGACTCCCTAGACTCCCTCTTAGGGGCCAGATGGTTCTCCACACTGGACCTGCAATCCGGATACTGGCAGGTCCCCGTCGCCCCCACTGACCAAGAAAAACCAGCTTTCTCCACCAGCCAAGGGAAGCTTTACGAGTTCTCAGTGCTGCCATTCGGATTATGTAACGGTCCCGCCACCTTCTCCCGACTGATGGAATCCGTACTTCAGGGATTAACTTGGGAAACATGTCTGGCGTACTTGGACGACATCATAGTATTTGGTCGTACCTGGGCAGAACACCTCCAACGCCTCCGCCAAGTTTTCCAGAGGATCCGACAAGCCGGATTAAAGCTGAAGCCTACTAAATGCACCATGGCTCGACATCAGGTCCAATTCTTAGGACATCTGGTGTCAGAAGAAGGACTTGCACCTGACCCCAAGAAACTCCAAGCCATCCAGGAGATCCAACCCCCGAAGTCAGTAAAAGGAGTAAGAGCTTTCCTAGGCCTTGCCTCCTACTATCGGAGGCTTGTGAAGAATTTCGCCACCATTGCCAGACTTCTACACGACTTAACTAGGAAGGAAGAACCTTTTGTGTGGACCCCCGACCGTCTCCAAGCCTTCACCTCCCTCAAGGACCTACTCGTGTCTTCCCCTGTCGTCTCTTTTCCGGACTACCAACTACCCTTTAGACTCTACACCGACGTGTCCCTTCTCGGCGTCGGTGCAGTCCTCTCCCAAAATCGAGAAGGACGAGAGCACATCACTGCTTGTGCCAGCCGGACCTTAACCCTGGCAGAAACCAACTACCCGGTAACTAAAAGAAAATGCTTAGGCATCGTTTGGGCGCTCCAACACTTCCGGGCTTACCTAGCTGGCGTCAAGATCACCATCATCACTGACCACCAAGCCTTACAATGGCTCAGGAAATCTGACTCTAAGAATGCCCTAACAGTCCGTTGGCGAGAATCAATTGAGGAGTTTGATTTTGAGATTTCCTACAGGCCGGGAAAACTCCATACCAATGCAGACGCCTTATCCCGGCTCCCACTGGCACCAGAACAACTCAACGCCATCCAAGAACCTCGACCACCACCTACTACCACTCCCCCTCTCATGCAGGCCTACCTCCGGAACGACAAGCCAACTTGGATCTCCACCCGACTTTTTGGCCTCTTACAAAGAAGGGGTGGTGACACCCTCTTTACCCCAGAAGGCCAGATTGTACTAGGGCCTGAGGATGCTGAACAAATGATGTCTTCCTTGCACACCAACAACGGGATCCATCTAGGCCAAAAGAAGTTGGTGAACACATTCAAAGACATCTACTGGACTCCTCGCCCCTACACCACGGCCAAGAAAATCAATGAAGCTTGCCGTGCCTGCACCCTGGGAAAAGACCAAACACACACCCCAGGACCTTCCGGCAAACTCATTGCTTCTAAACCCTGGCAACTTTTGGCAGTGGACGTCATGGGACCTCTACAAAACGACAGGGGATACCGCTACATCATCACCTTCGTGGACACGTACTCAAAATACGTGATCGCCTGCCCTGCCAGAGAACACACTGCTATGGCCGTCACCGAGGCATTATTACAACATGTCTTTCCCTATTTTGGATTGCCACAGGCAATCCACTCCGACAATGCCCCTGAATTCACCGGACAAATTTGGACGCAGATCTCCGAAATGTTTGGATTTCACATCAGCCACTCTTCACCCTACTGGCCAAAAGGAAACTCCATCTGCGAGCGATCTCATAGAACCATCGCTAATCAAATCCGGACACGCCTCCAACAGATGAACTCATCGGACTGGACCAGCCAAATTCGCATCATACAATGGGGAATAAAAACCTGCCCCAGAGACAACGGGATCACCCCTCATGAGATGGTTTTTGGGAGCCCACCTCTCCTCATACCACTACGTCACCTAGCTGTCCCTACTGAGGCCTCACCAGGTCTAAATACCAACCTCGTCCACCTCAGGAACCGCCTACGTCAGCTCCAGTTTACCCAAGATCTCCAGCCTGATGAAGCCCCCAAGAACAACCCTCACCAAGTAGGCGACCTAGTCATGGTCGCCATCATACCTGTACCCTCCAAACTGAAGCCACGGTACAAGGGTCCATTTGAGGTCCTTAGGATCCCAAACTGTTTCCAGGTGATGATTAACTATCATGGGGAATCTCGCACTTATAGGAATAGGTTTGTCAGAAGGTTTCAACCTATTAATAAGAATATTACTGTTGTAGCTGAGCCTGATCAGGATGTTGACTGTACCCCTGTTTCAAATCTTCACCCTCAAACTTCCTGTCTTTCCGGACCTGTCCCTCTCATCCATGCTGTCCCTCTCCCTCCACCTCTTTCCACTCCCCCTCTCAATTCTCCTTTGCCTGCCCTTCACTCTCCTGTCACCCTTCCCACTCGCCTCACCCAGTTCACCCCTTCTCACCTTCCTAAACATCGACCTCCTCCTGTTCTCTCTACTCAAACCCAAACTTCCCCCTCTTCTCTTTCACCTCCTGTCACCTTCACCCCTTCCCGCATTCCTAAGCCCAAATCTTCTCACATCTCCTCTCCTTCTCCCTCTCCTCTCGTTTCACCTCCGCAACCTCCTTCTCAACCATCGCCTTTAATTAACCTTGCCACGTCTAGTCTTCCCCACTCGCCACCACAACTCACCAACATAGCCCCCACTTTGCCTATCACCCCCAGCTTCCGTCCTAAAAACCCCTCACCTACTCCTCCTTTCTCTAAAACCCTACCTTCTTCTCCTCAATCTATTTCCCCTCCTTCTCAACTTCCCAGGCGAAAAACAATATCCAAATTTCGCTCAATGTCACCTCTAACTCCATCTCCCCCATTTCCCAGACTGCCTTCTCATACCCGCTGTGGATGACCTGTGAAGCCACCCACCAGATGGGAACCAGCCCTGTCCCAGCCTAAAGTGAGAAAGGGTAAGGATCAAGCGTCTTCAAGCTCCTCCCCCCAGCCTGGTACTTCGGCGTCCGCACCAAGCTCCTCCCCCCAGCCTGGTACTACGGCGTCCGCACAACCTGATGACCTGGGCCAAGCCAGGCTCTCTGTCATCACCCTCCAACCACCTCCAGCCACGACAACGCCCTCGCTGACGACCACCACCAAGATGCGGATTAACATGATAACCCTAGCGCGGAAGGACTCCACCAAAGTAATCAAGTCACCTCACCAACTCCTGGACCATTTGAGGTACTGTGACTTCTCTTCTCTGCTCACCCTCACCGGAGACAAGATGGCCACCTCTAACAACCAGGGAGTCATTTATTACCACTTCCTCCAGTACCTGACCCCTGTCTACGAAGATAATACTTCAAGACATTACCATCTCCAGTCCCGGGGTCGGGACTTTTCTCTACCAGACGGTAGTGAGATGCGGTCTCAGGATGATAAGACCGCATCTCTAGCTGCCACTAAACCTGCAGCCAACCCTACTCCTGCACATGCCATTTCTCATCCACTTCCTCTCCCACCAGGAAGTGATCACCCCCATCTTATAACAGAATCTGCCCGGGGGCATCTAGCTACAAGGTACAGCCAGAGTCCAGGCGCGCCACCCCCAGAGCTACAAGGACATAACCACCACGCGCCAACACCACCCCAGCGCCTTTGATCCTCTCAAGCCGGGCGCCTTAAGTAGGGGCAAGAAGATTGCCTTATACTCACCCAGCCTGGACATCAGTAACTAAGCTTGCCATTTGGTATTCTTTAGTTCAGGGTAAGAACAGCCAGAGATAGCTGGTGTTCAACTTGTCAGTTGTGTGCTGTGATCGAAGATCTACCAGGTCGGGTTCCCCCCATCAGGAAGAGGACTAGCTTGGGCAACCCACTTTGGGCTCCCCCTTTCTGGCCTTCGATGCGGTGCACAAACCAAGTACCAAAGGATTCCTACCTTGTTTTGTTCAAGGGATTATGAGGATAGTGTAGTAACTTTAGATCTACCAGATCGGGTTCCCCCCATCAGGAAGAGGACTAATTTTGGGCAACCCACTTTGGGCTCCCCTTTCTGGATTCTCTTTTTACTACATGGTTCTGATAGTTCCACGAACTAGCAAGGAAGGAAGACACTTACCCTGACCCCCCTTAGACTACCTATAATGTCACTATCTAGACTGCTTGCAACTCTAGGTAGATCATTATGCTAGTCACCCTAACCCCCCAAACCTTGTAGCAGAACTCCAGCATATCCTTCGGGGATCACTGCACTGTGGGAGTGCAAGAGGAACCCGGTTGTCCCGTGGTAGGCGCCAAGGTCTAAGGAATCATCTTGTGACTCACCCTGGACCAGTAGCTGGAGTCATCACGCCCAGCCGCCCCCCCTGAACCAACTTCCGGAGTCATCACGCCCAGCTGCCCTCCGGACTACTGGATCCTCCCTCGATCTACGGGCCCTCCTCTTCACTACAGCTCTCCTTTAAGTGCTTTTGTATAGTTTATGGGTATAGAGTTGACTCAGGGTTGTGGTAGAAGTTATCTTCAGGGGTTCTCCTTAACATTACATCTTGCGAGAGGTCTTTCTTCTCCCTACTTAAATTGACGTTAATTAGCCCACTTGCCGGGACACATTATACATACCTATCAGGGGATCCTTATATACGCACCTTCCCGGGTTATTGGTCTCCTATAGCCCGACAGAGGGGGCGTGCCTATATAAGACCCATAGCATCAAACACAAACACATATTTACACATAATCTAGTTCCTTTGTATAACTTCTAGCCTAATTCATTTAACATTCTGTCAGGTTCATAACTCGAATAGATTTCACTCTATCTCAGCTCCCGACGATTGTTGCCTCAGCCTTCAGCACCCTGCTAGTACACAATTAGAGTTAAGGATTAATCTTTGCCAGGTGAGATCTAGCACACCTATAGTATTAATATCATTTGTGAGCCTTTCCGAGCCCACTTCATTGTTGATGACCACTTGGCCATTATTGCTTTAGAGTCAGTTAACGTCACTATATGCCGGGGACATCATTGCATGATCCAGACGGCATTTGCCATTACTGCACTCTTGTCTTTTGTTGAGATCCTCTCTGAGATCTGTTTGGGTAGGAGGTGTACCTCCACCATTTTGGATACTTTATAATTGTATCCTAGGAGTATTATTATTACCTTGAGTCCGGACCCATTGTCCGACTCCTATTGCTTACTTGATAACCTTATTATTGTATGTCTTAATTATTCTTATTGTTGTTGATGATCTCCAGGTTACAGGTATAAAATATATGCCTTGCTCCTCCATGAACCAGGTGTTAAACTGAATAAAACCCATGTTAACTTGTTACCTGTGTGCTTATTATCCTGCCGTGTTGTCTCTTTATTTAAAGTTTAAGGTATACCTATCCAGTTAGAGAGCTGCTCATTGTACAAAGAATATCTCGCGTTCCAATTTGGACCGGGCATAACAATCAATATTTGATTTTAAGTAGTGAAACGTTAATAAAACGGAGTGAAACTGTATGAAACGAATCCTGACGAGGTCGCCACTCTTCTGTTACGTATCTTGATCCTCAAGTGGTTAACTTGATGAATCTAGACAGCACAGAGATATATATTAAGGTATCAGTCAGCTGAAGGCAAAACAAAAGTAAAATCTAATAAAATTATTTCCTGTTGTTGCTTCCTTTCCTTTTGGATCTTAGGACTTTGTATCCTTTATTGACTGATACTCTTTAATTATGAAAAAATACTGAAACTAATTAAAGTCATGTAGTATTTATAAAGAATTATTATTTAACCGAAGCTTAGTAGGCTATGGTTATGAACTGAATAAGTTATATCTAAAGAAGGACTATTAATTCTATAGAAAGTCTTGAAAGATAAATATTGAGGTAAGAATATTTCTGTCTCTTACCCTTTTTGAAATGAATAGCTAGTTTTATTATATGTCCTTTTATTTATATTTAATGTAATTATTCTTGGTTCTTGTCTTACGTTAATAGTATTATATTATTATTATCATCAGGATTAATATCAAAGTCACATAAAAAGTTAGATATATATTTAATAATTAGTTAAATGTATTTCTTAACCAGGTAACATTGAGGTTTTATTATGAGTAAATTAAGTTACAGGATCGCTTCATAGATTCGATTCAGGTCTCACTCAAATAATATGAAAAGCAAAAATAATATTTTGAAGCTAAATGAATTTTCTTCAGCTTAGGAAATCACTAGAAGTTACATTAAAACAGCCATGTTAGTCTAAGGCGATATTACTAATAAGAGACAATAGCATCACCGTACAAAGCACCGTTAAGCAATGTAAGCTTAATTAAAAGAAAATGAAAGAACTCGTAAGAATTAATATAAAACAATAGTATTACTTTCATCATAACCCAATTACTTAAAAAGTTGCTTTAGTCCACAAGTTAGTCAACAAAAATAGTTAAGTACATAATAGTAGCATTAACTTTAATTCCCAATCAAAGAGTTAAGTACATAATAGTAGCGTAAACGTTAATTCCCAATCAAATAGTTAAGTACATAATAGTAGCGTTAACGTTAATTCCCAATCACATATCTCACTAACCAACATAACGTATGTGTTTACATGGAACACACTTAACACACTTATATAATCTGACTGACAGTCACAATCCCATTATAATACTTCACCCCGTCTTCCTCCAGTTGCTAGTTCACCTTCCCAACTCCAAATGAGACTGATTTGAATGCCCACTACTCGGGTCTTATATACTAAACAATGATGGTGTAGGAACGAATCAGGAGGCTGTTGATGGTGCGCGCTCCAATCACAGCTCCTCGAGTTGCGTAGCAGGTGCGTGGTCCAATGGGGTCTCCTGGCGTCGATCATACGTCATAGCGTCGGGTCATCGAAGTAGTTTGCAGGGTCCCCTATGACGCACGCAGGTGTGAAGGCTTGTTTGCTGGTATGAGGACGAGCTGGTTTCCCACTCGCAGGTTCGCTCGCTGGTCTGCTTCGCCGCCTGGGTAGTTTGGCACTCCTTCAACTCTAATTCTAACTCTTAAATTAACATACAGGGCTCCGTATGTCAGACCTCCCCCCTAGAAAAGAGTTTAAGGAGTATAGTACATAATATTAAACATAATACATAAATAGATTCACCACCAGATTGGCAACAGCAAGATTATAATGAGGATATAATAAGGATATCACCCAAAGTAGGCAACGTCTCCAGATACCACATCAGAACATAGCCGGAACGTAGCTGGAGCGCTATTCGAACTGCAAGGCATCTCACAGCTGAAGGCTTGAAAGCGCACTACTAAAGCATGATATTTACCTCGCTACAAGGGAGAGCTAATTGCCAAAATCCTCTCATTAATTAATCTTACTGCTGTATGAGGCCAACCCGGTAAATGTAAGCTTTGATCCGTGGCAGTGGGTAGGTATCGTTCTTTGTGACAGCATTAACTTGCCTATAGTCCATACATAACCTATGGCTCCCGTCTGGCTTTGGCACAAGTATGACCGGACTACTCCACTGGCTTAAGGCCCTTGTGATCAGCTGGCTTGAAAACATGAAGTCAAGCTCGACCTGCAGTATACTCCTGCGTTGTGGTGAGACACGGTAGGGGGATAGTTTAATGGGAGTTGCATCCCCTACGTCGATGTCGTGCACGGCCAAAGTAGTGAGCCCTGGAGTATCACGGAACACACTGGGAGACTGAGATAAAACAGAGATTAGTTGGTTCGCTTGATCAGAGGGAAGATGACATAGTTTAGATGGTAATTCCCCCCAAGCTACTGAATTATACTGAAAGTTGGATAGGCTACATGACAAGTCAAAGTCTGCATGGATACCTTCAGGCTCTGGAACAGTCTGTTGCGGGTCAGTAAGAGAACTGAAGACTTGGTCCGCACCAGGCTGTCCACAGGTCCTGACATTCACTGCCACAGTGGGAGAATCTGGAGGAGAGGAATCAGGGGACCTATAGTAGGGTTTCAACATATTTATATGGAATACTTGCGTGGGATTTCTCCTGTCTGGGGTAGTTACTAGATAATCGGTAATGCTCATCCTCTGAATGATCTTATATGGGCCCCTGAACTTGGCAGATAAAGGTTGGCCAAAAAGGGGGAGCAGGACCAAAACCTCATCACCGGGCTGAAACTCTCTCTCACGGGCTTTTCTGTCATACCAGTTCTTCATGGAGCTTTTAGCCACTGTCAAGTTTTGAGCGGCAAACTCACATGAGGATCTCAGCCGGGTATTGAAATCTGAAACATACTTGAGGAGGTTTTGATTCCCCTCCTGGCCAACTAGGCTATCCTGCAATAGTTGCAAAGGACCTCTTACCTGGTGACCGAAAACTAGCTCATTAGGGGAAAAACCCAGGGATTCAGTTGGAACCTCACGAGTAGCAAATAAAAGAAAAGGTACCCCCTTATCCCACTCAACTCCGGTCTCTGTACAATACTTACGTAACATTCCCTTTAACCCTCTCCGACATATGACGCAATTTTGAGCCTATTAGGGATACTTTAAAGCCTTTGTTACCATCAGGGGTATTTAGAAACCTTTAGTTTAGTTACTTCAACCTCTGCAGTTGTCTTTGAGTTAGTTGTGGGCAGAAAACTAATTTTGGAGAGGTAATTATAGGAGTGAGAGAACTCTATTTCTTATTGCTAATCTGGCAACCTCTGCGTCATATGAGTCTGAAGGGGTTAATGTCTGATGATATCGTTCGAGAACCCCTTGACTCTCTGGGTGGTAGGTGCTAGACTTAACATGCTCGATACCCAACTCCTTCAGGGACTGCTGAAAAATGTTAGAGGTAAAATTAGTTCCTTGATCGCTTTGCACCTCATGGGGGAAACCCATTCTGGTGAAGAATTTGAGCAGTTCCTTGATGACAGTTGGAGCAGAGGTAGTCCTTAAGGGTATAGCGTCTGGGTAGCGAGTTGCCATTGTGACGCATGTCCACGTGTGAGCATGCTGTACAGAACGCCTAGTCATGCCCCACTCTCGCTAGGATCGTCAGGGCAGGAACTTTGGCTGTAGTCTATGTAGAGTTTCCTAACTTAGTTCGTGTGAGCCGTTGTACTATAAGTATTATGAATATGTATTTTGTTTTCATCTGAGTCAACGAGTTCTATTTTATATCATTAGTTATAAGTATTGTGTGTAAAACTTATTTGTAATGATGGGAAGAGAAACAGCCACAGTTAGGTGTCAGTGGGTACGCCAGGCAGGAGGTAGGCCTAACTCACTAGCACTCCTCCCTCCCTCAGTGCTAGGGGGAGCCTTTGTGTATCCCAGAGGAGAGAGAGAAATTACGTAATGGTTGTCAGTGGGCGGTCCTTGGTAGTTCACGTTGGGCTCACTAGAGGGCCGGGTATAACAGGGAAGTCTAGCCATTTTTTCATCAGAACTCATTAGGCAGAGCGACTTCTCATTTCCCTTGCTAACTATATATATTCTTCTGACTGATGGGAACTTTCTCTACTACCTTACATTCTTATCTCCTCTTTTCCCTGCCCTGTTTAACTTCCATGGTCCCGTTGGTGCAGAGCTAGTCAGCCAACGTATTATCGCTTTACTTCTCACGAGATACTTGCCTATTAGATAGCCTATTTTGGAAAGGTTGACTTAGAATAGGATTGATTTATGTTTGTTGCACTTAAATATGCATTTCCCTGCGTGTTATTATTATTATTCCTGTTTTCTGCTAGTCTAGGTAATGCTAGACTGGGGTAAGGCTTTTCTGTTGTTGTTTGATGCAGTGGTTAAGCGATAAACCTGCATACTCGTTTCGGTTCAGTGAAGCCTAGGTTGTCTTCGCGGCTGACTGTGTTGAGTTAATAATTTACAGTGCGTGAGGGCAAGAGCCTAACCACCCTGTATTTTATTAACAGTTTGTTTTTACTTTGTCAAGGAGCCGGGAGAAAACCAGATACAAGGGATCTGGATTTCTCAAAGTGCACTTGTTAGTTTTAACGTAATACTTTAAACAGTCGTGAGGACTTCGCTAGGCTACGAGCCGTTTTTGCTCAGTCACTGCTACCTTTTTGCCTACAGTACCCCAGCTAGACTTTACTCGATTAGTAGATACAGAATAGTATTGAAGCTTTCCTTATGTATGATATTGTTTATGCACTATTGATTTCATGTGTTGCAAGCTTGGCTACTTTAGTGATTAGTGGCCCACGAGCACAATCCGAGTAGGCTATTGCCGTTGCATTTGCGGAGTACTTCCTTTTAATGTTTGCCATTTACTATTGCATATTCTTTTAATTATTCTTATGCCAATTTAAGCCTTTAATAGTATTTAATTGCCAGTGTTTTTGCTTATTGAATTACTGTTCAAAATCCGATACGTACTTCTTACGAGCATCCGAGAAGCATCTAACTTTTTTCAGAAGATTCCTTGCTCGATGCTTAAGGACTATTAATTAACGTAACATAATATTGTGGATCCGAAGTAGAGGGTGGTGGACTTCTTAAGTTCATAGTCAAGGGTGGATTACTTCGGCTTCGGCCAACACTATTCTTTGGTGTTGTTTCTTACTTCATTGTTTGATTGTTGACCAGACTAGATAATTCCTGTCTCTTTATTAGTCTGTTGTTGAACACTAGTACCGAGTTCTTGTATACCCCGTTATAGCAGATTGAACTCTGGAGGGTATTGGTGTTTTTTGTTCGGCTGGCAGTACTCAGGGGTTGGGATCGTGTGTTTCCGTTGTGGCAGCGAGCCGTATTCGATTCCTGATTGAGAGCCCTTGTGTACCCGAGTGCCAGTTCGTAACAAATGGCGACCTTGCCAGGATTTTGTGAACAGTATACATTTTTGCAGAGTTGTACAACATTTGTTTGTTTGTATTTTAGCGTGCATATTGAAGAATATTTGTTTTGTATGGCAATTAGTAAAGCATTTAAGAGACTCCCGTTAATATAGTAATTAGTGCTTGCATAGGAAGTTTAACACTTTTGTCTCGAGAAATTTGTTGTGGACTTCAGTATGTCGTGCATTAGCACTGACGATGAGCGAGAGATGTCATTTGAAGGTGTGCCGTTAGTAAACAGTGAGGAGGATGCTAGAGTTTTTGTGACTAAGCGGTACCACGTGACGGAGGAGAGGCTGACTGGGGTGGATGTTTGTGGCTTGCACCTGATAGCCAAGGTTTTGGGCATTTCCAATGTAGCAGGGATGTCCAAGGGGGAGCTGATTTCCTGGGTGTTGCGTGGGCGACATGGGGTTTCGGAGGAGAGGGCGTTTGGGGGGGTTCTTCCCCAGATCCCCTCTCACTCGACTCCCACAGTGCCGTCCACTCAGTTACCGGAGGTTAGCACTCTCCCACAGAGGGATGAAAATTGGCAGATTGGAGTGCCCTCGGGTGGTCCACGTGGTGGTTCCCCAGTTTTTGCCCCCCCTCCTTCAGTAGTGCCAGCTCCCTCTTCCTGCCTGTCTCCAGATATGGTATTTAGACTTGAGCTTGCTAAGATTGAGGCTAGGAAGCAGGAGATTGAGGCTAGGAAGCAGGAGAATGAGACTAGGAGGCATGAGATTGAGGTTAGGAGGCAAGAGGATGAGACCAGGTGGCATGCGGCTGAGCTTAGGTACGACTCGGAGAAATATTGTGCTAAATTAGATTTAGATAAGACTCGTGCAGAGTCGACAGGGACTCGGATGGGCCATGAGGGCCAAGTAAGAGAACAGTCCTTAGCCCACTTAGTCAAATTGGTGCCGGTATTTAGTGAAACTGAAATCACAGAATTTTTGAATCGTTTTGAGAAGAAGTGTAGGGAGCATAATTGGCCTGAAGAGAAGTGGGCAGCTCTAGTCTCCTCAAGACTTACGGGTAAGGGTCTGAAGGCTTATGATGCACTGCCTTTAGAGTCTTGCATTGACTACCCAGAATTGAAGAGAGCTGTCCTACGGGCATACGAGTTGCAACCGGAAACATATCGATTGAAGTTTCGGGTGTTACAAAGACTAGGGAGGCGACCTTTCTTGAACATGCCCGGGACTTAAAAGATGCACTTAAAAACTGGACACGTTCTGAGAAAGCTGAGACGGCAGAACAGTTGACTGAGCTGTATCTGCTCGAGCAGTTTTATAAGTGTACTGGTGCAGAAATGACTTTAAATATTAAAGAAAAGAACCCAAGAACTCTTCAAGAGGCAGCTGAGATGGCTGACCTCAGGTTGTCGCTAATCAGGGGATGTGAATCTGTAAAGCGTGTTGATGCAGTTCCCAAGGGGCGCGATACTCCAAACCCTCGAGCTCAGGACAATCAATATAGATATAAACCTCAGTTTAACACCTTACGAGCGGCCTATGCGGTTTATTTATGTGTACCGCCCAGCGGGGTGTTTTTAGCCAAAATAGGGCTGTTTACGTGATCATTTTCATGCCTAAATAAGATCCAGAACGTAAAACAAGTACCTATCCCTGAAAGGGCATAAACAGAGCTTTCGAATGACACCATAACGATCCTTGTATGATGGATAGTTTTCTTGCAATAACCGTGCAACGCGAGTGCAAAAAGCAGGTAATTCGGTACTTTCGGTACATAATTGAGTATGTAGCGAGTGAGAGAGGGAGGAGGGAGCTGAGATTTGTGTCAGTAGGTTCGCCGCGGTGGTCTGGGGCAGTCATACGCGCGCTAGTCTCCTGCCACCACTTGTCTCTCTCTCTCAGCCACATTACGTGCTGAAATTGCCACTCGAGTTATGTCGAGCGCCGCCACATAGTCCAGCTTTATTTAACTCGACTTATGTTGCTCGCCGCTAATTAAGGGTTAAAAGCCAAGATACCAGGACTGAACCAAAGACTACAGCCGTCCCATTACAGAAGGGTCAGAACTCCGCCCCTTATCGGAAGAGACCGATAGGGGAAGTGGAATGTTTTCATTGTAGAAAGAAGGGGCATTATGCAAAATCTTGTCCTAGTAAGCCGCCAACTGCAGCCGTGTCTTTGGTGCGCAGCATAGGTGTGGCTGAAATGTCGTCTGGATTTACCCAGGGTAGTTTGCCAGCGGCAGGGTCACAGGCTATGTATAAGACTCAGGAAGGCTTGTCCCCTGTCCGTGATGTCTTTTGCGCCCATAGAGGGACCGGTAGGGTAAGTTGGGCGGGTTGCCAGCATAAGGTGGAAGTTTTGCGTGATACCTGGAGCTTCACAGACACTTTTGAAGAATTTCACGGGGCGACCAATTAATGCGGCATGGGTGGTTGTTGTTCAGGGTATTAATGCGACCAGGTCATACCCGTTGGTTCGTGTGGAGCTGGAAGTTGATGGTGTGATTAAGGACTTAGATGTTGGGATCGTTGAGAAATTGCCAGTGGAGGGCGTCGACCTTCTTCTCGGCAACGACTTTGCGGTGCCTACTTTAGACGTTCCACCCTTAGTCGTTGCCGAGAGGCCGGCCGACGTGAGTAGGGAGGAACAAGAGTGGGTAGTGAGTTGTCAACACCAACAGATGGCATGTGTGGTAACTCGTTCCCAAGCATTTAAGGTATCACAGCCTATTTCCCAGGCCACAGAACAGCGGAGGAAGGGAATTAAGGAGAAGCGGAAGGCTGGGAAAAGTTTGAAGAGTTTAGAACCAGTGGCTCTCCCAAAAGACCCAATAGCAGGACCTTTGACCGAGTCTGTTGTAACTCCAGTGCCTAACACAGTTGATAAAGTAGTGGAGGAGGCAGAGACTCAGAGACAGCACCGTTACCTGCAGCGAGAAAACCGGATGTCTAAGTTGGATGTTGGGGGAGGGCATGAGTTGTTGACCAAGCAGTTAGACATGTTGGCTCCCACAGACATTCGAAAGTTGCAATTAGAGGATCCAGAGGTTTTGCAGTGTACCAATGGGGCTGTGGAGTTAGAAGAAGATAGGGATGCAAAGGCAGGGAATTTTGTTTTCGTTAATGGAATTTTATACCACCGATATCAAGATCCTAAAAGGAACTGGGAGGGAGGATCAGGTACAGTTGACCAGCTGGTCGTGCCAGAGGGCTGCAGGGGAAGTTTGCTTAGGTTGGCCCATGATTCTCCATTATCAGGACATTTGGGTGCCAAGAAAACGGTGGCAGCTTTGGGGAAATTGTTTTGGTGGCCGGGGATGAAGTCTCATGTGCAGTCATGGATAAACTCATGTGATATTTGTCAACGTGTCGGGAAACCGAACCAAGTTATTCCTAAGGCTCCGTTACACCTTATTACTGTGATTGGGCCACCCTTTAGTAAAATTATTGTTGACATGGTTGGTCCACTCCCTCCCACTAAGGCTGGAAATAAATTTTTGTTAACCATAATGGATGTTGCCACTAGATACCCCGATGCATACCCTATGAAAAATGGAATGGCTAAGACGGTAGTCAGTAACTTGTTGTGGTACTTCTCAAGGTACGGGTACCCGGAGAAGATTCAGTCTGATCAGGGATCTAATTTCACCTCCAACATGTTCAAGCAAACAATGCAACAGCATGGGATACGAGCAGTAGTATCGTCAGCGTATCACCCTGAGAGTCAAAGGGTGCTTGAGCGGTGGCATGCTACACTTAAAAGCATGCTCAGGTGTTATTGTGCTGACAACGGTATGGATTGGGATCTTGGTTTGCCTTATGTGCTGTTTGCTGCTCGGGAGGTACCTGGTGAGAGCCTGGGATTTAGTCCAAACGAGCTGATTTTTGGACACCGTGTCAGGGGCCCCCTTAACATGCTGAAAGAAATTTGGGAGGGGACTGTGCAGCCTTGTCCATTATTAAAGTATGTGCTTGAAAGCCGTGAGCGCATGCTTAAGAGTCTGGAGATGGCAGGTAGAAATTTGACAGAATCACAAGCTTTGATGAAGGACAGGTATGATCGCAAAGTGAGGCTCCGGAAGTTCACTGTAGGACAAGAGGTATTAATTTTGTTGCCTTTGGTTGGTAACCCCCTCTCTGCGAAGTACACTGGACCTTATAAAATTGTAGAAAAAATTTCAGACTTAGATTACCTTGTTGCCACTCCAGACAGGAGGAAAAAGAACCAGTTATGTCACGTGAACCTTATTAAAGAGTATGTGAGGCGCCCCTCTGAGCCTCTCACTGTCCCTGTGTTGGCTTGTTGCGGTCGTGGTGGAGAAGGAGAGGGGGGCAGTCAAGCTTCAGAGGAGGATAGCTGGGATCAACATGTTTCAGCGGATCAGTGGGCGGGGAACTCGAGCCTAAGGGCTGACGAGGCTATAGCTCATTTGCCTGAGCCGCAGTTTGATGCTATCCGTCAGTTGTTCGGTTCATACCCCACTGTATTTGCTGAACACCCAGGCCTCACTACTCAGGCTATGCATGATTTTGACGTGGGGGACCATATACCCTTTAAGTCAATCCCGTACCGTGTGCCCCCCATAAAACTACCAGCTCTGAGGGATGAGTTGGAGTATATGCTCGGTAGAGGGTTGATAGAGAAAGGCACAGTTAAGTGGACTTCCCCCGTAACACTGCAGCCTAAGCCAAATGGCAAGGTACGCTTTTGTATTTATTTCCGTAGGTTAAACGGTTTGACTCCAACTAACCCATATCCTCTTCCTCGGGTTGATGATAGTGTTGACAAAATTGGTAATGCTCTTTTTTTGTCTAAAGTAGATTTAGTAAAAGGTTACTGGCAAGTACCTTTGTCCGAGCGTGCTAAAGAGGTATGTGGTTTTGTTGTGGACGGGAGTACCTACCGGTGCAATGTTATGCCTTACGGACTTAAGAATGCACCAGCAACGTTTCAGAACCTGATGAATGAAATTGTAAAGGACATTCCAAATTGCACCGTATATTTGGACGATGTAATCATTTATGATGACGACTTTGAGAGCCATTGTGAGCACCTTGAGACCTTGTTCCGGAAACTTAGTGAAGCAGGTCTAGACCGGTAGTAAATTTGGCAAAGTGTGACTTCGTAAAAGCCACTGTGCAGTACCTTGGGTTTGTAGTGGGAAGGGGGCAGGTGTGCCCTCCTCAGAACAAGGTACAGGCTATCAATAAATTTCCGCACCCAACAAACAAGGAGCAGATTATGAGATTCTTGGGTATGATAGGCTACTACAGACGCTTCATAAAAGGTTACTCAACGGTGTTGGCACTTCTCACAGATTTGTTATCTAAAGACAAAAAGTTTTTGTGGGCACCTGAGTGTGAAAAGGCTTTCACTTTGGTGAAACATTTGCTATGTACTCACCCGATACTCAGGGCCCCAGACTTTAACAGGCCTTTTCAGCTGGCAACAGATTCTAGTGGTGTAAGGGCTGGTGCCGTCTTGCTACAGACAGACAATGAAGGTGTGGAACACCCAGTAAGTTTCTTTTCTAAGAAGTTCAATGCTGCACAAAAGAACTATTCTACAATAGAAAAGGAATTACAGGCGATTGTTCTGTCGCTCAGGTACTTCGAGGTGTATGTTCCAGCCTATGGCCCAGTCGTGGTTATCTACACTGATCATCACCCTTTGAGATTCCTGAATCTATTTCACAATCGCAATATGAGACTGACCAGGTGGTCTTTGATGTTGCAGGAGTATAACCTGGACATCCGTCATATTGCTGGATGTGACAATGTGATCGCGGATTGTTTATCAAGGCTGGATGATCAGTCGTAGGCTATCACAGGTGTGTGGGTTTGAGTGGAGGAAAATAGGCTGCCCTTATAGTGCAGCCGGGAAAAACATATTAAAATATAAAAATCATATAAAAACTCTTTCTTTTGATATAGGTAATCGTATAAGTTAGTCATAGCCTATAGAGTTTGAGTAGTCCACGAACTATCAAACGGCTGAGCTGCTGTAAGCTCGCTCTGGGAGCATGATATTGTGTCTTTTTGCTATTGTTGGGAGGAGTTATAAAATGTGATTTTTTTTTTTAATAATAAGATGTGTTTTGGTGATAAACTCAGCTTTGTTTTAGTGCCATGCGGTCGCTGGGTGTGGGGGGCTTGAAGGGGTTCTGTGTTTGTCAGATTTTAGCTCAGGGTTGAGCGAGTAAAATCTTGGGGGAGGTGTGACGCATGTCCACGTGTGAGCATGCTGTACAGAACGCCTAGTCATGCCCCACTCTCGCTAGTATCGTCAGGGCAGGAACTTTGGCTGTAGTCTATGTAGAGTTTCCTAACTTAGTTCGTGTGAGCCGTTGTACTATAAGTATTATGAATATGTATTTTGTTTTCATCTGAGTCAACGAGTTCTATTTTATATCATTAGTTATAAGTATTGTGTGTAAAACTTATTTGTAATGATGGGAAGAGAAACAGCCACAGTTAGGTGTCAGTGGGTACGCCAGGCAGGAGGTAGGCCTAACTCACTAGCACTCCTCCCTCCCTCAGTGCTAGGGGGAGCCTTTGTGTATCCCAGAGGAGAGAGAGAAATTACGTAATGGTTGTCAGTGGGCGGTCCTTGGTAGTTCACGTTGGGCTCACTAGAGGGCCGGGTATAAAAGGGAAGTCTAGCCATTTTTTCATCAGAACTCATTAGGCAGAGCGACTTCTCATTTCCCTTGCTAACTATATATATTCTTCTGACTGATGGGAACTTTCTCTACTACCTTACATTCTTATCTCCTCTTTTCCCTGCCCTGTTTAACTTCCATGGTCCCGTTGGTGCAGAGCTAGTCAGCCAACGTATTATCGCTTGACTTCTCACGAGATACTTGCCTATTAGATAGCCTATTTTGGAAGGGTTGACTTAGAATAGGATTGATTTATGTTTGTTGCACTTAAATATGCATTTCCCTGCGTGTTATTATTATTATTCCTGTTTTCTGCTAGTCTAGGTAATGCTAGACTGGGGTAAGGCTTTTCTGTTGTTGTTTGATGCAGTGGTTAAGCGATAAACCTGCATACTCATTTCGGTTCAGTGAAGCCTAGGTTGTCTTCGCGGCTGACTGTGTTGAGTTAATAATTTACAGTGCGTGAGGGCAAGAGACTAACCACCCTGTATTTTATTAACAGTTTGTTTTTACTTTGTCAAGGAGCCGGGAGAAAACCAGATACAAGGGATCTGGATTTCTCAAAGTGCACTTGTTAGTTTTAACGTAATACTTTAAACAGTCGTGAGGACTTCGCTAGGCTACGAGCCGTTTTTGCTCAGTCACTGCTACCTTTTTGCCTACAGTACCCCAGCTAGACTTTACTCGATTAGTAGATACAGAATAGTATTGAAGCTTTCCTTATGTATGATATTGTTTATGCACTATTGATTTCATGTGTTGCAAGCTTGGCTACTTTAGTGATTAGTGGCCCACGAGCACAATCCGAGTAGGCTATTGCCATTGCATTTGCGGAGTACTTCCTTTTAATGTTTGCCATTTACTATTGCATATTCTTTTAATTATTCTTATGCCAATTTAAGCCTTTAATAGTATTTAATTGCCAGTGTTTTTGCTTATTGAATTACTGTTCAAAATCCGATACGTACTTCTTACGAGCATCCGAGAAGCATCTAACTTTTTTCAGAAGATTCCTTGCTCGATGCTTAAGGACTATTAATTAACGTAACGTAATAGTGCGGATCCGAAGTAGAGGGTGGTGGACTTCTTAAGTTCATAGTCAAGGGTGGATTACTTCGGCTTCGGCCAACACTATTCTTTGGTGTTGTTTCTTACTTCATTGTTTGATTGTTGACCAGACTAGATAATTCCTGTCTCTTTATTAGTCTGTTGTTGAACACTAGTACCGAGTTCTTGTATACCCCGTTATAGCAGATTGAACTCTGGAGGGTATTGGTGTTTTTTGTTCGGCTGGCAGTACTCAGGGGTTGGGATCGTGTGTTTCCATTGTGGCAGCGAGCCGTATTCGAGTCCTGATTGAGAGCCCTTGTGTACCCGAGTGCCAGTTCGTAACACCATGTCCATGATAGTTAATAAATAAATGTTACCTTGGGAAGTCTTAGGCAATGGGCCTACAATGTCCACTACCACCCGAGTAAAAGGATTCTCGAAAACGGGCAATGGTACCAGAGGATGTACAGGCACCTTCTGATTGGGTTTTCCTGTCATCTGGCAAGTGTGACACACTCTACAAAACTCCACTACATCTGCACGTATTCCTGGCCAGTGAAAGTGGGCTCTGATTCTGTCTAGAGTTTTTCTCACACCTAGGTGTCCTGCCAATGGTATACAATGTGCCATTTCCAAGATATCTCTACGACAAGGTTTGGGGACTACTACTTGATGGACGTCCCAGGCCCCGTCATCGATTGGTCTGTGTGGCTGTCTCCATCTACGCCACAATACTCCTCCTTTGAGGTAGAAACATTCACCACCCTCCTTCTCACATTCCTCTTCACTCACGTCCCTGGCAGCTAACTCCTTGCATTCACTATCATCTCTCTGTAGCTCTACCAGGAAACTAGGACAATTTGGAGGGGTTTCATGGTCATCGTTAGGGTCAAGATGAGCCATAAAGGTGTCAGATATATCCACCTCAGTCACATCATCAGGCACAGTTGGATCGTCATTCACACTCTCATCATTCCTTTCATCAACTCTTACATTCGGTACATTTCTGTCTGAGGGAACTGCTACTTGAGACATTGAACGTGTGACAGCACACACAGGGAAAACAGTTGGCATCTCCTTTTCGAGCTCACCGGTTAGTGGCTCGTTATCAGGGGGAAGTGACAAAATGGGGTCTGGTCGGACCTTCTCACCTGCTACATCATTCCCCAAAAGGAGTGTTACCCCCGGCACAGGGATATCTTGGGACCTACACAAAGCTATGGTGGCCTCACCCTGTAGTAACTCACATTCAATTTCGCCTTTTACCAAGTGTGCATAAAATTGGCCTCCAGCACCTCTCATTACAACTGGTTCGCCAGGTGGGCACTCAGTGTAAGGATTCACCATGAGGGTGCTAGTAGAACCGGTGTCTCTCAGAATTTTTACCTCATGCATACAACCATTTAATCTCACGTTGCCAGATGAAATAAAGGGACGGTAACTGTCCTGCACTGATGGTGAAATTATTATTGGCTTAACCCTAGTGGGTTGCACCACACATGCTACTACACCCCTGTCTAGATGATTTACGTTAGCTGCTAGGTACTCCTTCTGTCGGGAGTCCTGTATTAAAGGAACTTTTGGTGCTAGGTACTCCTGTCGGGAGTCCTGCATTAAGGGAACATATGGAGTTTGAGATACGGCGGCAACTGTCTGCAACGATCTCTCGGTTCTCTCCTTGGCCCAGCACTGATAAGCTAGGTGGCCTCTCTTGCCACAAAAAGTACATACTTTAGGGGATATGGGAACGTTCCCTCTTTGAGCATTACTATTACTTTGGGGCCCACCTCTGTTACCATTGCCCTGAGTCGCATTTTTAGTTGGGGGAACAATTCTATTTTGGCTAGCTGGGGAAGACGTTATAGGCTTGTGACTGGGTCTGTCAGATTTGTGATTGGGATACTTAAAATTAGAACTAGAATTATTGTAGGGCTTCTTTCCACGAAATTTGTTGTTGAGCACGTATGTGTCAGCCATGTCAGCGGCGTCGGCAAGACAATCTACCTTTTTCCCCTTTAAATGATAGGATACAGAAGAATCAATTTTCCATAGAAAATTTTCTAACAGGACCAACTCCTTCAGATCGTTGTAGCTTGTGACTTTCTTACTCTTGACCCAATGATTGAAAGTTTTTGTGATGGTCCTGGCAAATACCTTATGGGTTTCTTCTACTTTCTTCTGGTTGTTACGGAAAGATTGCCTGTAAGCTTCAGGCTGCAATTGATAGGTTTTTAGGATAGCTTCTTTGAGATTGTCATAATCCTGCCTAACTTCTGCTCCTTCTGACAAATATGTGGCTCGAGCCTGCCCTGTCAAAACGGTTTGTAACATAAAAGGCCATTGATCTCTTGTCCACTTCATACCTCCAGCAACTTCCTCAAACAAAACAAAGAAATCCTGCACATTATCCTCAGTGAAAGGTGGAATGACACTAGTCATAGTTAATCCCAGAGGGGGAGCAATTAAGGGAGCATTTGTATTGACATTTAGTTGAGCCGTACGATATTGATATTCAAATTGTTCGGTCGTTGCTCAGGCTTTTATGCTGGCCTCTTCGGTATTTATTCTGGCTAGTTCTATTTTTAGTCTGGCTTGTTCGGCATTTGCTTCGGCATTTATTCTGGCTTTTATGCTGGCTTCTTCGGTATTTGTTTTTATTCTGGCTAGTTCTAGTTCGAATATTTGATCACCGGTCAAACCAGGTGGCAATTGTACATAAAGTTGGCTAGGTTTACTCGGGATCCCACCAACTGCTCCGTCTCCCTCCCCGCCTTCTACAGGGAACAGGTGGGATTTTATGGTCTGAGCCACCTCTACTTTGGACATGTTTGAGACAGTTAATTGGAGATGTGAGGCAAGCACTTTCAGTTTGGATTTTGACAGACATTCAATATCAGGGGCTGTGGGGTCAGATTCTATGAAAACTCTAGCATCTTCGTCATTAATTAGATGAGGCATGATTAATGAGATGCGGTCTCAGGATGATAGGACCGCATCTCTAGCTGCCACTAAACCTGCAGCCAACCCTACTCCTGCACATGCCATTTCTCATCCACTTCCTCTCCCACCAGGAAGTGATCACCCCCATCTTATAACAGAATCTGCCCGGGGGCATCTAGCTACAAGGTACAGCCAGAGTCCAGGCGCGCCACCCCCAGAGCTACAAGGGCATAACCACCACGCGCCAACACCACCCCAGCACCTTTGATCCTCTCAAGCCGGGCGCCTTAAGTAGGGGCAAGAAGATTGCCTTATACTCACCCAGCCTGGACATCAGTAACTAAGCTTGCCATTTGGTTTTCTTTAGTTCAGGGTAAGAACAGCCAGAGATAGCTGGTGTTCAACTTGTCAGTTGTGTGCTGTGATCGCAGATCTACCAGGTCGGGTTCCCCCCATCAGGAGGAGGACTAGCTTGGGCAACCCACTTTGGGCTCCCCCTTTCTGGCCTTCAATGCGGTGCACAAACCAAGTACCAAAGGATTCCTACCTTGTTTTGTTCAAGGGATTATGAAGATAGTGTAGTAGCTTTAGATCTACCAGATCGGGCTCTCCCCATCAGGAAGAGGACTAATTTTGGGCAACCCACTTTGGGCTCCCCTTTCTGGATTCTCTTTTTACTACATGGTTCTGATAGTTCCACGAACTAGCAAGGAAGGAAGACACTTACCCTGACCCCCCTTAGACTACCTATAATGTCACTATCTAGACTGCTTGCAACTCTAGGTAGATCATTATGCTAGTCACCCTAACCCCCCAAACCTTGTAGCAGAACTCCAGCATATCCTTTGGGGATCACTGCACTGTGGGAGTGCAAGAGGAACCCGGTTGTCCCGTGGTAGGCGCCAAGGTCTAAGGAATCATCTTGTGACTCACCCTGGACCAGTAGCTGGAGTCATCACGCCCAGCCGCCCCCCCTGGACCAACTTCCGGAGTCATCACGCCCAGCCGCCCTCCGGACTACTGGATCCTCCCTCGATCTACGGGCCCTCCTCTTCACTACAGCTCTCCTTTAAGTGCTTTTGTATAGTTTATTGGTATAGAGGTGACTCAGGGTTGTGGTAGAAGTTATCTTCAGGGGTTCTCCTTAACATTACATCTTGCGAGAGGTCTTTCTTCTCCCTACTTAAATTGACGTTAATTAGCCCACTTGCCGGGACACATTATACATACCTATCAGGGGATCCTTATATACGCACCTTCCCGGGTTATTGGTCTCCCATAGCCCGACAGAGGGGGCGTGCCTATATAAGACCCATAGCATCAAACACAAACACATATTTACACGTAATCTAGTTCCTTTGTATAACTTCTAGCCTAATTCATTTAACATTCTGTCAGGTTCATAACTCGAATAGATTTCACTCTATCTCAGCTCCCGACGATTGTTGCCTCAGCCTTCAGCACCTTGCTAGTACACAATTAGAGTTAAGGATTAATCTTTGCCAGGTGAGATCTAGCACACCTATAGTATTAATATCATTTGTGAGCCTTTCCGAGCCCACTTCATTGTTGATGACCACTTGGCCATTATTGCTTTAGAGTCAGTTAATGTCACTATATGCCGGGGACATCATTGCATGATCCAGATGGCATTTGCCATTACTGCACTCTTGTCTTTTGTTGAGATCCTCTCTGAGATCTGTTTGGGTAGGAGGTGTACCTCCACCATTTTGGATACCTTATAATTGTATCCTAGGAGTATTATTATTACCTTGAGTCCGGACCCATTGTCCGACTCCTATTGCTTACTTGATAACCTTATTATTGAATGTCTTAATTTTTCTTATTGTTGTTGATGATCTCCAGGTTACAGGTATAAAATATATGTCTTGCTCCTCCATGAACCAGGTGTTAAACTGAATAAAACCCATGTTAACTTGTTACCTGTGTGCTTATTATCCTGCCATGTTGTCTCTTTATTTAAAGTTTAAGGTATACCTATCCAGTTAGAGAGCTGCTCATTGTACAAAGAATATCTCGCGTTCCAATTTGGACCGGGCATAACACTGGTGGCAGCGGTGTCTCTTTCTCGAAGGTAGCCTTTCAGGTTTTTCCTGCTTTAAATATTTTGAGAGTATCACGACAGGGATAAGTAGTCAGGATGGCAGGGAAAGCACTGGATATTATTCCTTTCAGACCAGAGGAAACTGACATTGCCACCTATTTAGAGGTTGTCAAGCCAGTGCTTGACATCATATTTAAAGATGAAGTTGCCCCTAAAATACATACTGTAGTCATGAAGCTAGGGCGGTCTATGGCCCTAGTTTCCAGTTATGTAAAAGAGAACCCCGGAATGACCTGGGAACAGTTTGAAACATACACTAAAACTGCCATTAACCCCGTCTTAGGTACTGTGATAGCCGACCAGCAATTTCACGCCATCACCTACGACGGGGACCTCGACGCCACCATCAGCAAGCTTACCAGGCTGGCTTCCACCGCATTCACAACGGCTACAGCTGCAGAGAGGAAGGATATCGTCCGCCGGACCCTGATGAGGATCCTTCCGCGTGCAGTCCGGGACCACTTTGCCATCACAGAACCGGCCGGATATGATACAGACCTCCCTATCATACGCCGTATTCTGGCCCTGCAAAAGTCCCAGGAGCAAGGAAAGATCATGGGTATCCAACGAGCTCCCACTAAGCCACAAGGAGCTCATTCCGGACCAACCTACCACCCTAGCCGCAACCAGGACAAGCCGGAAGAATGGGCCAGAGTCAAGCCTGGAGACTGGAAGCCCTGCGGGTCCCAGTGCCCTATTAATGGGTTGAAGAGGTCTTTTGCCGAGTTGCTGGCCAAACGCTCGAGGGTTCCACTGTTCTGGGGACAGATTCCCTGGCTGAAGCCCTCCAGAAGAGTTGCCACCATCCTAGAAGACGGCACCGCAGGAGCTGAGGATTACGACGAGACAGCTGCAGAGGTTGGTGACCCGGACGACCACAGTACAATCGAGCCGGAAGTCATCAAACCGGGTTTTTAGACCGCCCCCGCCCACCATCTTGCAAACTGGCAGGGGCTCGAGATAGGGGCAGCTATGATATGATAAAGCCTCCCATTTACACCCACCTGACCATCCAGGGAGTCAACTCTCGACTCCTTGTCGACACCGGAGCTTCAAGATCCTGTATTTTTTCCTCTTACCACCAGAGACATCACAACACTTTTGGACCGATTCAACACTCGTCCACCACCCTCATTGATGCCAACGACAACCTTATTCCTAGTACTGGCATCACGGCCCCACTGTATGTGGCCACCCCTCAACCTAGCCACGGCCATCACCACGCTTTCATGGTATTTCCCTCCCAAGAAACCACCTACGACGGATACCTGGGATTCGACCTTCTCACGGCCCTTCGCACTACTATCCAGTGTGTTGAAAGAAGATTGTTATTTTCCACCAAACCCCCAGGACTCACCACTCCGAAGATTGCCACACCGCTCCATGACCCTCCTCAAACCTTGAAAGCCATCCGTGTTGCATCGGCCATCACCATTTAATCCATCACCTCGCTGCCACATCATGAACATTGGGTACCCATCCATCCAGCCCTCAATGGAGAACTCATTCACACTCCCTCTCTTCAGAGCCCTTTTGACAGGGATTGTCTCACTGCTCCTGCCATTTTAAAACAAAATGCAGTATGAATAGCCAACATCTCCGACCACCCTATCACCCTACCCAGGGGTCTCACCATCGGAGAACTAGAGACTTATGATGACCAGCCTTCAACCGACACCACCACCTCCATTCCTGCATCAACTCCATCACTCCCAGACGTTCCTACTCACCTCACCCCTCAACAAAAGGACGATCTGTGCCAGTTAATGGCCGAATACCAGAACATCTTTGCCACCAACTCCCAAGATGTAGGCCGCACCCATGTCCTAGAACACCACATTCACACTGTTGGACCCCCAGTCAGACAGGCTATACGAAGAAAGAACCCCCTTCAGCGCCAAGAAGAACAGAAGCAAGTTGCAGAGATCTTAGAAGCTGGCATCGTCAACCCCTCAACTAGCCCTTGGTCCTCTCCAGTGGTACTGGTCAAGAAGAAGGATGGGTCATCTCGATTCTGCATCGACTACCGACAACTCAACGATGTCACCATCAAAGATGCCACCCCACTACCACGCATCGACGACTCCCTAGACTCCCTCTTAGGGGCCAGATGGTTCTCCACACTGGACCTGCAATCCGGATACTGGCAGGTCCCCGTCGCCCCCACTAACCAAGAAAAAACAGCTTTCTCCACCAGCCAAGGGAAGCTTTACGAGTTCTCAGTGCTGCCATTCGGATTATGTAACGGTCCCGCCACCTTCTCCCGACTGATGGAATCCGTACTTCAGGGATTAACTTGGGAAACATGTCTGGCGTACTTGGACGACATCATAGTATTTGGTCGTACCTGGGCAGAACACCTCCAACGCCTCCGCCAAGTTTTCCAGAGGATCCGACAAGCCGGATTAAAGCTGAAGCCTACTAAATGCACCATGGCTCGACATCAGGTCCAATTCTTAGGACATCTGGTGTCAGAAGAAGGACTTGCACCTGACCCCAAGAAACTCCAAGCCATCCAGGAGATCCAACCCCCGAAGTCAGTAAAAGGAGTAAGAGCTTTCCTAGGCCTTGCCTCCTACTATCGGAGGTTTGTGAAGAATTTCGCCACCATTGCCAGACCTCTACACGACTTAACTAGGAAGGAAGAACCTTTTGTGTGGACCCCCGACCGTCTCCAAGCCTTCACCTCCCTCAAGGACCTTCTCGTGTCTTTTCCGGACTACCAACTACCCTTTAGACTCTACACCGACGTGTCCCTTCTCGGCGTCGATGCAGTCCTCTCCCAAAATCGAGAAGGACGAGAGCACATCATTGCTTGTGCCAGCCGGACCTTAACCCCGGCAGAAACCAACTACCCGGTAACTAAAAGAAAATGCTTAGGCATCGTTTGGGCCCTCCAACACTTCCGGGCCTACCTAGCTGGCGTCAAGATCACCATCATCACTGACCACCAAGTCTTACAATGGCTCAGGAAATCTGACTCTAAGAATGCCCTAACAGTCCGTTGGCGAGAATCACTTGAGGAGTTTGATTTTGAGATTTCCTACAGGCCGGGAAAACTCCATACCAATGCAGACGCCTTATCCCGGCTCCCACTGGCACCAGAATAACTCAACGCCATCCAAGAACCTCGACCACCACTTACTACCACTACCCCTCTCATCCAGGCCTACCTCCGGAACGACAAGCCAACTTGGATCTCCACCCGACTTTTTGGCCTCTTACAAAGAAGGGGTGGTGACACCCTCTTTACCCCAGAAGGCCAGATCGTACTAGGGCCTGAGGATGCTGAACAAATGATATCTTCGTTGCACACCAACAACGGGATCCATCTAGGCCAAAAGAAGTTGGTGAACACGTTCAAAGACATCTACTGGACTCCTCGCCCCTACACCACGGCCAAGACAATCAATGAAGCTTGCCGTGCCTGCACCCTGGGAAAAGACCAAATACACACCCCAGGACCTTCCGGCAAACTCATTGCTTCTAAACCCTGGCAACTTTTGGCAGTGGACGTCATGGGACCTCTACAAAACGACAGGGGATACCGCTACATCATCACCTTCGTGGACACGTACTCAAAATACGTGATCGCCTGCCCTGCCAGAGAACACACTGCTATGGCCGTCACCGAGGCATTATTACAACATGTCTTTCCCTATTTTGGATTGCCACAGGCAATCCACTCCGACAATGCCCCTGAATTCACCAGACAAATTTGGACGCAGATCTCCGAAATGTTTAGATTTCACATCAGCCACTCTTCACCCTACTGGCCAAAAGGAAACTCCATCTGCGAGCGATCTCATAGAACCATCGCTAATCAAATCCGGACACGCCTCCAACAGATGAACTCATCGGACTGGACCAGCCAAATTCGCATCATACAATGGGGAATAAAAACCTGCCCCAGAGACAACGGGATCACCCCTCATGAGATGGTTTTTGGTAGCCCACCTCTCCTCATACCACTACGTCACCTAGCTGTCCCTACTGAGGCCTCACCAGGTCTAAATACCAACCTCGTCCACCTCAGGAACCGCCTACGTCAGCTCCAGTTTACCCAAGATCTCCAGCCTGATGAAGCCCCCAAGAACAACCCTCACCAAGTAGGCGACCTAGTCATGGTCGCCATCATACCTGTACCCTCCAAACTGAAGCCACGGTACAAGGGTCCATTTGAGGTCCTTAGGATCCCAAACTGTTTCCAGGTGATAATTAACTATCATGGGGAATCTCGCACTTATAGGAATAGGTTTGTCAGAAGGTTTCAACCTATTAATAAGAATATTACTGTTGTAGCTGAGCCTGATCAGGATGTTGACTGTACCCCTGTTTCAAATCTTCACCCTCAAACTTCCTGTCTTTCCGGACCTGTCCCTCTCAACCATGCTGTCCCTCTCCCTCCACCTCTTTCCACTCCCCCTCTCAATTCTCCTTTGCCTGCCCTTCACTCTCCTGTCACCCTTCCCACTCGCCTCACCCAGTTCACCCCTTCTCACCTTCCTAAGCATCGACCTCCTCCTGTTCTCTCTACTCAAACCCAAACTTCCCCCTCTTCTCTTTCACCTTCACCCCTTCCCGCATTCCTAAGCCCAAATCTTCTCACATCTCCCTCTCCTCTCGTTTCACCTCCGCAACCTCCTTCTCAACCATCGCCTTTAATTAACCTTGCCACGTCTAGTCTTCCCCACTCGCCACCACAACTCACCAACATACCCCCCACTTTGCCTATCACCCCCAGCTTCCGTCCTAAAAAACCCTCACCTACTCCTCCTATCTCTAAAACCCTACCCTTCTTCTCCTCAATCTATTTCCCCTCCTTCTCAACTTCCCAGGCGAAAAACAATATCCAAATTTCGCTCAATGTCACCTCTAACTCCATCTCCCCCATTTCCCAGACTGCCTTCTCATACCCGCTGTGGAAGACCTGTGAAGCCACCCACCAGATGGGAACCAGCCCTGTCCCAGCCTAAAGTGAGAAAGGTTAAGGATAAAGCGTCTTCAAGCTCCTCCCCCCAGCCTGGTACTTCGGCATCCGCACCAAGCTCCTCCCCCCAGCCTGGTACTACGGCGTCCGCACAACCTCATGACCTGGGCCAAGCCAGGCTCTCTGTCATCACCCTCCAACCACCTCCAGCCACAACAACGCCCTCGCTGACGACCACCACCAAGATGCGGATTGACATGATAACCCTGGCGCGGAAGGACTCCACCAAAGTAATCAAGTCACCTCACCAACTCCTGGACCATTTGAGGTACTGTGACTCTTTTTCTCTCCTCACCCTCACCGGAGACAAGATGGCCACCCCTAACAACCAGGGAGTCATTTATTACCACTTCCTCCAGCACCTGACCCCTGTCTACGAAGATAATACTTCAAGACATTACCATCTCCAGTCCCGGGGTCGGGACTTTTCTCTACCAGATGGTAGTGAGATGCGGTCTCAGGATGATAAGACCGCATCTCTAGCTGCCACTAAACCTGCAGCCAACCCTACTCCTGCACATGCAATTTCTCATCCACTTCCTCTCCCACCAGGAAGTGATCACCCCCATCTTATAACAGAATCTGCCCGGGGGCATCTAGCTACAAGGTACAGCCAGAGTCCAGGCGCGCCACTCCCAGAGCTACAAGGACATAACCACCACGCGCCAACACCACCCCAGCGCCTTTGATCCTCTCAAACCGGGCGCCTTAAGTAGGGGCAAGAAGATTGCCTTATACTCACCCAGCCTGGACATCAGTAACTAAGCTTGCCATTTGGTATTCTTTAGTTCAGGGTAAGAACAGCCAGAGATAGCTGGTGTTCAACTTGTCAGTTGTGTGCTGTGATTGAAGATCTACCAGGTGGGTTCCCCCCATCAGGAGGAGGACTAGCTTGGGCAACCCACTTTGGGCTCCCCCTTTCTGGCCTTCGATGCGGTGCACAAACCAAGTACCAAAGGATTCCTACCTTGTTTTGTTCAAGGGATTATGAGGATAGTGTAGTAACTTTAGATCTACCAGATCGGGTCCCCCCCATCAGGAAGAGGACTAATTTTGGGCAACCCACTTTGGGCTCCCCTTTCTGGATTCTCTTTTTACTACATGGTTCTGATAGTTCCACGAACTAGCAAGGAAGGAAGACACTTACCCTGACCCCCCTTAGACTACCTATAATGTCACTATCTAGACTGCTTGCAACTCTAGGTAGATCATTATGCTAGTCACACTAACCCCACAAACCTTGTAGCAGAACTCCAGCATATCCTTTGGGGATCACTGCACTGTGGGAGTGCAAGAGGAACCCGGTTGTCCCGTGGTAGGCGCCAAGGTCTAAGGAATCATTTTGTGACTCATGCTGGACCAGTAGCTGGAGTCATCACGCCCAGCCGCCCCCCCTGAACCAACTTCCGGAGTCATCACGCCCAGCCGCCCTCCGGACTACTGGATCCTCCCTCGATCTACGGGCCCTCCTCTTCACTACAGCTCTCCTTTAAGTGCTTTTGTATAGTTTATGGGTATAGAGTTGACTCAGGGTTGTGGTAGAAGTTATCTTCAGGGGTTCTCCTTAACATTACGTCTTGCGAGAGGTCTTTCTTCTCCCTACTTAAATTGACGTTAATTAGCCCACTTGCCGGGACACATTATACATACCTATCAGGGGATCCTTATATACGCACCTTCCCGGGTTATTGGTCTCCTATAGCCCGACAGAGGGGGCGTGCCTATATAAGACCCATAGCATCAAACACAAACACATATTTACACATATTCTAGTTCCATTGTATAACTTCTAGCCTAATTCATTTAACATTCTGTCAGGTTCATAACTCGAATAGATTTCACTCTATCTCAGCTCCCGACGATTGTTGCCTCAGCCTTCAGCACCTTGCTAGTACACAATTAGAGTTAAGGATTAATCTTTGCCAGGTGATATCTAGCACACCTATAGTATTAATATCATTTGTAAGCGTTTCTGAGCCCACTTCATTGTTGATGACCACTTGGCCATTATTGCTTTAGAGTCAGTTAACGTCACTATATGCCGGGGACATCATTGCATGATCCAGACGGCATTTGCCATTACTGCACTCTTGTCTTTTGTTGAGATCCTCTCTGAGATTTGTTTGGGTAGGAGGTGTACCTCCACCATTTTGGATACCTTATAATTGTATCCTAGGAGTATTATTATTACCTTGAGTCCGGACCCATTGTCCGACTCCTATTGCTTACTTGATAACCTTATTATTGTATGTCTTAATTATTCTTATTGTTGTTGATGATCTCCAGGTTACAGGTATAAAATATATGTCTTGCTCCTCCATGAACCAGGTGTTAAACTGAATAAAACCCATGTTAACTTGTTACCTGTGTGCCTTTTATCCTGCCGTGTTGTCTCTTTATTTAAAGTTTAAGGTATACCTATCCAGTTAGAGAGCTGCTCATTGTACAAAGAATATCTCGCGTTCCAATTTGGACCGGGAATAATAATTAATATTTGATTTTAAGTAGTGAAACATTAATAAAACTGAGTGAAACTGTATGAAACGAATCCTGGCGAGGTCGCCACTCTTCTGTTACGTATCTTGATCCTCAAGTGGTTAACTTGATGAATCTAGATAGCACAGAGATATATATTAACACCTTACGAGCGGCCTATGCGGTTTATTTATGTGTACCGCCCAGCGGGGTGTTTTTAGCCAAAATAGGGCTGTTTACGTGATAATTTTCATGCCTAAATAAGACCCAGAACGTAAAACAAGTATCTATCCCTGAAAGGGCATAAACAGAGCTTTCGAATGACACCATAACGATCCTTGTATGATGGATAGTTTTCTTGCAATAACCGTGCAACGCGAGTGCAAAAAGCAGGTAATTCGGTACTTTCGGTACATAATTGAGTATGTAGCGAGTGAGAGAGGGAGGAGGGAGCTGAAATTTGTGTCAGTAGGTTCGCCGCGGTGGTCTTGAGCAGTCATACGCTCGCTAGTCTCCTGCCACCACTTGTCTCTCTCTCTCAGCCACATTACGTGCTGAAATTGCCACTCGAGTTATGTCGAGCGTCGCCACATAGTCCAGCTTTATTAAATACGACTTAAGTGGTGAGCCGCTAATAAAGGGTTAAGGTATCAGTCAGCTGAAGGCAAAACAAAAGTAAAATCTAATAAAATTATTTCCTGTTGTTGCTTCCTTTCCTTTTGGATCTTAGGACTTTGTACCTTTATTGACTGATACTCTTTAATTATGAAAAAATACTGAAACTAATTAAAGTCATGTAGTATTTATAAAGAATTATTATTTAACCGAAGCTTAGTAGGCTATGGTTATGAACTGAATAAGTTATATCTAAAGAAGGACTATTAATTCTATAAAATGTCTTGAAAGATAAATATTGAGGTAAGAATATTTCTGTCTCTTACCCTTTTTGAAATGAATAGCTAGTTTTATTATATGTCCTTTTATTTATATTTAATGTAATTATTCTTGGTTCTTGTCTTACGTTAATAGTAATATATTATTATTATCATCAGCATTAATATCAAAGTCACATAAAAAGTTAGATATATATTTAATAATTAGTTAAATGTATTTCTTAACCACGTAACATTGAGGTTTTATTATGAGTAAATTAAGTTACAGGATCGCTTCATAGATTCGATTCAGGTCTCACTCAAATAATATGAAAAGCAAAAATAATATTTTGAAGCTAAATGAATTTTCTTCAGCTTAGGAAATCACTAGAAGTTACATTAAAACAGCCATGTTAGTCTAAGGCGATATTACTAATAAGAGACAATAGCATCACCGTACTAAGCACCGTTGAGCAATGTAAGCTTAATTAAAAGAAAATGAAAGAACTCGTAAGTATTAATATAAAACAATAGTATTACTTTCATCATAACCCAATTACTTAAAAAGTTGCTTTAGTCCACAAGTTAGTCAACAAAAATAGTTAAGTACATAATAGTAGCATTAACTTTAATTCCCAATCAAAGAGTTAAGTACATAATAGTAGCGTGAACGTTAATTCCCAATCAAAGAGTTAAGTACATAATAGTAGCGTCAACGTTAATTCCCAATCAAATAGTTAAGTACATAATAGTAGCGTAAACGTTAATTCCCAATCAAATAGTTAAGTACTACTCTGTTCCGCAAGGATGGCACTCATCTAAACCCTGTGGGTTCAGCACGCATGGGTCGTCTCCTACACGAAGCAGTCCGCAGCCATGGATCAAAAAACGCCATCCGAGAAGAAGCAGCAGTGACATAAATCATCCAACGCCAAGAAAAAAACAGAGGCAACCGAGGACCACCAGCGATAAGGACCGAAGACAGCGAGGACCGAGGACAGCCATGAACATAAATGTAGATTCGACAAGAACCAAAAATATTATTAAAGAGCGTTCCGTGAGTTCTAAAATAACAAATTTAAAGGTTTTCTATGCAAACGCTCGTAGCATACGCAATAAATTTTCAGATTTAGAGGAGCTAGTGTTTACAGAAAATTATGATGTGATTGGCATAACAGAATCTTGGCTCAATACAGAAGATAGAGACTTTTTAGCAGAGTATTCACTTCCCGGTTATGTAATGTTTGAGAAAAGCCGAATAAATCGAAATGGAGGTGGCGTTTTACTTTATATCAAAGAAAGTCTTAACCCTACCCTCTTGTCAAAACCTCAAATTGTGAACGTCGACGCATCTTTTGTGCTAATATAGAATAATAAAGGTACCAAAATAATACTTGCATTAATATACAGACCTCCAGCTCAATCAGTGCAAACTGACCGAGAATTTACGAACAAATTGCAGATGTAAGTAACTCACAAGATACCGTAATTTTTGGTGACTTTAATTTACCTGTG
Source organism: Paralithodes platypus (assembly GCA_032716605.1). Classification (NCBI taxonomy): domain Eukaryota; kingdom Metazoa; phylum Arthropoda; class Malacostraca; order Decapoda; family Lithodidae; genus Paralithodes; species Paralithodes platypus. The sequence goes on from CM064500.1 coordinate 12,260,288, forward strand.
ACCAAGTTGGGCGATACTCTTACTTCACACTCCGGACATGACTTGTATACGAACTTGCAAGAGAGTTCGCTTTATTAATTTGTTGGAACGCCGACCCGTGGTAATAACGTTCTTGACATTGTACTTGCAACAAAAGAAGAATTAATAGAGAATTTGAATGTTGGTGATGAATTCAGTAACAGCGACCATCGTACGATAACTTTCACTTTAAAGTTTACTAGTAACGAACCAAATAGTAGCATCGAAAAAGTCCCTAATTTCAAGAAAGCAAACTTCCATAAACTTAGAGCTATGTTTAAAGAAACTGACTGGAGCTTTTTAATTCACAATAACGACATAAATACATCTTGGAAGTTATTCGAAGCCACTTACCTAAAAGCAGTGCAAGACTGCATACCATCGAAAACTCGGCGTCCAGGCCATAATAATAAGCCCAAATGGTGGAATAAAGATATTTCAAACTGCCTGCTTGCTAAAAAATTTGCTAATGATAGATTAAAATCCTCACAAAATGACGAAGAACGGCTGAAATTTGTAGAGCTACGACGCAAAGCCAAAAAGTTAATTAAGCAAAGTAAAAAGACCTTAGAGTTACATATTGCGAATCAAAGTAAAACAAACCCGAAAGAATTCTATAGTTATATCAGAAAGAAAAAAGTCGTTACTTCAACTGTTGGACCGTTAGTCGATGAAAATGGAGAATACACCAAAGACGAAGAACAAATGAGTAATGCCCTCAATACCTTCTTTGCATCAGTTTTTACAACAGAAGACCTCAGTGATATCCCTACACCATCGCCGATTCAGATTGATAATTCAGATGTTCTAAGCAATATCACCGTTACAGAGAGAGAAGTATTGAATTGTTTAGATAAACTCAAGGTAAATAAAACGCCTGGACCTGATACAATCTCGCCTAGAGTTCTAAAGGAAGCTAAGGATGAGCTCTCTAAACCACTGACATTACTATTCAATAAATCCTTGCAGTCTGGAACTATGCCCGATCAGTGGAAGCTAGCCAACGTAACACCGATATTCAAAAAAGGCAGCAAATCCCTACCCAGTAACTATCGTCCAATTAGCTTAACCTCAGTTGTATGTAAAATGCTAGAAACGGTCATACGAGACAGACTCGTAAATCACTTAGAGGAAAATAACATACTTAAAGATACTCAACACGGCTTTCGTAAAAAACGTTCCTGTTTAACAAACCTCTTAGACTTCTTCCACGATATCCTCAACCTCTACGATGAGAGTAAAGCTGTAGATATTATATACCTTGATTTTCAAAAGGCCTTTGACAAAGTTCCCCACAAACGTTTACTGCTAAAACTAAAAGCGCATGGAATACAAGACGGTGTGTTGAAATGGATAGAAAATTGGCTCAGCGACAGAAAGCAAAGAGTAGTCATAAACGGTAAGGCATCAAAATGGACCAATGTAAGTAGCGGGGTACCCCAGGGATCGATACTAGGACCAATTCTCTTTCTAATTTACATCAACGACATAGATGAGGGTCTCACCTGTACAATCTCAAAATTTGCTGACGATACAAAAATTGCAAATAGCATACTCTCAAAAGAACAAGTTGACGATATGCAACACAATCTAGATAAATTGTCATGTTGGGCCCAAATTTGGCAAATGAGTTTCAATGCGGATAAATGTAAAGTACTACATATCGGATACCTAAATGAGAAAGCAAACTATTCGATGAATGGCACTCAGCTTAAGAATGTAAACAGAGAAACCGATCTGGGAGTAACAATATCGAGTAACCTAAAACCGAGTCAACAATGTTCAGAAGTTGTTAAGAAGGCAAACAAAATAATTGGCTTTATAGGCAGGTCATTTGAGCATAAATCCAAAGAAGTTATCCTAACCCTTTACAATTCATTAGTCCGCCCTCTTCTGGAATACTGCGTTCAATCCTGGTGCCCTTATTACCAAAAAGATATAAACAAGCTAGAACGAGTTCAACGTAGAGTTACCAAAATGATACCTAGCCTAAAGAACAAACCATACGAAGAGCGTCTTAGAGAATTAAATCTATTTCCTTTAACCCAGCGCAGATTAAGAGGTGACTTAATTCAAGTGTTCAAAATCATCAAAGGCATCGACAATATGAACTGTAGTAAGTACTTCACTATCGACCAATCTAATTACACGCGGGGAAACGGTTGCAAAATTATTGGTAAATCTTTTAACTCACACGAATCTAAGAATTTCTTCTTCAATCGAGTTGTCAACTTGTGGAATGGGCTTCCCCGAAACGTTATAGACTGCATCACCGTTGATTCATTTAAACTCCGCCTAGACAAATATCTCGCATCAAACCCGCGACTGACTGCGTTTGTAAATGAATAACTTTATTTTATCCCCCCCTCAGTTACTAACCCATCTGTCCCCTACTAACTTCCTAATCCTGCCACGGACATTAGTTCCAGGGCAGTAATTCCCTTTCCAATGTTCCCTTACCCACTCTAAACCACTGTTTGGACACTTGATCCTCAGTGTTTTGGAGGACAAGCAACCTAGAAGGGTCACTAGATCTGTTGTTGCTTGATTTCCTTTGTACTCCTTTGTACTCCTTTGTACTCCTTTGTACTACATAATAGTAGCGTAAACGTTAATTCCCAATCAAATAGTTAAGTACATAATAGTAGCGTTAACGTTAATTCCCAATCACATATCTCACTAACCAACATAACGTAAGTGTTTACACGGAACACACTTAACACACACTTATATAATCTGACTGACAGTCACAATCCCATTATAATACTTCACCCCGTCTTCCTCCAGCTGCTAGTTCACCTTCCCAACTCCAAATGAGACTGATTTGAATGCCCACTACTCAGGTCTTATATACTAAACAATGATGGTGTAGGAACGAATCAGGAGGCTGTTGATGGTGCGCGCTCCAATCACAGCTCCTCGAGTTGTGTAGCAGGTGCTTGGTCCAATGGGGTCTCCTGGCGTCGATCATACGTCATAGCGTCGGGTCATCGAAGTAGTTTGCAGGGTCCCCTATGATGCACGCAGGTGTGAAGGCTTGTTTGCTGGTATGCGGACGAGCTGGTTTCCCACTCGCAGGTTCGCTCGCTGGTCTGCTCGCCGCCGGGGTAGTTTGGCACTCCTTCAACTCTAATTCTAACTCTTAAATTAACATACAGGGCTCCGTATGTCAGACCTCCCCCCTAGAAAAGAGTTTAAGGAGTATAGTACATAATATTAAACATAATACATAAATAGATTCACCACCAGATTGGCAACAGCAAGATTATAATGAGGATATAATAAGGATATCACCCAAAGTAGGCAACGTCTCCAGATACCACATCAGAACATAGCCGGAACGTAGCTGGAGCGCTATTCGAACTGCAAGGCATCTCACAGCTGAAGGCTTGAAAGCGCACTACTAAAGCATGATATTTACCTCGCTACAAGGGAGAGCTAATTGCCAAAATCCTCTCATTAAATTAATCTTACTGCTGTATGAGGCCAACCCGGTAAATGTAAGCTTTGATCCGTGGCAGTGGGTAGGTATCGTTCTTTGTGACAGCATTAACTTGCCTATAGTCCATACATAACCTATGGCTCCCGTCTGGCTTTGGCACAAGTATGACCGGACTACTCCACTGGCTTAAGGCCCTTGTGATCAGCTGGCTTGAAAACATGAAGTCAAGCTCGACCTGCAGTATACTCCTGCGTTGTGGTGAGACACGGTAGGGGGATAGTTTAATGGGAGTTGCATCCCCTACGTCGATGTCGTGCACGGCCAAAGTAGTGAGCCCTGGAGTATCACGGAACACACTGGGAGACTGAGATAAAACAGAGATTAGTTGGTTCGCTTGATCAGAGGGAAGATGACATAGTTTAGATGGTAATTCCCCCCAAGCTACTGAATTATACTGAAAGTTGGATAGGCTACATGACAAGTCAAAGTCTGCATGGATACCTTCAGGCTCTGGAACAGTCTGTTGCGGGTCAGTAAGAGAACTGAAGACTTTGTCCGCACCAGGCTGTCCACAGGTCCTGACATTCACTGCCACAGTGGGAGAATCTGGAGGAGAGGAATCATGGGACCTATAGTAGGGTTTCAACATATTTATATGGAATACTTGCGTGGGATTTCTCCTGTCTGGGGTAGTTACTAGATAATCGGTAATGCTCATCCTCTGAATGATCTTATATGGGCCCCTGAACTTGGCAGATAAAGGTTGGCCAAAAAGGGGGAGCAGGACCAAAACCTCATCACCGGGCTGAAACTCCCTCTCACGGGCTTTTCTGTTATACCAGTTCTTCATGGAGCTTTTAGCCACTGTCAAGTTTTGAGCGGCAAACTCACATGAGGATCTCAGCCGGGTATTGAAATCTGAAACATACTTGAGGAGGTTTTGGTTCCCCTCCTGGCCAACTAGGCTATCCTGCAATAGTTGCAAAGGACCTCTTATCTGGTGACCGAAAACTAGCTCATTAGGGGAAAAACCCAGGGATTCAGTTGGAACCTCACGAGTAGCAAATAAAAGAAAAGGTACCCCCTTATCCCACTCAACTCCGGTCTCTGTACAATACTTACGAAACATTCCCTTTAATGTCTGATGATATCGTTCGAGAACCCCTTGACTCTCTGGGTGGTAGGTGCTAGACTTAACATGCTCGATACCCAACTCCTTCAGGGACTGCTGAAAAATGTTAGAGGTAAAAATAGTTCCTTGATCGCTTTGCACCTCATGGGGGAAACCCATTCTGGTGAAGAATTTGAGCAGTTCCTTGATGACAGTTGGAGCAGAGGTAGTCCTTAAGGGTATAGCCTCTGGGTAGCGAGTTGCCATGTCCATGATAGTTAATAAATAAATGTTACCTTGGGAAGTCTTAGGCAATGGGCCTACAATGTCCACTACCACCCGAGTAAAAGGATTCTCGAAAACGGGCAATGGCACCAGAGGATGTACAGGCACCTTCTGATTGGGTTTTCCTGTCATCTGGCAAGTGTGACACACTCTACAAAACTCCACTACATCTGCACGCATTCCTGGCCAGTGAAAGTGGGCTCTGATTCTGTCTAGAGTTTTCTCACACCTAGGTGTCCTGCCAATGGTATACAATGTGCCATTTTCAAGATATCTCTATGACAAGGTTTGGGGACTACTACTTGATGGACGTCCCAGGCCCCGTCATCGATTGGTCTGTGTGGCTGTCTCCATCTACGCCACAATACTCCTCCTTTGAGGTAGAAACATTCACCACCCTCCTTCTCACATTCCTCTTTACTCACGGCCCTGGCAGCTAACTCCTTGCATTCACTATCATCTCTCTGTAGCTCTACCAGGCCACTAGGACAATTTGGAGGGGTGTCATGGTCATCGTTAGGGTGAAGATGAGCCACAAAGGTGTCAGATAAATTCACCTCAGTCACATCATCAGGCACAGTTGGAGCGCCATTCACACTCTCATCATTCCTTTCATCAACTCTTACATTTGGTACATTTCTGTATGAGGGAACTGCTACTTGAGACATTGAACGTGTGACAGCACACACAGGGAAAACAGTTGGCATCTCCTTTTCGAGCTCACCGGTTAGTGGCTCGTTAACAGGGGAAAGTGACAAAATGGGGTCTGGTCGGACCTTCTCACCTGCTACATCATTCCCCAAAAGGAGTGTTACCCCAGGCACAGGGATATCTTGGGACCTACACAAAGCTATGGTGGCCTCACCCTGTAGTAACTCACATTCAATTTCGCCTTTTACCAAGTGTGCATAAAATTGGCCTCCAGCACCTCTCATTACAACTGGTTCGCCAGGTGGGCACTCAGTGTAAGGATTCACCATGAGGGTGCTAGTAGAACCGGTGTCTCTCAGAATTTTTACCTCATGCATACAACCATTTAATCTCACGTTGCCAGATGAAATAAAGGGACGGTAACTGTCCTGCACTGATGGTGAAATTATTATTGGCTTAACCCTAGTGGGTTGCACCACACATGCTACTACACCCCTGTCTAGATGATTTACGTTAGCTGCTAGGTACTCCTTCTGTCGGGAGTCCTGTATTAAAGGAACTTTTGGTGCTAGGTACTCCTTCTGTCGGGAGTCCTGCATTAAGGGAACATATGGAGTTTGAGATACGGCGGCAACTGTCTGCCCCGATCTCTCGGTTCTCTCCTTGGCCCAGCACTGATAAGCTAGGTGGCCTCTCTTGCCACAAAAAGTACATACTTTAGGGGATATGGGAACGTTCCCTCTTTGAGCATTACTATTACTTTGGGGCCCACCTCTGTTACCATTGCCCTGAGTCGCATTTTTAGTTGGGGGAACAATTCTATTTTGGCTAGCTGGGGAAGACGTTATAGGCTTGTGACTGGGTCTGTCAGATTTGTGATTGGGATACTTAAAATTAGAACTAGAATTATTGTAGGGCTTCTTTCCACGAAATTTGTTGTTGAGCACGTATGTGACAGCCATGTCAGCGGCATCGGCAAGACAATCTACCTTTTTCCCCTTTAACCTAAGAAGTGCGCATGGGGGTAATTAGACACCTCTCCCTGTGCTGACGTATTTGAGCTGTTTCCATCACTAAAATATTCATTTTACCATAAATAGCATTAATACTTATCCTAACGCGCCTATTATTGTAGGTAGTAGGGGTAGGCAGCCCCGCCCAGGGAAGTACTACCGCCAAGGTTTCGGGAGACTCAGGGAATAGCCTGAATTCCATTTTCTCTCCCAGGCCTTGGTAGCTGGATACATATCTTTCTGCCTCACACATCAGGGGTATCAGGAAAACCCTCTTTATATAACATACACATCCAACTTCACGACATTGCCCTACATCGCTATCCTCTATCCATAAAATACTACTCTTCCCACTACATATCATACATGTAACACCATACACTTACCTTATAAATATGGCAGTACAATTGTTAAGAGCAAACCTGGTGGTCCCTCGGATATCCACCCCCGGCAGGGTTGGGTTATTGACACAGGGCCCTCCCGGTCGTCATCATGCGACTGTGTCAAGAGCATTGCAACGTCCCAAAGCTGCTTGTCAGTACAGCTATTTCTTTAGTAATATAAGGGGACTTCACTCTAACATCAATTCTGTACACCAATTTCTTCAAGCTGAATCCCCTACTCTCCTTTTTTTGACAGAGACTCAAGTAACATCCACATCTGACACATCTAGATTTAATTTTCCAGGTTATCAACTGCTCCAAAATTTCAGACCTAAAGGTGGTGTATGTTGCTTCGCAAAATCTGAAATTGCCCTGGAGGAGGTTACTAGTTTCAATTGTCCCTATTTTGATTATTCTATATACAAATTAATTTCTGCTGGTAAATTTAATACATATGTTGCATCTACCGTTCCCCAAATACTCCTCCAGAGCAAAGTCTTTTTGATTCTCTGTCCTCACAACTCAGTGTCCTCAACTTAAATGCTTCTTCTGAAATCACTGTGTTGGGTGATTTTAATGTCCATAATGTTGAATGGCTCACTCATTCAGCCAGGACTGATGATGCTGGTCTTGAATGTGAGCTATTTGCAGACTCATTTAATCTCATTCAACTAGTCAACCAACCCACCCGTGAACCAGATAATCCTAATCATAATTCCCACCTACTGGACTTATTTTTAACAACCAATTCAGAAAATTATGATGTTACAGTGAGGTCCCCACTTGGATCTTCTGATCACTGTCTGATACAGGCCACCTGTCTATCACCTGCCACACCTTCCCACTCTGAACCTGTTTTGGTGACTAAATGGCATTACGATAGGGCAGATTGGGAGGGTCTTCAAGGTTTCTTTATTGAAATTCCCTGGACCTCTTTCTTTTCTAATGATGCACACTCCACCTTGAGCCACATACAAGATTTTGTAAAAATTGGAATGGAAACTTTTATTCCTCATCAAAAGTACAGTAAAAGATCTAATTCACCTAAATGGTTTGACCATAATTGTGCTAGAGTAACTGAACAAAAAGCAATAGCCTACAATGCATACACAAGATCAAAAACACATGAAGCCTTTAATTACTTTAGAAACATCAGAAATCATGCCAAAACTGTATTAAACCTAACTAAATCAAACTTTCTCCATAAGCAGGCAAATAAACTTCTAAATAATCCAAATGATAACAAAATATTTTGGTCTACTCTTAACTCATTCAAATCCAACTTCACTACTGCTTCATCCATTCCACCATTAAAATCTCCGACTGGCAATCTTGTAAGTGACCCACGAGGTAAAGCTAACCTTCTTGCAGATATTTTCTCCACCAACTCAACCTTAGATGACATAAATCAAGATGTCCCTGTACTTAATTTTAATTCACCTGAATTCCCTCACTTAAGATCCACACCAGACATGTCAAAACTATTTTGCAGAATCTCTCAGTGGATAAGGCTCCTGGTCCAGATGAAATTCCTCCAATAGTACTTAAGAATTGCTCCTTGGTGCTCGCTCCTGTATTGGCAAAATTTTCCGTCTGTGTACTCATACCTCATGCTTCCCAGTACCCTGGAAAGAAGCAAACATCCATCCAGTTCCTAAAAAGGTGCCTCTTCAGATCCATCAAACTACAGACCAATAGCTATAACTTCCACTCTTGGCAAAGTTTTTGAAATTATATTAAATAATCACATAATTAAGCATCTGGAAAATAATAAATTAATCAGTGATAGGCAATATGGTTTTAGACGATGTCGATCAACTGCAGACATTCTTTGCCTTCTTACGCATCAAATCAACCAAGCTACAGACCAACATGGTGAAACACATACAATAGCACTGGATATATCAAAGGCATTTGATAGAGTCTGGCATCAATCCTTATTGTCGAAGATGTCACACTACGGCCTTGCATCATTAGTTCCACTAATTTCTTCTTATCTTCATAACAGAAAAATATGTGTAATGGTAGATGGCCTTTATTCTCAATTTCACTCAATAAATGCTGGTGTTCCCCAGGGATCAGTTTTGGCCCCAACTCTGTTCCTCATTCATATCAATGATCTCATATCTACCACTCATAATCCAATACATTCCTACGCAGATGACTCAACACTCCACAGTTCCTTCACATTTACCAATTCTTTCACCCAACCCGATCTTATAAATTCAAAAATAAACACTGCAATTTCTCTGAACCAGGACCTTTCTAGAATTACTGAATGGGGACAAGAGAATCTAGTTACCTTTAATGCACAGAAAACCAAGTACATTCAATTTTCTAACTGACAGAATCTCACGGACTCCCATATATTTTTTAATGATGTAAATATTCCCACTTCCCCTAGTAAAGACATTCTCGGTGTAACATTAACTACTAACTTGAGCTGGACACATTATGTTAGAAGCATTGCTAAGAATGCCTCTAAAAAACTGGGACTCCTGTACAGAGTTCGAGAATTCTTCACTGACGAGCAGTTGGCCGTAATATATAAAAGTCATGTGCGCTCTCAGATGGATTACTGTTCACCTCTGTGGGGTGGAAGTGGAGTGGTTGCATTGAGGCAGTTGGACAAAATTCAAAATAAAGCTATTAGATTAATCAATAACCCTGCAATCACACAGGACCTTCCTACATTAGCCATACGAAGAAACGTTGCATCCCTTGCATTATTCTACAGATATTTTCACAGCAATTGTTCCGAGGAACTTGCTTCAATTGTGCCGCCTCTCCACATCTTTCCCCGTAGAACTAGGGCAGCTGAGAGCGCCCATGAATTTACACTTTCTCCTCCACAATGCAGAACTTCTGCTTATCAGAATTCATTTATCCCCAGAGCTACTACTCTTTGGAATTCACTTCCCTCGAATTGCTTTCCACAAACTTACAATCAACAAATGTTTAAATCCAGTTGTTACAAACATTTTATGAATGGAGGATGCCTTTAGGCACATGGACCTTTTTGTTTTATCTGTGTTTTTCCTCCTCCGTTCATTGTCTCTTAAAAAAAAAAAAAAAAAAAAAAATAGCATTAATACTTATCCTAACGCGCCTATTATGGGTTGATTATAAAGGTATTAACCTGTTACAACAATAAAACGAGTGAAAACGGCGTTTGGATGGTCAAAATCGGAGATACAGGCCGGGAGTTACATAATGTATGGCTGAGGCAACCTGCTTTCCCGCCAATTTCCCCCAAGGCCACTGAGACACTGTCGATCGATACTCTCTCTCTCTCATTCTTGCACTCGCTTGCTAACAGTGATGACAATGCCCTGCTACCAACTTGCTAATGTTAGCACGAAAATATACCTCAGAATAAGGGAATAACAGGGAAAATAGGTGATAACTGAAGGAGGGGAGGAAAGTGGGGAAGGAGGGGAGGTAGAAGAGTGATATTTTGCATGGCCCAGGGGCATTTTTTTTTTTTTTTTTTTTTTTCGATGTTTAAAGATGATTTTTTTTTTTTCTCTGACTCTTAAGAGTCTTCCCGCAGTCCGCCGGGGGAACTCTTAAGAGTCTTCCCGCAGTTCCCGGATTAAATGATAGGATACAGAAGAATCAATTTTCCATAGGAAATTTTCTAACAGGACCAACTCCTTCAGATCGTTGTAGCTTGTGACTTTCTTACTCTTGACCCAATGATTGAAAGTTTTAGTCATGGTCCTGGCAAATACCTTATGGGTTTCTTCTACTTTCTTCTGGTTTTTACGGAAAGATTGCCTGTAAGCCTCAGGCTGCAATTGATAGGTTTTTAGGATAGCTTCTTTGAGATTGTCATTATCCTGCCTAACATCTGCTCCTTCTGACAAATATGTGGCTCGAGCCTGCCCTGTCAAAACGGTTTGTAACATAAAAGGCCATTGATCTCTTGTCCACTTCATACCTCCAGCAACTTCCTCAAACAAAACAAAGAAATCCTGCACATTATCCTCAGTGAAAGGTGGAATGACACTAGTCATAGTTAATCCCAGAGGGGGGAGCAATTAAGGGAGCATTTGTATTGACATTTAGTTGAGCCGTACGATATTGATATTCATATTGTTCGGTCGTTGCTCTGGCTTTTATGCTGGCTTCTTCGGTATTTATTCTGGCTAGTTCTATTTTTAGTCTGGCTTGTTCGGCATTTGCTTCGGCATTTATTCTGGCTTTTATGCTGGCTTCTTCGGTATTTGCTTTTATTCTGGCTAGTTCTAGTTCGAATATTTGATCACCGGTCAAACCAGGTGGCAATTGTACATAAAGTTGGCTAGGTTTACTCGGGATCCCACCAACTGATCCGTCTCCCTCCCCGCCTTCTACAGGGAACAGGTGGGTTTTTATGGTCTGAGCCACCTCTACTTTGGACATGTTTGAGACAGTTAATTGGAGATGTGAGGCAAGCACTTTCAGTTCGGATTTTGACAGACAGTCAATATCAGGGGCTGTGGGGTCAGATTCTATGAAAACTCTAGCATCTTCGTCATTAATTAGATGAGGCATGATTAATAATTGATTTTTAAGTAGTGAAACGTTAATAAAACTGAGTGAAACTGTATGAAACAAATCCTGGCGAGGTCGCCACTCTTCTGTTACCTATCTTGATCCTCAAGTGGTTAACTTGATGAATCTAGATAGCACAGAGATATATATTAAGGTATCAGTCCGCTGAAGGCAAAACAAAAGTAAAATCTAATAAAATTATTTCCTGTTGTTGCTTCCTTTCCTTTTGGATCTTAGGACTTTGTATCCTTTATTGACTGATACTCTTTAATTATGAAAATATACTGAAACTAATTAAAGTCATGTAGCATTTATAAAGAATTTTAATTAACCGAAGCTTAGTAGGCTATGGTTATGAACCGAATAAGTTATATCTAAAGAAGGACTATTAATTCTATAAAAAGTCTTGAAAGATAAATATTGAGGTAAGAATATTTCTGTCTCTTACCCTTTTTGAAATGAATAGCTAGTTTTATTATATGTCCTTTTATTTATATGTAATGTAATTATTCTTGGTTCTTGTCTTACGTTAATAGTAATATATTATTATTATCATCAGCATTAATATCAAAGTCACATAAAAAGTTAGATATATATTTAATAATTAGTTAAATGTATTTCTTAACCACGTAACATTGAGGTTTTATTATGAGTAAATTAAGTTACAGGATCGCTTCATAGATTCGATTCAGGTCTCACTCAAATAATATGAAAAGCAAAAATAATATTTTGAAGCTAAATGAATTTTCTTCAGCTTAGGAAATCACTAGAAGTTACATTAAAACAGCCATGTTAGTCTAAGGCGATATTACTAATAAGAGACAATAGCATCACCGTACAAAGCACCGTTAAGCAATGTAAGCTTAATTAAAAGAAAATTAAAGAACTCGTAAGTATTAATATAAAACAATAGTATTACTTTCATCATAACCCAATTACTTAAAGAGTTGCTTTAGTCCACAAGTTAGTCAGCAAAAATAGTTAAGTACATAATAGTAGCGTTAACGTTAATTCCCAATCAAATAGTTAAGTACATAATAGTAGCGTTAACGTTAATTCCCAATCACATATCTCACTAACCAACATAACGTAAGTGTTTACACGGAACACACTTAACACACACTTATATAATCTGACTGACAGTCACAATCCCATTATAATACTTCACCCCGTCTTCCTCCAGCTGCTAGTTCACCTTCCCAACTCCAAATGAGACTGATTTGAATGCCCACTACTCGGGTCTTATATACTAAACAATGATGGTGTAGGAACGAATCAGGAGGCTGTTGATGGTGCGCGCTCCAATCACAGCTCCTCGAGTTGCGTAGCAGGTGCGTGGTCCAATGGGGTCTCCTGGCGTAGATCATACGTCATAGCGTCGGGTCATCGAAGTAGTTTGCAGGGTCCCCTATGACGCACGCAGGTGTGAAGGCTTGTTTGCTGGTATGCGGACGAGCTGGTTTCCCACTCGCAGGTTCACTCGCTGGTCTGCTTCGCCGCCTGGGTAGTTTGGCACTCCTTCAACTCTAATTCTAACTCTTAAATTAACATACAGGGCTCCGTATGTCAGAATATATATACTTAAAATCAAATTCAACATACTCGCTATCCATGATAATCCTACATTATTACTGCATTTGTATTTAATATCAATGTTTAAGGTTCCAACTTGCTTATAGACGGTAACGAGGTCAATTGGCTAGACAGGAGGGAAGGAAGAAAGGGAAGGGAAGGAAGGAAGGTAGGGAGGGAGGGAAGGAAGCTAGGGATGGTAGCGAGGGAGGGAAGGAAGGAAGGTAGGGAAGGAAGGTAGGGAGAGAGGGAAGCAAGGAAGGTAGGGTAGGATGGAAGGGAGGGAGGGAAGGAATGAAGGTAAGGAAGGAAGGGAAGGAAGGTAGGGAGAGAGGGAAGCAAGGAAGGGAGGGAGGGAAGGAAGGTAGGGAGGGAAGGAAGGTAAGGAATGTAGGGAGGGAGAGAAGCAAGGAAGGTAGGGAAGGAAGGAAGGGAGGGAAGGAAGGAAGGTAGGGAGGGAAGGAAGGTAGGGAGGGAGAGAAGCAAGAAGGTAGGGAAGGAAGGTAGGTAGGGAGGGAAGGAAGGTAGGGAGGGAGGGAAGCAAGGAAGGTAGGGAAGGAAGGAAGGTAGGGAGAGAGAGAAGCAAGAAGGTAGGGAAGGAAGGAAGGTAGGTAGGGAGGGAAGGAAGGTAGGTAGGGAGGGAAGGTAGGGAGGAAAGGAAGCAAGGAAGGTAGGGAGGGAAGCAAGGAAGGAAGGTAGGGAGGGAGGGAAGGAAGGTAGGGAGGGAAGGAAGGTAGGGAGAGAGAGAAGCAAGAAGGTAGGGAAGGAAGGAAGGAAGGTAGGTAGGGAGGGAAGGAAGGTAGGTAGGGAGGGAGGGAAGGAAGGTAGGTAGGGAGGGAAGGAAGGAGGGTAGGAAGGGAAGGAAGGAAGGAAGGTAGGGAGGGAGGGAAGGAAGGTAGGGAGGGAAGGAAGGTTGGGAGGGAGGGTAGGAAGGAAGGTTGGGATGGAAGGTTGGTAGGGAGGGAAGGTAGGTAGGGAGGGAGGGAAGGAAGGTAGGGAGGGAATGAAGGAATGTAGGGAGGGAAGGTAGGTAGGGAGGGAAGGTAGGTAGGGAGGGAAAGAAAGAAGAAGGGAAGGAAGGAAGGAAGGTAGGGAGGGAGGTAGTAAAAATTGTTTAGGTAGATAGTTCGAAGCCAGTAAATTGCTGAAGGACCTTTTTAAACTAGATTAACCCTTTGAGTACGGTCACGCTAATAAGTCATGGCCCAGTTGTCATTACGTTTGGCTTGCTCTGTGCTTTATTAACCCCCCCAGACAGATTACTGTATATTAACTTACTGACGAGGAGGCGGCGGACACAGTATTATCCCCACAACTGTCAAAATCTCACTGAGGGACCGTTAGAAGTCGGAGGAACATGGGGTTGCCACCATTCGACAGATTTTGATCTAACTTACCTAACTTACTGAGCTCAATATGACGCTAGAGCGTCATATAAATTATTAGAGAGATATTAAGATAAGTTCATATGACGCTCTAGCGTCATATGAGTATTTTGGCCAAACCTCCATATGACGCTCTAGCGTCATATGAGTCGGAGAGTGTTAATGTCTGTCAGATGTTGAATAGGGTGGATAAGTGTAGGAACATGTTTGTATATTTCACTCGATATTAAGAAATGAAGCTTAGATATTCTATCTATCTATCTATTACCTGACGCCGTGATCCCCGAAGGGGTGGCCACAAACGAACCACCCCCATGCACCTTTGTCCCCAGTCAGTCGATGCCCCTCCTCCCATCCAGCACCGCCTTCATTCATATACTTCCTCACTCCATCCTTCCACCTCTCCTTCAGTGCACCTCTCCCTCTCTGTCCTTCCACCTCGCTCTCGTACACCCTCTTAGTCAATCTCTCACTTTCCATACGTTCCATATGGCCGAACCATCTCAAGTTGTTCCTTTTCACACTTTCCAGAACATCTACCTCCACACCACACCTCCTTCTTACTTCCTCATTCGTCTGTCTATCCCTCCATGTAACTCCGCACGCACTTCTCAAGTAACTCATTTCCACCGCTTTCACTCTTGGTCTGAGTCTCTTCCCGAACGTCCATGCTTCGCTTCCGTAAGTTAGTGTCGGGATTACCACACTGTCATGCAAGGACTTCTTCACTTCCATACTGACCACCCTATTTCTTGTTACTGCTTTCAACGTTCCTACAACCCTCTTTCCCTGTTGCACCCTCTCCTGCACTTCCTCATCCATAGTCCCATCATTACTCAACACACTGCCCAGATACTTAAAGGAGCTGACGATCTCCATAGCCTGACCATTCAACTTCACCTCACACTCTGTGCCTTCACCCCTTTCAAAGACCATAACCTAGCTCTTCCCCGCAATTATACAGTATATCAAAATATACTTGGTGCCGAGACATCACTTACTAGTGCGACTGTACCAGCGACGTGTGTAGTATTATCTGTTGATATCGGTTAAGTGCACACACAACATATATACAGAGTGTACACATGCCTTAATCATATTGCAACATACACACATGTACTTTCAGGGCAATACTATCATTGTTTAATATCCCATGGTAATATACCGTACTCTTTAGTAGTGGCAATATTGCACCAAATATATCTGGCAACATTGTACATGTTGCCTCAGTAACATCCGGTCGGCACTCAGCATAACAGTGCCTCCCAGCTCTCTGTATCTCTGGCTAATAAGAACCTATAAACTTATCTCTGGACTTTTATTCTACATCCTTGTGCAAGAAAGGATTATCAAGGTTGTTGTAGCTTCACATGACAACCATACATGGCGCAGTCAGTGTATTAGAGCCAAGAGATACGAGCCAAGACCGGATTATCAGCCAGCCATCTTGCAAGACCTCGCCTCTCCAGCCCTGGATATATTATTGTGCAGTGCTTTATAGTGCAGTGAAGTGCTTAAGAGTGTAGTGCAGTGCCTTTATTATATGTCCCATGTCATTTGTGCCCATTCCCGACTTGCTGTGAGGGTTATAGCTGCTGAAACACAGCTGGACAAGAGCGAGGAGTAGCATAGCCTCCCCCTCTAACGTCTCCAGTAACAACTAAAGCTACCACCCCTCACGCCCTCCAGCTGTGCCGGTACATGCGCCACGGACACACGCACATCGCTGCCAAGTCAACATGGTGTTGCCAAGCCTATCGCACTCACTCACTCACTCACTCTAGCACAGATAATTTGTCTCACTATTAAATAAACTGTTCCAATTGTACACACATTTTCATCGTTCCTGCAAGACTACAGTGAGTCTGCTATCAACCAATTATGGAGGGAGATGAGCAGATTCATGGGGAGCCCAGAGACACCCCACACGACCATACTGGGGAGGGAGATAGTGGTGGAGATAATGATGGAGATATTGTTGGAGTTGCTGGTAAGGGGTACCAGTCAGTTCATTCCACTCCAACCACTCCTCTCACCACCCCTCATTTCACTCCACCTCCCCCCACTTTACCTCCCCTACACTATAGGGGGATGCCACCCCTGTCACCACACCCTCCAAGTCTACAACCTACCACAAGTGCAGACCTCCTTCAGCTCATACAGTATATGGAGCAATGCAGACAACGGGATGACTATACCAGGAAACAGGAGGAGGACCGCACAAGGTGGGAAGAAGAAAACCGACGACAGGAGGAGGAAACAAGACGACGCACGGAGGAGGACTACAGGAGACAGATGGGCGATGCCAAGTTCTCCGCCCTTGTCCAGGTTCTGGCCCAAATTACCCCCCATGCCGCCGCTCCTACAAACACCTCACCGGGGACAACATCCCATTCCACAACATCCTCCACCCCTACAGCTCCCCCACCACCACAGAAGGCTATCACCCAGAACCCGCCGCCCCTTCGTGCTGATGCCACCTTCCTGGTTTTCAGAGAATGGAGGCGTCGCTGGGACAATTACTCTATTATGGTAGACTTATCTAAACTACCGAGGGAGAAACAATTGATCCAGATGCGGATATGCTTAACCCTGGAGACACAGCGGCTTTTGGAGCACACCTTAAGCATACCCCCTGACACTGACAAGACCGTTGACGCAGTCCTCGATGCACTTCAGGAGCACATCAAGAATTCTCGCAATAAAGCTCTCCGTCGCAGGGACCTGTTCAGCTGCAAGCAAAAACAGGGCGAGTCATTCAACAACTTCTACGTCCGCTTCTGCCACATCGCCGAAGAAATTGACGTCTGCCCAGAGAACTCTTTAGCCTGAAAGGAGACCCAACTCAAGATGGTCATTCTAATGGGCATACACAACGAAGAGCTTGTGCAGAAGCTGCTTTCCCTCGACGCCACCCCTTCATTACAGGACATTGTCAACCCTTGCCGTTCATTCGAGGCCACTCGAAGCGCTACGTCAGCCATACGTGCCCCACCGTCCCAGGTTAATGCCATGTCGGCGTACAAGCAGAACAAGCGAGTTAAGCAACGCGACAAGTTCTCCACTTCGCAACAGTCCTTGGCGTCGGCTGGCGCCTGGCAGCGTTGTGCTCGCCGGCACGACAAGAACAAGTGCCCGGCTGAAGACTACACCTGCACTAACTGCGGCCGTCGTGGTCATAAGCCTAGGACTCCTGCTTGCCCTGCTACCGCCGCCCAGTGTCGTCGCTGCAACCATATGGGCCACTACGACAAATGCTGCAGATCTTCGAAGAAGCCCGCCAGTCAGGACAACTCCACACAGGACAACGACGCTTCCTCCCACAACAAGTCTACAGCAAAGTTTGCTCACATTCAACCTGTCCCAAAGAAGGGTGACTGCTCTCAACCCTCCAACTCTCATCTCTTGTCTTTCTAAAGTTTTTGAAACTATTCTTGCTTCCAAATTTCTTAAGCATTTCTCTTCTCATAATCTGCTCTCAGATCGCCAGTATGGCTTCCTTAAGGGTCGCTCTACTGGTGATCTTATTTCATATCTTACTAACTCTTGGTCATCCTCCTTTCGGGACTTCGGTGAGACTTTTTCTATTGCCCTAGACATATCGAAAGCCTTCGATAGAGTCTGGCATAAATCTTTAATTTCTAAACTACCCTCCTTCGGTTTCTATCCCTCCATCTGTGCCTTTGTCTCTAATTTCCTTTCCGGCCGTTCCATAGCTGCGGTTGTGGACGACCATTGTTCACTTCCTCACCCTATAAACTCCGGTGTTCCTCAGGGTTCTGTCCTATCTCCTATTCTCTTTCTAATTTTCATAAATGATCTCCTTAACTGTACCTTAATTCCCATCCATTTATACGCAGACGACTCAACCTTACACTACACTATTAGTTTTTCAGAACGCCCCAGCCAGCAATTCCTCGACGACAAACGTAATGAAGCCATAGAACTCTTAAATTCTGATCTAAATACTATTTCCAATTGGGGCAGAGAAAACCTTGTTAACTTTAATGCTTCCAAAACCCAATTTCTCCATCTATCTACCCGTCAGGATCTTCCAGCGGACTATCCCTTATTCTTCAACAATACAAAATCAACCCTTCATCTTCTCTCAATATTCTTGGTGTCTCTTTTTCTTCTGCTCTCAATTGGAAGGACCATATTACCAGTCTTGCTAAGGCAGCCTCCCAGAAGCTCGGTGTGCTCAACCGCCTTAGGGGGTTCTTTTCCCCTGCACAGCTTCTTGCTCTGTACAGGGGCATAGTGCGCCCTTGTATTGAGTATTGTTCACATGTGTGGGGAGGTTCCTCTCACACCGCTCTCCTAGACAAAGTTGAAAGGAAGGCCTTTCGTATCATTAACTCCCGTCCACTCACCAACTCTCTGCAGTATCTCTCTCTCCGCCGTAATGTTGCATCTCTCTCGCTATTCTATCGCTACTATAATAATCAGTGTTCCTCAGAGCTATCCCAGTGCATACCACCTCCTTTACGTAGGGCACGTGGTACCCGTCTTGCAACTCAATCCCACCCCTACTCTGTGCAACTCTCCAACCCAAGAGTGAAATGTTACTCTCAAACTTTCTTCTACTCAACAGCTGAGCTTTGGAACTCTCTCCCAGAATCAGTCTTTCCCTCTTCCTATGACTTAAATTGCTTCAAACTCTGTGTGTCCAGGCATTTTGGCTCGAACGTCCCTTGATTTTGGCCCTGTCACTCTTTCAACTATTGGGGAGGCACTCGCTATAGGCAGTAATGCCTTTGGGCTCCCTCAATCACATAGAAAAAAAAAAAAAGAAGACCACAAGTTGCCGACGTGTGGGATCACCTGTTCAGGCACCCACAATGACATCCGTGAGTTTCACCTACAGCGGCACCACTGGAAAACTCCACATGCTCCCAGACACAGGTGCAGACATCACAGTGATCGGCCGACGACACCTCGACATACTTCAGATTCCTGTCAGCAGCCTACGACCTCCGTCTCCGACAACGACGCTCAACGCGGATGGCTCTGCAATGGCTTCTGCTTTGGGGACGTTTCATGCACAACTCACCATCAATAAACGTTCCTGTTCTGCCACAATCCAAGTCCGCGAAGGTGTTCAGACGCCGCTTCTGTCCAAACGCCACTGTCAAGAATTAGCCATCATTTCAGCAGAATTCCCCAAGCCAATTCTACAAGTTAAACACATCAACAGGTGTAAGGAGCTACCCTTCACAGCCACCACATCACCTGCACAAGCCAAGGAGTTCTTTCTTCGAGAGTTCAAGGATGTGTTGGTCTTCAAGGAGGATCTCCAGACAGCTCCACTCAAGCCAATGAAGGGTCCCCCAATGCGGATCCACCTCAAGGACGATGCCGTGCCTTTTGCCATCTACACCCCGCGGCAGATCCCCTTTGCTTTCAGGGACAAAGTAAAGCAGGAGCTGGACTCGCTAGTGGCACAGGGTATCATCAAGCCGGCCGGCGATGAACCTTCGGAGTGGTGCCACCCCCTCGTCGTTGTCGCCAAGCCCAACGCCGAAGTTCGCCTCACCGTCGACCTTAACAATCTCTACTGCCAAGTTTCCCGCCCAGCCCACCCCTCACCGACGCCTTTCGAAGCGATCCGCAGTGTGGCCCCGCAGGCGAAATTCTTCACAACGGCAGACGCCCTGAGTGGATATTGGCAGATGGAACTTGAGGAGGAGGACCAGCATTTCACAACTTTCTTCACACCGTATGGCCGTTTCCAACACTGTAGAGGTCCAATGGGTTTTGCTGCAACAGGTGACACCTTCTGCCTTCGCGGTGATAGGGCCCTCCAAGGGGTGCAAAATTGTGCCAAAGTTGTCGACGACGTGCTGCTCTACGACGAGGACTTCCACACACATCTTCAGCGTATCCATGAAGTGCTCATACGGTGCCGCGACAGTGGGATCACACTCAACAAGGACAAGTTCGTGGTCGCCGCACCCAGTGTGAACTTCTGTGGGTACACGCTCTCAGGTGAGGGCATCTCGGCTGACCCTGGCAAAGTCGGAGCGATCAAGGACTTCCCGACACCAGCCAATATCACCGACCTTCGCTCCTTCATGGGTTTGGTGAACCAGCTGGCGGAGTTCACCCCTGACATCGCCACTGCCGCTCAGCCCCTGCGCCCCCATGAGCCCGAAGAGGTCGCTCATGTGGACCGCTGACCACGATGAGGCTTTCTGCCGGGTCAAGGCTGCCCTGCTCAGTCCACCCGTCCTGGCCCCATTCGACCCTTCCTACAAAGGAGTACAAAGGAGTACAAAGGAAATCAAGCAACAACAGATCTAGGGACCCTTCTAGGCTGCTTGTCCTCCAAAACACTGAGGATCAAGTGTCCAAACAGTGGTTTAGAGTGGGTAAGGGAACATTGGAAAGGGAACTACTGCCCTGCCACTAACGTGGCAGGACTAGGAAGTTAGTAGGGGACATATGGGTTAGTAACTGAGGGGAGGATAAAATAAAGTTATTCATTTACAAACTCAGTCAGTCGTGGGTTTGATGCGAGATATTTGTCTAGGCGGAATTTAAATGAATCAACGGTGCTGCAGTCTATAACGTCTCGGGAAAGCCCATTCCACAAGTTGACAATCGATTGAAGAAGAAATTCTTAGATTCGTGTGAGTTAAAAGATTTACCAATAATTTTGCAACCGTTTCCCCGCGTGTAATTAGATTGGTCGATAGTGAAGTACTTACTGCAGTTCATATTGTCGATGCCTTTGATGATTTTGAACACTTGAATTAAGTCACCTCTTAATCTGCGCTGGGTTAAAGGAAATAGATTTAATTCTCTAAGACGCTCTTCGTATGGTTTGTTCTTTAGGCTAGGTATAATTTTAGTAACTCTACGTTGAACTCGTTCTAGCTTGTTTATGTCTTTTTGGTAATAAGAGCACCAGGATTGAACGCAGTATTCCAGAAGAGGGCGGACTAAGGAATTGTAAAGGGTTAGGATTACGTCTTTGGATTTATGCTCAAATGATCTGCCTATAAAGCCAATTATTTTGTTTGCCTTCTTAACAACTTCTGAACATTGTTGACTCGGTTTTAGGTTACTCGATATTGTTACTCCCAGATCGGTTTCTCTGTTTACATTCTTAAGCTGAGTGCCATTCATCGAATAGTTTGCTTTCTCATTTAGGTATCCGATATGTAGTACTTTACATTTATCCGCATTGAAACTCATTTGCCAAATTTGGGCCCAATGTGACAATTTATCTAGATTGTGTTGCATATCGTCAACTTGATCTTTTGAGAGTACGCTATTTGCAATTTTTGTATCGTCAGCAAATTTTGAGATTGTACAGGTGAGACCCTCATCTATGTCGTTGATGTAAATTAGAAAGAGAATTGGTCCTAGTACCGATCCCTGGGGTACCCCGCTACTTACATTGGTCCATTTAGATGCCTTACCGTTTATGACTACTCTTTGCTTTCTGTCGCTGAGCCAATTTTCTATCCATTTCAACACACCGTCTTGTATTCCATGCGCTTTTAGTTTTAGCAGTAAACGTTTGTGGGGAACTTTGTCAAAGGCCTTTTGAAAATCAAGGTATATAATATCTACAGCTTTACTCTCATCGTAGAGGTTGAGGATATCGTGGAAGAAGTCTAAGAGGTTTGTTAAACAGGAACTTTTTTTACGAAAGCCGCGTTGAGTATCTTTAAGTATGTTATTTTCCTCCAAGTGATTTACGAGTCTGTCTCTTATGACCTTTTCTAGCATTTTACATACAACTGAGGTTAAGCTAATTGGACGATAGTTACTGGGTAGGGATTTGCTGCCTTTTTTGAATATCGGTGTTACGTTGGCAATCTTCCACTGATCAGGCATAGTTCCAGACTGCAAGGATTTATTGAATAGTAATGTCAGTGGTTTGGAGAGCTCATCCTTAGCTTCCCTTAGAACTCTAGGCGAGATTGTATCAGGTCCAGGCGTTGTATTTACCTTGAGTTTATCTAAACAATTCAATACTTCTCTCTCTGTAACGGTGATATTGCTTAGAACATCTGAATTATCAATCTGAATCGGCGATGGTGTAGGGATATCACTGAGGTCTTCTGTTGTAAAAACTGATGCAAAGAAGGTATTGAGGGCATTACTCATTTGTACTTCGTCTTTGGTGTATTCTCCATTTTCATCGACTAACGGTCCAACAGTTGAAGTAACTACTTTTTTCTTTCTGATATAACTATAGAATTCTTTTGGGTTTGTTTTACTTTGATTCGCAATATGTAACTCTAGGGTCTTTTTACTTTGCTTAATTAACTTTTTGGCTTTGCGTCGTAGCTCTACAAATTTCACCCGTTCTTCGTCATTTTGTGAGGATTTTAATCTATCATTAGCAAATTTTTTAACAAGCAGGCAGTTTGAAATATCTTTATTCCACCATTTGGGCTTATTATTATGGCCTGGACGCCGTATTTTCGATGGTATGCAGTCTTGCACTGCTTCTAGGTAAGTGGTTTCGAATAACTTCCCAGATGTATTTATGTCATTATTGTTAATTAAAAAGCTCCAGTCAGTTTCTTTAACCCTTATTTAGCGGCGAGCAACATAAGTCGAGTTAAAAAAAGCTGGACTATGTGGCGGCGCTCGACATAACTCGAGTGGCAATTTCAGCACGTATTGTGGCTGAGAGAGAGAGACAAGTGGTGGCAGGAGACTAGCGAGCGTATGACTGCTCCAGACCACCGCGGCGAACCTACTGACACAAATCTCAGCTCCCTCCTCCCTCTCTCACTCGCTACATACTCAATTATGTACTGAAAGTACCGAATTACCTGCTTTTTGCACTCGCGTTGCACGGTTATTGCAAGAAAACTATCCATCATACAAGGATCGTTATGGTGTCATTCGAAAGCTCTGTTTATGCCCTTTCAGGGATAGGTACTTGTTTTACGTTCTGGGTCTTATTTAGGCATGAAAATGATCACGTAAACAGCCCTATTTTGGCTAAAAACACCCCGCTGTGCGGTACACATAAATAAACCGCATAGGCCGCTCGTAAGGTGTTAAACATAGCTCTAAGTTTATGAAAGTTTGCTTTCTTGATATTAGGGACTTTTTCGATGCTACTATTTGGTTCGTTACTAGTAAAGTTTAAAGTGAAAGTTATCGTACGATGGTCGCTGTTATTGAATTCATCACCAACATTCAAATTCTCTATTTAGTCTTCTTTTGTTGCAAGTACAATGTCAAGAACGTTATTACCTCGGGTCAGTGTTCGAACAAATTGATAAAGCGAACTCTCTTGCAAGTTCGTATACAAGTCATGTCCGGAGTGTGAAGTAAGAGTATCGCCCCACTTGGTCACAGGTAAATTAAAGTCGCCAAAAAATACGGTATCTTGTGAGTTACTTACCAGTGATTACCTACCAGTGATTCTACAAACTGATGCATCCCGCCTCAACGGTATTGGATACGCCCTCCTACAGGATCATGGCAACAACCGTCTCCGCTTAGTTCAGTGTGGCTCGAGGTTCCTAAGCGACTCCGAGTACCGCTATGCCACCATTGAGCTGGAGATGCTAGCCGTGGTCATGGCCATGTCCAAGTGCAAGTTCTACCTCATCGGACTGCAACACTTCACCCTCATGACGGACCATCGCCCCCTCATCCCCATCTTCAACAACTACACCCTTGATGCGGTTGTAAATCCCCGCCTCCAACGTCTGAAGGAGAAAGTCACACCTTACCTCTTCACAGCCGTCTGGCGCGCTGGCAGGTTGCTCTGCATCCCTGATGCGTTGTCACGGGCCCCTGTCAGCCACCCGATGCCAGAGGATGAGTTAGCATGTGCCGACGCCACGGATCACCTCAGGTCCCTCGTGACTGTCAACGCCGCCGCCACCGACGTCAACTCTCCTTCACAGGACGCAGACAGGATCTCCAGGAACTCCGAGACGCAGCCAGAGCGAATCCTGTGTACATCCGCCTGCGTGAGTGCGCTACTTCGGGTTTCCCCACCAACCGCTACGACCAGCACAACTCTCTACTCCCATTCTGGAAACTCCGAGACTACCTGTCAGCAGATGGTGAACTCGTCCTGTACGGAGCGAGGGTTGTGGTTCCTGAAGCCCTCCTCCGCCGCACCTTGGCTCGCCTGCATGATAGTCACAGAAGCATGGAGGCCACTAAGCGTAGGGAGCGACAGGCTGTCTTTTGGCCTGGCATCAACTCGGACTTCGCCAACACAGTTCAAGCTTGTGAGCCGTGTCAGGTCTTACAGCCTAGTCAGCAGGCAGAAACCCATGATCAACGACGACAACCCAACTAGGCCTTTCGAGTCTGTTTCAGCCGACTTCTCCGCTGTGGCGGGGAATTCCTTCCTCGTCGTAACAGACCGACTCTCAGGCTGGCCCGTTGTCGTACCCTGCAAAGGGGATACTACCGCTTCAAACACCATCAGGATCTTCTGCCGCTACTTCAGGGAAGTTGGTGTACCCCTCCGCCTACGTACAGATGAAGGCCCACAGTTTACTAGCCGTGAGTTCCGGGACTTCATGGAGCGTTGGGGAGTCAATCACTTGGTCTCTTCCCCACACTACCAACAATCCAACGGTCACGCCGAGTCTGCCGTCAAGTCCGTCAAACACCTCATACTGAAGACGGCTCCCTCAGGCAACATCGACTGTGAAGACTTTGACCGTGGACTGTTGGAGCTCCGCAACACCCCGAACTTCCCAGGCCACTCCCCGGCACAAATCCTGTATGGCCATCCACTACAGTCTTGTGTCCCTGCTCATCCCCAGTCCTTTGCAGCAGAGTGGCAAGCCAAGGCTGAGGACTGTGACCGCCGTGCAGCCGCCCACACCGCGCTGGTGCAGAGAAACTTTGACCAGCACGCACGCCCCCTTCCCAGGTTGAGAGTCGGCACCACAGTGCGGATCCAAGACCCAACTTCTCACCGCTGGGACAAGGTTGGTGTCGTCATGGGCTGCGGCAGGTCCAGGGATTATGAGGTTAGTCTCCCCAGTGGTAAGATATATTGGCGGAACCGTCGCTTCCTCCGCCCAGTGAATTCCCCTGGTGTTGAACCCCTCCCCCATAACCCTGATGTGGTAAACTATCAATGGAAGTTAAATATTACTAAGCTATAATGAATCAAATAAACTCAATCTAAATGAAAACTACTCCATATCTAAATTGAATTCAATCTGAAACAGCTAATTTATATCCAAAGGTCTCACATAATAAATATATATACAGTGTAGGGTAAGGTTATAAGGGTAAATATTAGCCAGGAATTAACTCACCAATAGTTCCATGTGGCAATGAGGCAAGGGAGAACGTTTTACCCAATATGGCAGTGGACAATGGGGAACGAGACTTCGGTCCCGAGACACGAGTCAAGTTAAAGAAAGAATAAATTATTACATGGGAATGGACATGATTATTATGCTTATCTGTCAGTCAGTCATGGCGTCGATGAGAGCGTCATGATGGTGTAGCTGTTTGTATTGCTGACAGTGTATTGTGATTAGAGAGGCTCAAAAGCGCGATCAACTGAGGGCGGAAAATAGATGTTAACTGGTTGGTGTTCGTGAAGGCTCTGGTGTTCCTCGAAGGCACACCTTGCTGCCTTGGCAAAACGCCAGGAGCCCAAATTATCGTACCGCATCTAGGTTGCTCTATACGATAAATTATATTAATATATATGATAAATTCATATATACTACATAAGACCATGGCAATATTGCTTACTAGCATATTAGACCTTTTATCTATCTATCTATCTATCTATATGCTCAGGCCCAATCCCCATTATGGGGGTAGCCAACTCAAGACAGAGCAAGAACAGGGAAAACACAACAACAACATAAAACAACAAATAAACACAAATAAAAAGCACTAACTCACACACATCCAGGTCACCCAGGAGAAGACCCAGAGACCAGGGTCACCAAAGGTCGCTCCAGCACTCCCCCGGCCCCCGACCACCCGGAGAGGTTCCGATCTCAGCAGGCAGACATGCAGCAGAGCCAAAGCCACAAGCCCTCCCACCACACTTCCAGGCGCACCCTTCATATTAATCGTCTCCCCGGGCCAGGCGCCTGATGGACTATTATCTAGTCCAACTTGCGCCCGACCCCTTACTCCAAATGACCACGTGTTCAGTCAACTATTCACAAGCATTCTCCATTCACTCCTGTCCACCACCACTTCCCCTGCCTGATCTATAGTCATTCCTCTATCATCCAAAGCCATTCTTACACAGTCTCTCCATCTCAATGAGGGTCTTCCTGCCCTTCTATCTCCCCTTGTACCTGACTCACATATTCTTTTTGTAAGCCTTTCATCTCCCATTCGTTCAACATGACCATACCAGCTCAGCACCCTTCTGTCCACTCTGGCTGACAAATGTTCCTGCTTCCCCACTCTCCTACGTATCTCTTCATTCCTCAATCTGTCTCTACGAGTAACTCCACACATACTCCTCAAGCAGCTCATCTCCATCACATCCAGCCCTCTTTTCTTCTTTTTCTTCAGAGCCCATGTCTCAGCCCCATACATCACTGTTGGCACAACAATTCCTTGATACAGTGCACATTTTACTTTTTAGGCCTTTTATAACTTAACTTATTTACAATCTTATAATATACGATCTACTCGTCCTACGTCGTGCTGCAGGAGCGATCGTG
The DNA here is from genome assembly GCA_032716605.1 of Paralithodes platypus. NCBI lineage: Eukaryota > Metazoa > Arthropoda > Malacostraca > Decapoda > Lithodidae > Paralithodes > Paralithodes platypus. The sequence continues at coordinate 12,287,346 of CM064500.1, forward strand.
ACGTCACAGAGACATACGGGATCACAAAAAGGGTCATAGCCTATCGTATTTACGATACACTCCCCCAACAAAAAAAGACCTGAACCCCACCTTAAACTTAAAGTTGCCCAGAGGCTATCTTCTGACGCCACAAGTCGACGGCGCCAGCAGCAGCGCGTCTGGGACGCGTCCCGGTCCGAGAATGATCATCACTATCAGTAAGAGGTGAATCGTTCCTTTGAGAATCCTCGGACCCAGCAATAACAGGTAGAGCATCAGATTGCAATGCGGAATCGAGCTCCAAAGCGTACAAACGTGCGATAGGACGAACAGTAGTTCCAGTGGCTGTCTTCAATAGCACCACCCGCTCTACAGAGTCTGCCCCCTTATATACCTCCAACACGCGGCCCAATTTCCAGTATAAACGAGGACTATCTTCTTTAATTAAAACAACTTCACCAACTATAGGTGCTGTTAGTCTACCAGATGGAGTAACACTCCTTTCCCTCAATGTTAGCAGATATTCACTAATCCACCGTTTCCTAAAATCCTCGATTATCCTGGATATATACTGGTATCTCTTAGACACCGCTACCTCAGAGTACAACGAGGGATCCTCTAACTCTACTACGGATTGGAAATCAGATGGAAACACAGTCAATGGTTTTCCATATAGCAAGTGAGCTGGCGTTAATGGTAGTGGTTCTTGCAGGTCGGTGGACACATATGTAAGCGGGCGATCATTTACGACTGCCTCTATCTCTGTGAGGACTATCGTCAACTCACTCTTCTTTAATAGAGCATGTCCTACAACCGTTCTGAGTCCTGACTTTACTATGCCGACACATCGTTCCCACATTCCACCAAACCAAGGTGCCTTAACTGGAATGAACCTCCATTCGCACTTCTTCTCTCCCCAAAATGTGATGATAGTAGGATCACTACTCATATCCCTTAGATATTTTGATGCTTGGACATAAGTGGGAACATTGTCGCTAAGAATGAGTTGTGGGAATGAACGACGGGCACAAAACCGTCTAAACGCCAGCATAAATTCTTCGCTAGACATATTATCACATAGTTCTAGGTGTACCGCTCGATACGTCGCACAGGTAAACAATAATATATATAAACCTTCTCATGCTCCCTCGTCTTCAATGCCCCTGTGTAATCAATCCTACCGTTTGGAAAGGTTCTACGTGCTTTACACGACATTCAGGTAGAGGTGGAGCTGGTCCAGTTGCATATGGTTTACCTTTTAGTCTCTGGCATATTACACACTTTCTTACTACGCGTCGAGCTACTTGTCGAACTCTGGGTATCCACCATGTGAGACGTAAATATGATATAATATGACATACCCCGTAGTGTTTTACTTCCCTATGTGCACGTATGATCAATAGATCAGTAACGTGATGTCTTGTTGGCATAAGTATAGGGCGGTTTGTGCTGTCTGGTACACCCGACCACTTCAGGCGACCCTCACACCTGATGAGGCCATTGTCTAGGTGCAACCTTAGTTGACGCACTATATTAGGCATTAATGTCTTATTCGAGCTTTGCATGGATTCTAATTCATTGGAAAAGGTTTCTACTTGAACCCTTTTGATCAAAGTTACTTCAGCTGCTTTAAATTCACGAGCATCAATGTTGTGACCCCTGTTGCAGAGTTGGCCCGTTACTTTAAGCTTGAGATTGGATACATATCGCAATACCCAAGCTACAACTCTGACTAGTTTATTATAGTCACCGAATCTTGCCCACTCTATGATAGGACCCGGTGGCTCATTTGGTTGGGCTGTAACTACCACTGTTTCCAGTGGCAGAAGTCCCTCACTAACGGCATGCCAAATCGTCCATTCACTTTCATGGAGCAGCCACTTTGGACCATGCCACCACAATTCGGACTTCACTAGCTGGCTAGCCGTTATACCCCTAGTTATGAGATCACTAGAGTTTTCTTTTGTATTTACATAATGATAAGCAACGTCTGGCAATAGGGCCCTAATTTCATCTACCCTATTCCGCACATAAACTGGCAGAGTCTTCTTGCTATGTATCCAGTTGAGTGTGACCTGACTATCGCACCAAACGTGAACGATTTCAATATTTAATTCGCTCTCGTATGCTGCGCGTACATGTTGCACCAGACGTGCTAATAGCAGCATGGCAGTCAATTCCATTTTAGGGATAGTTACCTTCTTAACCGGGGCTACTTTGACCCGGGCTGTAACTAAATGTGCCCCAAATGAAGTAACGACATATATGGCTACCCCGTATGCCGTGGCGCTAGCATCGCAAAAAACGTGTGTAACATAACGTCACCGAACGCCGCCACTTTACGAGGTATAGGTTTAGTACATAGGATGGCATACTCATTCAACAACAATGTCCCTTGGTCATTCAAGTCTTCGGGCAAACTGTCATCCCCTCCTATTTTACGTCTCCAAACTTCCTGCATTAGAATCTTAGCTCTTATGGTAACGGGTAATGCTAGACCCAAAGGATCAACAAATTGTGCAACTTTGGTCAACAGACTTCTTTTGGTGTGCGCTCCTGTCTGCTGAGCAAAAGACCTTGTTTGATAAGTTAGTATGTCATGTTTAGGTTGCCAGATCATCCCCAAGTTTCTGGACTTTTCCTGGTTAAGAGATGCCGTACCGTCCACCTGTATCAAACTCTGAAGATCTTCACTATTAACCCGGGAGCTGCGGGGAGACTCTTAAGAGTTCCCCCGGCGCACTGCGGGGAGACTCTTAAGAGTCAGAGAAAAAAAAAATCAACTTTTGACATCGAAAAAAAAAAAAAAAAAAAAAAAAAAAAAAAAAAAAAAAAAAAAATTTGGCCCCTGGGCCATGCAAAATCTCAGTCCTCTACCTCCCCTCCTTCCCCACTTTCCTCCTCTCCTTCAGTTATCACCTATTTTCCCTGTTATTCCCTTATTCTGAGGTATATTTTCGTGCTAACATTAGCGAGTTGCAAGCAGGGTGTTGTCATCACTGATGGCAATCGAGTGCAAGAGAGAGAGAGTATCGATCGACTGTGTCTCAGTGGCCTTGGGGGAAATTGGCGGGAAAGCAGATTGCCTCACCCATACATTATACAACTCGCGGGCTATATCTCCGATTTTGACCATCCAAACGCTGTTTTCACTCGTTTTATTGTTGTTTCAGGTTAATACCTTTATAATCAACCCATAATAGGCGCATATGGATAAATATTAATGCTATTAATGGCACAATGAATATTTTAGTGACGGAAACACCTCAAATACGTCAGCACAGGGGGACGTTTCCAATTACCCCCATGCGCACTTCAGAGGTTAGTAACCCACTCGCGGAGAAATTGATGTGCATCCGCAAACAATCTGCGTGCTTGCCAGTATGTATATAACAAATCATCCTGACTATCGCTAGAACCCTTCAAATTGTCTATATATAATCCGTGAGATAGTTTACTTGTGTCCTCATGAGTGTCAGCTAGATGTTTTCTGATTGTGGCATTTAACAAAAACTGTGAACACGTGGCCCCAAAGAGTACAACCCGAAAACGGTATATTATGACCGGACTTTCAGAGTCGCTAATGTCGCTGAACCAAAGAAAGCGGGTAACATCTCTATCTTCCTCGCTTAGCTTGACCATCAAGAATGCTTTCTCGAACTGGTATAGGCGTACTTCCCCAGCCTAAACCGCAACAGATGTTGGGACAGGTCCGACACCATGGACGGACCTGTCAACAGGCAGTCATTCAGACTGGGTTGTTGACCTCGATGGGCAGAGCAGTCATACACCACCCGTATTGGTGTGGTGACGCTGTCTTTCCTTACCCCATGATGGGCCAGATAGTGAACCCTACCCTTCTTAATCGGTTCCTTGACATCGACTCTCTCAATAAAGCCCCTATCTTCATAACTCTGAAATACGCCTGGCGCGTGCTCGGTTCGTTAGACAATTTCCGCTGCAATACGCGCAAGCGACCTAATGCCAAACCATAGTTGGTAGGCAGGCTTATCTCATTGTTCTTCCAGGGTAAACTAACTTTATATTGCTTGTCTGAGGCACAGTAGCTCACAGACTCGTCAAACCTTTGTAGCGCAACTTCTGAGCCATAATCAGTCTCCATAGGATTAATGCCTATGTGATCCAATCTCCACAGTCGTTCCAGGTCGAACTCGGCAGCCATCTTAGGGTTACTAGGTTGGGAATCCTCCCTTCCCAACTCCTCTGCCGCGGTTACATTGACTCTATATATCGAGACCGTGTCGACCAGGACCTTTGACTGTGTAGTATGCACCTTTCCGCTCATGTAATATCCAAATTTAGTGGGGATTAAAATTACACCACACATCTTTTTAAATCCAGGGTATACTACTTCATAATAATGATCCACACCAAGTAGAACATGCACCTCACTCTGATTTCCCATGGGATCTGACAAGTTAACCCCTTTGCTACGTAAGGCGTGTTCCACCTTCTTCACTCCTACATATTCATATTCTGGTAGGGTGTCTACTACGATACAAGTCATAAAGTACCGGTTTTTACGGTAGAAATATGAAATCTCCGCTATCTCGTAGTCTTGTTTATCAGTAACCCCTGTGAAGCCCTGTAATCGAAGAGTCTCAGCCCCTACAATTCGGTGTTTCAGTCCCACTAGTACCACCTCTTTATAAAGGAACGTTGAGACCCTTGATCTAGAAGTACCCGACAAACATTGTTACTGTCATTACCTTCCATGGGAATCTGTATTGAGGGCAATATAATGGTGTCTTGCGTGCTACCTAGTGCCACAGTTGTAGTACCCTCTGGTTTGACGTCTTTGACTTTATCTGCTGTAGGACACAACTTATCAAAGTGATGTCCTTTGCAGTGGCGACAGGGCCTTAAGTATGTAGCAGTACATTGTCCCTGCTTACCATGTTCCTTACTTAGACAACCTACACATAGCTTCAATCTTTTCGCCTGTGCTAGTTTTGTCTCATTTGTTGGGTATTTTACACAGAAACTCCATTTATGTTTGTTGTTACATAGCTTACATAGAATCTGAGCAGGTTTCTTATAATTATGTACCCTCTTTCTTTTCTTTAGTCCCCACTGTCATGCTTACTGTTCCCCTCTTCTCCACATTCTCACTCCCTCCCGACTCATACATTCTCACTTTGTTCAACAATAGATTATTGATTTCTTTACTGAACTGAGTTTTGAACTCCCCCAGCTCAAATGATCTTACCTTGTCAAGTATTGCCATAGGAAGCTTCTGACGCAATATAATGACTATTATTTCCTGTGTGGTAAGCCCTAGGGTGTCTAGCGATCGAGTATGGCACTCCATATTTGCCCTAATATTTGTTAACTCCTCAACCTTATACTGTAGTTCTGCGAGCCTTAACAAGGCAACGACATGGGCCATCTTCAACTGCTCTTGATACCCGTATGTGGACTTTAATAATTGTACTGCCTCAAGATAACTACCACCCACTACCTCAAAACCTTCTATCAAATGTAAGGCCTCTCCTTCCATTTGTCCCTTCAGATAGTGAAACTTGCTGACATTATCCAGAGAGGATTCATGAACTGTAGACCGAAATACGTCCCAAAAAGCTATCCACTCAGTCAACTTGCCCCTAAATGTAGGAAGATTGAGCTTTGGGAGGTGTACAGTATGTTTTGGGTCAGCCCTTCTATGGGCCCCATTATCGCCTCCCTTCTTACTTGCGACAGCACGCTGTAATATGTACTTCGCTCTAAAGACAGGTTCGTCATAGAGGGCGCAATAATCACACTTTGTAACTATCTCTTCCTCCTCTGTCATGCCTGCCACAATCACCTCATCAGAGCCATAATACGACCGTGGGTAGCCTGGACGTTTTCTAATCTAGCTTCCAATTCCTCTAGGTCAGCAGTAGTGATGAAAGTGTTGACGTCCACAATTAGCCTACTTAATACTCCCCGAAGTCCCGCCCTTTGATTTCTAGGGGTCTTGATCAGCACCCCACTAGATGGTGTCTCTTTATTGTCTTTATTCATTTTGCATGTAAGCCTATAGGCTATCTATCCAAATGTTACAAAAACAACGGCAAAATAATAGTCTAGTTAAGAAACGCCGACCGGCGGACTTCTATGTTATGGAAAATAAATAGTACACAAAATAGCAATACCTACTAAAGGGTTATATTGAACAAGAAAAAATGTTAGGTCAGGTCATAATTACGTCACAGGAAGTCTGAAATGTAAAAGAAAATTATTGGGGAAAGATGATGGGTTGGATGCAGGACTTAGGCAGGTGCAACGATGTGACCCTGCATTCCAAAGATGTGACCCTGCATTCCGGCTCTAACCATCGCTTGGCTAGCCTTGCCAGTTTATCATAGAGTTGTTCCTTCATCCTGTTATATGTCCCCTTGTTCATTGCCTTAAAATCCTTTACTGGTAGCCAATTCCAGGGTCTGGGCACCAATGTGGTAAACTATCAATGGAAGTTAAATATTACTAAGCTATAATGAATCAAATAAACTCAATCTAAATGAAAACTACTCCATATCTAAATTGAATTCAATCTGAAACAAGCTAATTTATATCCAAAGGTCTCACATAATAAATTTATATATAGGGTAAGGTTATAAGGGTTAATATTAACCAGGAATTAACTCACCAATAGTTCCACGTAGGAATGAGGCAAGGGAGAACGTTTTACCCAATATGGCGGTGGACATTGGGGATCGAGACTTCGGTCCCGAGACACGAGTCAAGTTAAAGAAAGAATAAATGATTACATGGGAATGGACATGATTATTATGCTTATCTGTCAGTCAGCCGTGGCATCGATGAGAGCGTCGTGATGGTGTAGCTATTTTGTATTGCTGACAGTGTATTGTGATTAAAGGCACAAAAGCGCGATCAACTGAGGGAGGAAAATAGATGTTAACTGGTTTGTGTTCGTGAAGGCTCTGGTGTTCCTCGAAGGCACACCTTGCAGCCTTGGCAAAACGCCAGGAGCCCAAATTATCGTACCGCATCTAGGTTGCTCTATACGATAAATTATATTAATATATACGATAAATTCATATATACTACATAAGACCATGGCAATATTGCTTAACCCACTGAGTACCAGCTAAATATTTATAAATGTACCACCTAGGACCGGCTGATTCTGATTTTTTTTTTTATTCCAGAAACAATAGCGAATGGGTTAGGAATGAAGGGAAAACCACGAAAACCCGATCAAAAAGATCAAAAAATGGTCCTACAGAGCTCCCGAAAACGGATTTTACATGAGTAAAAAATTGAAGGCAATTTCCCCAAAAAACAGGTTTTTGCGCGCTCACGCGCACGCGGTTGGACTTTGAGAGTTTTCACCATCGGCATGGGTGCGTGAGATACTTACACAGTTCCCATACAAATCTGAGCCCTCTAGGTGCCATAGGACCGGAGTAATTGGGACCGGACCAGACAGGACGCAACGTATGAGTCGCTGGGGTTTAGCGTTACATACGTTGTGGACGCAAACGCTGCGTCACTGGGGCTCAGTGGGATAATAGCATATTAGGCGTTTTATAACTTAACTTATTTACAATCTTATAATATACGATCTACTCGTCCTACGTCGTGCTGCAGGAGCGATCGTGACGTCACAGAGACATACGGGATCACAAAAAGAGTCATAGCCTATCGTATTTACGATACCTGAGATCCCTGTGTCTTGCACGGACCCAGAAAGAGAGTCCTTCACTTCCCCCATGGCCCCACGTAGGTCTGAAAGGCTCCTAGAAAAAGAGTCAGCTCGACAACGTCTTGCGAGCTTGAAGGGGGAGGGAGGTGTTGATATCGGTTAAGTGCACACACAACATATATACAGAGTGTACACATGCCTTAATCATATTGCAACATACACACATGTACTTTCAGGGCAATATTATCATTGTTTAACTCTTTCAGACTTATATGACAGGGTGAATCAAAAACTCATATGATGCTACCGCGTCATATGGACTTATCTTCATAATTCTAGAATAAGTTATATGACGCCCTAGCGTCATATGGAGCTCAGTAAGTCCGGTAAGTTAGATGAAGATCTGTCGGTTGGTGGCAACCCTGGGTTTCTCCGACAATTCTAATGGTCAGCAGTGTGGTTTTGACAGTTGTGTGGTGCAGTGGCAATGATACCTGGCTCCCGCCTCCGTAGACTTACTGGAACATAATATGACTGAAGGAGTTAATATCCCATGGTAATATACCGTACTCTTTAGTAGCGGCAATATTGCACCAAATATATCTGGCAACATTGTACATGTTGCCTCAGTAACATCCGGTTGGCATTCAGCATAACAGTGCCTCCCAGCTCTCTGTATCTCTGGCTAATAAGAACCTATAAACTTATCTCTGGACTTTTATTCTACATCCTTGTGCAAGAAAGGATTATCAAGGTTGTTGTAGCTTCACATGACAACCATACGTTATCCTAGCTACATTTAGACGATAGTGTGCAGCTTCGGAAGGATCTGTGGTAGTACAGAGGGTTGGTTGAGATCGTTTGAAGCATTATTATTGCCAGAGGTCCTTCCTAAGCTGCATAAAATTGTCTAATAGTTGCCAGAATCCGACGTAAAGGCCGTCCCCGGTACCGAAGGGGTTAACGGTGCTAACAAACAAATAGCCACTACTCTTGACTGTGCTACTGTTACCTTTATGGGGGCCCACCTCGCTGTTAACGGTGCTAACAAACAAAAAGCCACCACTCTTGACTGTGCTACTGTTACCTTTATGGGGGCCCACCTCCCTGTTAACGGTGCTAACAAACAAATAGCCACCACTCTTGACTGTGCTACTGTTACCTTTGTGGGGGCCCACCTCGCTGTTAACGGTGCTAACAAACAAATAGCCACCACTCTTGACTGTGCTACTGTTACCTTTATGGGGGCCCACCTCGCTGTTAACGGTGCTAGCAAACAAGTAGCCACCACTCTTGACTGTGCTACTGTTACATTTATGGGGGCCCACCTCGCATTGTGCTCTCTTTTTCTCCCTCTAACTTTGGCTTGTATCCATTCGGCCCCATTCAGCTTACTGTTATAATATCCCCATCCAGGTGTCAATATGTTCCTGGTGAGTGGTAGCGAGCCAGCATATATATTTTGTTGTTTTGACAGCAAGCTAAATTTGTACATTTTTTTATAGAAAAATTTCTCCGGCGAAGCCAGATTTCTCCATACAATGCTGGCTCGCTATTGCTCGCCAGGAAGAATACGACACCTGGATGGGGATAAGCGTCTTAAAACAGTTGGCTGAATGGGCCGAATGGATAATAGCCAGGGAAAGATAAAAAAGGAGAGAAAGATAAACAATCCGGTGACCCCCCTTAACAAACAAATAGCACCCCTCTTTACTGCACTACTCTTACATTTAAGGGGAGGCCGTCGTTTTTATGGTCACCTTTCTCCCTCGTGTTTAGCCCTATTAGTTATGAGATTTCAAGCCATTCGGCCCATTTGTTTGGCGATTTTAAGACCTTTCGTCCCATTTCGTTATACATTCTAAGACCTATCATGCCATTTAGGTGTCTATTTTTTCCTGGCGGGCGTTAGCGAGCCTGTAATTGTAAGAGGAACCGGCCGGGAAATTTTTCTACTGAAAAATTTAAAAAATTATCTTGAGGAGGGGGGGTGGGGGGGGGGGGGCCTATAGGGGATATTTTTCTAAGTTTGAGGGATGTCTAGCGAGGAAACTAAGAATTTATGAATGAATGAATTTATAGGCCAGAGCAACAGTCAGTGTCCCCTTAATTTTAAGCCGGTATCACACGAGAGCTTTTATAGTCAACATTTATCCTCAACACTGATCTGGCAGCTAATGAGGTAAACATTGAATATATCTCGGTTGCCTAAATTCATCTACCATCAGTCTCGTTTCCGACACCAGTGCAAAGTAACCCAGAAATGTTTGCCAGAAAAATGTTGATCATCGAATGTTGACTATAAAAGCTCTCGTGTGATACCGGCTTTATTCACATAGGTTAGGAACATAAGAACATAAGAAAATGGGAGTCTGAAGAAAGCCGATTGGCCCACATAAGGCACATCCCTGTCACACCCAACCCCAATTACAAGGCCTAATTATAGAACCAACTCACTAATACCTTGAGAACTGACCTCACCAAACGGTCAGAGATCAACACAAGATTACGGGGTATACAGAGCGCCGATTGGCCCACACCCGGCACATCCCCCTCATACCCAACCCATCTCGTCCTTATGCCTATCTAATTTTATCTTAAGGGGAGATGGGCCGGTTTTCTGGCCCCCTTTCTCCCTCGTGTTAAGCCTCATTTGTTTTGAGATTATAAGACGTCAGGCCCATTAGTTTGGTGATTTTAAAACTTTTCGCCCCATTTCGTTGTCAATTTTAGGACCTTTCGTGCCATTTAGGTGTCGATTTTTTCCTGGTGAACGAAAGCGACCCTGAAATTTTAAGAGGAATCAGCCTTTGGCCGGGACATTTAAGAGGAATCAGCCTTTGGCCGGGACATTTAAGAGGAATCAGCCTTTGGCCGGGACATTTTTCTACCGAAAAATGTACAAAGTTATCTTGAAGGGGTGTTCATCTAGGCTTGATGGAGGTTTAGAGAGGACACTACAAAATAAATGAAGAAATGAATTAATAGACCGAAAACACGGTCCATCCCCCCTTAAAGCTGCCTATCGTTCTCTAGCTACAAACAGCCTCGTAAGGAGCAATACATATGGTGTTGCTTGCTTTCCTTTGTACTCTTTCTCTCATTCTGGCCTACAACACTGCATAATTTACTGGTTCGGCTCAATGGTTTAAGGAGGGGGTTTAGTTTGCTCTCTAAACCTCTATCAAACTTTTAAAAACACCCACAAGACCCCCCTTCGATATAAATTTGTAAATTTTTAAGTAGAAAAATTTCCCGGCCGAAGGCCGATTTCTTTTCAAATACAGGCTCGCTATCGCTAGCCAGGAAAATAATCGACCCCTAAATGGCACGAAAGGTCTTCATATGATATTGGCAAAGAAATGGGGCAAAATGTCTGAATATCGCCAAACTAATGAAGCAAATGTCTTAAAATACCGGCTTTATTCACATAGGTTAGGACTCAGTGGTGTTCAACCTTTTTTGAGACCATGGCCCACTTCTGGCATTCCCAAACACTCATGGCCCACTTCTGGCATTCCCAAACACTCATGGCCCACTTTCCTTGAATATGATTATAATACATTCATATAATATTAGCCTACACACTTATGAAATGTTATTACAGTTTACTGTTGTCTTCAAAAAATGAATCACTGTACTGTAATCGCTGTAAATAAAACTTGTGTACTGTACTTAAAACTTGTGTACTGTACTTAAAACTTGTGTACTGTACTTAAAACTTGTGTACTGTACTTAAAACTTGTGTACTGTACTTAAAACTTGTGTACTGTACTTAACACTTGTGTACTGTACTTATAACTTGTGTACTGTACTTAAAACTTGTGTACTGTACTTAAAACTTGTGTACTGTACTTAAAACTTGTGTACTGTACTTAAAACTTGTGTACTGTACTTAAAACTTTAAATATACTATAACAGCCAAAAGACAAATATAAACTAAATTAATCTACTTTACCATGTAACTACTAAATAGGTTAGGAAGCTAATATAATGGCTGTACTTGCTTGCTTTCTCGATTTAGTTTTAATTTTGAAGTAGGGTAGTAAAGCCTGACTCACACAAATAAGTGGAAGAGAAAGGTAGAAGTGTTTTTTTAGTGCAATCTTTCCTATTCTAGGGTATGATGCACTTAATTGGGCCCTGAATTCCTGTAAAGAAAGCTCTTTATGCAAATCAATTATTATTTCCATGTATTCATCTTGGTAATGGTCTGGAACAGAATCTGGTTCAAGATAAAATGGATTTCTTACAATGACAGATCTATGCCCTCTAGATCAGGGAAGGACCTGGAAAAATCTTGGTCCAAATTTTGCAGGTGATTGATTATTTCTGGGAGACAAGAATCTTTTTGTCTTTTCCTTCAGCAATTTCACAAAACTTCTCAAACATTGCACAGTTACCTGCGTTAACTCTACTTGCCCAGTTCTGGATCCTAGCTATACAATCATGCAATGGGTCAACATAAGGAATCACAGAAGTTTCAGGTTAAGTTCATTCTCTATCTAACTATTGCCTGACGCCGTGATCCCCGAAGGGGTGGCCAAGTTTATTAAGCTGATCAACTAAGTATGCTAAACTTAGTTCCCACAGTGGGTCACTGAACAAATTAGATTCCTTGTCTTGCATGTACAAAAACGTCTTTAGAGCTTCTCTAAGTTCAAAGACTCGACTGAGAACATGGCCTTTGGACATCCATCAAACTTTAGTGTAGAATAGCAGGAATTGATGCTCTGAAACAAAGTATTTACAGAGCTCTTTGAAAAGACGTGAGTTGTCAGGCTTGGATTTTACATAATTGACAATATTTATGGCACTGTCCAAGATGGCTTGGATTTCCCGAGGAAGGGTTCTGGATGCAAGTGCCTGACGGTGACACTGTAAACCCAGGAGTAGCCTCTTATCTGGATGTAAACCCTTACTTTGAACCTAGCATTGCAGGTGCCCCATCAGTACACACATCACACACATTCCCCGACGACAGTGCTTCCTAATGCAATCAATGAATTACCTTTTTCATTATATCTTCACCTTTTATTTTTGTTGTTTTTATATTCTACCCTACCTAGTAGATGTCCGTGGCCCACCTGAGAAACAGCCCATGGCTCACTAGTAGATGTCCGTGGCCCACCTGAGAAACAGCCCATGGCTCACTAGTAGATGTCCGTGGCCCACCTGAGAAACAGCCCATGGCTCACTAGTAGATGTCCGTGGCCCACCTGAGAAACAGCCCATGGCTCACTAGTAGATGTCCGTGGCCCACCTGAGAAACAGCCCATGGCTCACTAGTAGATGTCCGTGGCCCACCTGAGAAACAGCCCATGGCTCACTAGTAGATGTCCGTGGCCCACCTGAGAAACAGCCCATGGCTCACTAGTAGATGTCCGTGGCCCACCTGAGAAACAGCCCATGGCTCACTAGTAGATGTCCGTGGCCCACCTGAGAAACAGCCCATGGCCCACTAGTAGATGTCCGTGGCCCACCTGAGAAACAGCCCATGGCCCACTAGTAGATGTCCGTGGCCCACCTGAGAAACAGCCCATGGCCCACTAGTAGATGTCCGTGGCCCACCTGAGAAACAGCCCATGGCCCACTAGTAGATGTCCATGGCCCACCTGAGAAACAGCCCATGGCCCGCTAGTAGATGTCCATGGCCCACCTGAGAAACAGCCCATGGCCCGCTAGTAGATGTCCATGGCCCACCTGAGAAACAGCCCATGGCCCGCTAGTAGGCCATGGCCCACAGGTTGAAGAACACTGTTTAAAAATAAATTAATTTACTGTCTTAGGTAGTTTAGCAACAAATAGCCTCGTAAGGACCAATATATATGTTGTTGCTTGTCCTCCTTTGTACTCTTTCTCTCTATCTCCCTCTCTCTCTCTTTTGTTGTTGCTTGTCTTCCCTTGTACTCTTTATCTCTATCTCCCTCTCCCTCTCGCTCTCTCTCTCTCTCTCTTGTTGTTGCTTGTCTTCCTTTGTACTCTTTCTCTCTATCTCCCTCTCTCTCTCTTGTTGTTGCTTGTATTTCGCTGTACTCTTTCTCTCTCTCTCTCTCTCTCTTGTTGCTTGTCTTCCGTTGTACTATTTCTCTCTCTCTCCCTCTCGCTCTCTCTCTCTCACGCTCTCTCCCTCTCGCTCTCTCTCTTTCTCTCTCTCTCTTGTTGTTGCTTGTCTTCCTTTGTACTCTTTCTCTTTCTCTCTCTCTCATTCCGGCCTACAACACTCGGGAAAGATATAGAGCGACTGGCAAGAGCACAAGCTAGGGCTACAAAGCTTATTCCATCGATTGGCAACTGAGCTATGAGGACCGGTTGAAAGCTCTTGATCTCTTTCTATTTGAAACACGCATACTACAAGGGCAGCTCATTAAAGTTAATACATTCAAATGGGTTGACAATCTGCGTAATAACAAAATGTTTAGCCTCAATATGAATGCTACACGGAACCATGGCTGGAAATTAGAAATGAATAAGTTCAGCACTAGTATTTGTGGACACTTTTTGATACATAAGATCTGTTCTACCTGGAACAAACTTCCCTCAGAAGTTGTAAACAGTTTTTCAGTAGAGCAGTTCAAGAAGAGTAGATAGTATTTTACACACTCTGCAATGAGTGTAGTGCACTAAACAGTCTCTCTCTTTCCACTTCCAGTATCTCCCCAGAACGGACTGCAAGGTTTTTGAGATACTAAATATTCCTCGAAACTCCAAATAGCTCATTATATAATTTTCATATTTCCTGTTCCTGCTTACTCTCTCTCTCTATCTCTCTCTCTCTCGCGTGTGATCAGTTAAGCAGAGTGGCTAAATGTAACGCTAACATCATCTCCTCAGTAGCTCAGCCCTCATTATGGAGAGAGAGAGAGAGAGAGAGAGAGAGAGATAATTTAGTTAGTATCTCAGAGACCTTGCGGTCCATTCCGGGGAGGTACTCGAAGTGGAAGGAGAGACACTGTTTAGTGCATTAGAGTCATTACAGAGTGAGCAAATACTATCTACTCTCTTCTTGAACTGTTCTATTGAAGAACTGTGTACAACTTTTTGAGGGAAGTTTGTTCCAGGTAGAACAGGACTTATAGGTGAGAAAGTTTCCACAAATACTAGTGCTGAACTTGTTAATTTCTAATTTCCAGCCATAGTTTCGTGTTGTATTCATATTGAGGCTAAACATTTTGGTATAATCCACATTGTCAAGGCCATTTAGTATTTAAAAAGGTTCAATGAGCTGACCTCGTAGTATGCTGGTTCAATGAGCTGACCTCGTAGTATGCTGGTTCAATGAGCTGACCTCGTAGTATGCTGGTTCAATGAGCTGACCTCGTAGTATGCTGGTTTCAAACAGAAAGAGATCAAGAGCTTTCAACTGGTCCATATAGTTCAATCTTCTAATCGATGGAATAAGCTTTGTAGCCCTAGCTTGTACTATTTCCAGTCGCTCTATATCTTTCCTGAGTGCTGGAGACCAGAATTGAACAGCATACTCCAGGAGAGGCCGTATCAGAGAGTTGTATAATGTGAGGAATATTTCCTTATGTCTACAGGGTGTTCCAGTAATGCTTTTCATAAATTATATGGTGGACTCATCAGACAAAAATAAGAATACATTACTCTATGAACATGAGGTTGAGTATTTATAATAACGGAGTTATTACACGATTTAAGTTAACGATAGATACAATGCCATTCAGTCCAAGGGGTAATGTTGCCATTTTAGTGGATTATCTCCATTTGGCCTTCGCTATCGCTTGCTAGCCTCAAGATAGTGAGCAGTAGCGATCTGACTTTTCGGTAGAAAAATATGTCCGGCTTCGCCGGATTTGATTTTTCTACCGAAAAAATCAGATCGCTACCGCTCGCTAGCCTGAAGAGAGAACGCCGATTGGATACAAACCGCTACTGCTCACTATCTTGAGGCTAGCAAGCGATAGCGAAGGCCAAATGGATATAATCCACTAAAATGGCAACATTACCCCTTGGACTGAATGGCATTGTATCTATCGTTAACTTAAATCGTGTAATAACTCCGTTATTATAAATACTCAACCTCATGTTCATAGAGTAATTTATTCTTATTTTTGTCTGATGAGTCCACCATATAATTTATGAAAAGCATTACTGGAACACCCTGTATATATAAATTGCCTCTTAACATAGCCCAATCATTTCTGAGCTTTCTTTTCTACTTCAATGCACTGCTTGGAAAACTTTAGGTCACTGCTAATGAGAACACCCAAATCCTTTTCCAAGTCAGTCACTTCCAGAGGCATTCCCAATAGTGAATAGCCAGACTTGGGGTTTGCTTGTCCGATATGCATCACCTTGAGAGAGAGAGAGAGAGAGAGAGAGAGAGAGAGAGAGAGATAAGAGGAAAGGAGAGGAGAGGAGAGAGAGAGAGAGAGAGAAGAGGAAAGGAGAGGAGAGGAGAGGAGAGAGAGAGAGAATATTAACCCACTGGCTGCGGCTATATTTGCGCTATTTAGGGCATATTCAGGCACTCCTGAATTATTTATCAAGCATCTGCATTAAATGAACTATATTCTGCCGAAAACTAGGCGAAAATAGCTTCAAAATGAGACCAGAACGAGCTTCGTAGGTGGCGGGGTTCACCCGCAGCGTTGCCATAGACATTCGGGAAAACTCGCTAATTATTAGCTCTCGCTCACTCGGCAACACTGTTGTGAGACACCCACGCGAGACACAGACTCCCTCAGTGAGCAGCTGGCTGCTCTGAGGGTCGGAGGGAGGTCCTTCACACTCCACTGACACTTGATTTCTACGGTTTTACAGTCTTTTAACCCTTGTCTAGCGGGGTGTTTTGGGCTATTTTGGGCATATTCAGGCCCTCTTGAATGATCAATCAAGTATCTGCATGAAAATAAATGTATTCAGCAAAAAACTAGGCGCTAAAAGCTTCAAAATGAGACCAGAACGAGCTACGTAGCACTCGTGGTTCTCATGCAGTGGTGCCACCAACATGGGAGTTTAGCGTATAGCGGCATATTTTTTCCCACTACGCTCACTAATGGTAACACTGCCGTCGTCTCGAGAACAGAGGGAGCGTGAGTCAGTGGGTGGCGGTAAGCCCTGGGTGTCGGACGTGTGGCCTGCTGTGCTCCCGGCCATTTACACTCGATTTTAACCCTTTAAAAGCCTCAATAATGCTCCTAACTTGCTGCAAATTGGTGCATGACTTAAGACGAGCGCCGCTCTTTAAGGGTTAAAGCCTGGAAATTGCTGCAAATTGCCTATGCATTCTGGAACGTTACCCGCAGAGAAAGGGTTAAAAGCTATATTTTACCAAGGTTCATACAATCCCAGAAGCTGGGACTGCTCAACCGTCTTAAGGGTTCTTTACCCCTGCACAACTTCTTGCTCTGTACAGGGGCACAGTGTGTACTTGTATTGAGTATTGTTCACATATGTGGGGAGGATCCTCTCACACACTTCTAGACAATGTAGAGTGGAAACCTTTTCATATCATTAACTCCAGCCCACTCACCGACTCTGCAATTTCTCTTTCTTCGCCACAATGTTGCATCTCTCTCGCTAGTCTACCGCTACTACAATAATCAGTGTTCCTCAGAACTCTCAGTGTATACC
>CM064500.1:12309596-12348865 GCA_032716605.1 Paralithodes platypus
CACCTTTAATATACCCTTAATATACCCTAAATATATCCTTAATATACCTTTAATATATCCTTAATATAACCTTAATATATCCTAAATATACCCTTAATACACCTTTAATATACCCTTAATATATCCTTAATGCACCTTTAATATACCCTTAATATACCCTTAATACACCTTTAATATAACCTTAATATACCTTTAATAAACCCTTATTACACCTTTAATATACCCTTAATATACCCTTAATATACCTGTAATATACCCTCAATATACCTGTAATATACCCTTAATATACCTGTAATATACCCTCAATATACCCTTATTATACCCTCAATATACCCTAATATACCCTTAATATACCCTCAATATACCCTTAATATACCCTTAATATACCCTTAATATACCTTTAATATACCCTTAATATACCCTTAATATACCTTTAATATACCCTTAATATACCTTTAATATAACCTTAATATACCCTTAATATACCTTTAATATACCCTTAATATGCCCTTAATATACCTTTAATATACCCTTAATATATCCTTAATATACCTTTAATATACCCTTAATATACCCTTACCCCCTCAGTCTAATTAATTAAACTTATTTATCTGTGGACAAACGACACACTATTTACCACTATTTGGGTGAACTGTATTTCTGGTACTGCCTGGCTCGGTAGGAAGTTGCCAACTAGCTCAACATTTAGTGTTGCCCTTCACCGAGCACATGGACGCTACTATACCTTCAATATACCCTTAATATACTCTTAATATACCCTTAATATACCTTTAATATACCCGTAATATACCTTTAACATACCCTCAATATACTCTAAATATACCCTTAATATACCTTTAACTCTTTCGTCTCTGTCTATCCTCTAACATCTTCCCTTCATGCTGGAAGTTTGCTCACATTCAACCTGTCCCAAAGAAGGGTGACCGCTCTCAACCCTCCATCTATCGTCCAATTGCTCTTATCTCTTGTCTTTCCAAAAAAAAATAAACTATTCTTGCTTCCAAATTTCTTAAGCATTTCTCTTCTCATAATCTGCTCTCAGATCGCCAGTATGGCTTCCTTAAGGGTCGCTCTACTGGTGATCTTCTTTCATATCTTACTAACTCTTGGTCATCCTCCTTTCGGGACTTCGGTGAGACTTTTTCTATTGCACTAGACATATCGAAAGCCTTCGATAGAGTCTGGCATAAATCTTTAATTTCTAAACTACCCTCCTTCGGTTTCTATCCCTCCATCTGTGCCTTTGTCTCTAATTTCCTTTCCGGCCGTTCCATAGCCGCGGTTGTGGATGGCCATTGTTCACTTCCTCACCCTATAAACTCCGGTGTTCCTCAGGGCTCTGTCCTATCTCCTATTATCTTTCTAATTTTTTTAAATTATCTCCTTAACTGTACCTTAATTCCCATCCATTCATACGCAGACGACTCAACCTTACACTACTCCATTAGTTTTTCAGAACGCCCCAGCCAGCAATCCCTCAACGACAAACGTAATGAAGCCATAGAACTCTTAAATTCTGATCTAAATACTATTTCCAATTGGGGCAGAGAAAACCTTGTTAACTTTAATGCTTCCAAAACCCAATTTCTCCATCTATCTACCCGTCAGGATCTCCCAGCGGACTATCCCTTATTCTTCAACAATACAAAAATCAGCCCTTCATCTTCTCTCAATATTCTTGGTGTCTCTTTTTCTTCTGCTCTCATTTGGAAGGACCATATTACCAGTCTTGCTAAGGCAGCCTCCCAGAAGCTGGTTGTGCTCAACCGCCTTAGGGGGTTCTTTTCCCCTGCACAGCTTCTTGCTCTGTACAGGGGCATAGTGCGCCCTTGTATTGAGTATTGTTCACATGTGTGGGGAGGTTCCTCTCACACCGCTCTCCTAGACAAAGTTGAAAGGAAGGCCTTTCGTATCATTAACTCCCGTCCACGCATACCACCTCCTTTACGTAGGGCACGTGGTACCCGTCTTGCAACTCAATCCCACCCCTACTCTGTGCAACTCTCCAACCCAAGAGTGAAACGTTACTCTCAAACTTTCTTCTACTCAACAGCTGAGCTCTGGAACTCTCTCCCAGAATCAGTCTTTCCCTCTTCCTATGACTTAAATTGCTTCAAACTCCGTGTGTCCAGGCATTTTGGCTCGAACGTCCCTTGATTTTGGCCCTGTCACTCTTTCAACTATGGGGGAGGCACTCGCTATAGGCAGTTATGCCTTTTGCCTCCCTCAATCACATAGAAAAAAAATATATACCCTTAATATACCCTTAGTATACCCTTAATATACCCTTATTATACCCATAATATACCTTTAATATATCCTTAATATACCCTTAATACACCCTTAATATACCCTTAATAGAACCTTAACACACCCTTAATATACCCTTAATATACCCTTAATATACCCATAATATACCTTTAATATATCCTTAATATACCATTAACACATCCTTAATATACCCTTAATATACTCTTAATATACCCTTAATATACCCTTATTATACCCTCAATATACCCTTAACACACCCTTAATAAATCCTTAATATACCCTTAACACATCTTTAATATACCCTTAATATACCCTTAATATACCCTTATTATACCCTCAATATACCCTTAACACACCTTTAATATACCCTTATTATACCCTCAATATACCCTTAACACACCCTTAATATACCATTAATATAGGCTATACAAGGAAGCTTTTATAGAGTATAGACAGATATTAGTTTGAAAGGTAAATTACACATACATACTGATACATTCATATTAATCCAAACTTCTTCAGATGATCGTCCAGTCATTTCTTAAATGGATACTACTCGCTTTTTCTGGACCTCCTTCTCCCTCATGATTAGCATATTAGTTTTGAGATTTTAAGACATTCGTTCTATTAGTTTGTCAATTTTAAGACATTTGACCCCATTTCTTTGTCAATATTTAGACCTTTCGTACCATTTAGGTGTCGATTATATCCTGGCGAGCGATAGCGAGCCTGTAATTTTATAAGAAACCGGCCTTCGGCCGGGAAATTGTACTACTGAGAAATTTACAAATTTATCTTGAAAGGGGTTCTAGGGGGTGCTATTTTAAGCTTGATGGAGGTCTAGCGAGGAAACTAAAAATAATTAAATTAAATGTATACATAGCCCAAAAATCAAGTACTACGCCCCCTTAAATCAAGTACTACGCCCCCTTAAATCAAGTACTACGCCCCCTTAAATCAAGTACTACGCCCCCTTAAAAGTATCAATTGAATTACTGTCGACCAAATCCCTTGGTTAACTATTCCACTCTTTAACCACACTGTATGTGAAGAAATGGTGTGTCACATCTAGGCATGCCTTCATTTCTGTCTTTCTTTCTTTCTTTCTAGAGAGAGAGAGAGAGAGAGAGAGAGAGAGAGAGAGAGAGAATTAGCCAAAACTCTTGAACATTAACCTCTATAACTCACGAACGACTAGAGTAATCAAGCTAATAATTATGTCTACCGTTTGGGAAGAGTCAGCCAGGGATTATGTGGGAAAATTTACAGGCCAAATGATGTAGCCCTTTTTTAGTTACAGACGTTAAGATTCATGATTTATGGCCTACCTATTTATGATTAATGGCCTACCTATTTATGATTAATGGCCTACCTATTTATGATTAATGGCCTACCTATTTATGATTAATGGCCTACCTATTTATGATATATGGCCTACCTATTTATGATTAATGGCCTACCTATTTATGATTTATGGCCTACCTATTTATGATTAATGGCCTACCTATTTATGATTTATGGCCTACCTATTTATGATTAATGGCCTACCTATTTATGATTTATGGCCTACCTATTTTATTAATGGCCTACCTATTTATGATATGGCCTACCTATTTATGATTTATGGCCTACCTATTTATGATTTATGGCCTACCTATTTATGATTTATGGCCTACCTATTTATGATTTATGGCCTACCTATTTATGATATATGGCCTACCTATTTATGATTTATGGCCTACCTATTTATGATTTATGGCCTACCTATTTATGATATATGGCCTACCTATTTATGATTTATGGCCTACCTATTTATGATTTATGGCCTACCTATTTATGATTAATGGCCTACCTATTTATGATTTATGGCCTACCTATTTATGATTTATGGCCTACCTATTTATGATTTATGGCCTACCTATTTATGATTTATGGCCTACCTATTTATGATTTATGGCCTACCTATTTATGATATATGGCCTACCTATTTATGATTTAGGGCCTACCTATTTATGATTTATGGCCTACCTATTTATGATTTATGGCCTACCTATTTATGATTTATGGCCTACCTATTTATGATATATGGCCTACCTATTTATGATTTAGGGCCTACCTATGATTTATGGCCTACCTATTTATGATTTATGGCCTACCTATTTATGATATATGGCCTACCTATTTATGATTTAGGGCCTACCTATTTATGATTTAGGGCCTACCTATTTATGATTTATGGCCTACCTATTTATGATTTATGGCCTACCTATTTATGATTTATGGCCTACCTATTTATGATTTATGGCCTACCTATTTATGATTTATGGCCTACCTATTTATGATTTATGGCCTACCTATTTATGATTTATGGCCTACCTATTCCGAAAATGTTATATATACTAATATTATTATTAGGGGTTCGTCCCCTACGGGGAACCCCTATTGTAATCATTAAACCTGGGTTTTCATCCAAATTCTTCTTACACGCCGGTTTCGACGCAATAACTCCAGAACCGCTTTTTGGATCAGGATCAAACTTTCACAAGAGGTGCATTTTTGTATTGGGCAACTTTTGATATGCTAAACATCCGGCATGGCGGCCAAACAGGTCCGTGGCAGCCGATTTCCCGAAAAACTTGACGCCTAAATACCGTCTCTCCCACTCACAGGAAACGACTGGGCTTTGGCATACGCACTCCCCTACTAATGCTCCGCAAATTTTATAGAGAAGGTTTTGCTTTTGCACGTGGGTTTTTTTTCCGGCAATCTTGAAAAAAACTCTAATTCCACTTAAAATTCCACATCTTGAAAACTACGCCATGATCAAAGCCATGCTTGCGTAGTTGGGTGAGGCTCGCGATTCCGAACGTTTTGATACCAAAAAAATATAAATGGGTGGAATAGTTTGGCCGCAGCATTGAAAACTGTCTATTCTTAAATTACTTTAAAACCGCATTCGCTACCCACACAAAGTTTACCGTCTACAGTCTATAGGCTTCCACGCATCCCCAGTTTTGCTTAATAACATAATCTCTTTATTATTCAGATCTATATATTTTTTTTTATTTAACTCTCTCAAAACAGTTCGAGTCCCTACGAATTCCAGCAATTATTTAGCCAACCTACCTATACATACCTACCCTACCAAATAATAATGATAAATTCAAATTTATTTTTGGTGAATGACAGAGTATTGGCTAAGGTTTTTAACAATTCCTCCCTTTGCCAAATGCTTAGTTTAATAACAATGATATGGACCTTTAAAGTTTTGGCAATTGCCTGTGTGACTCCTCGTATTTTAACCCTCCTAAAGTGTTACCACGAAATACCGCTAGATCCTTTCTCAAAAGTCGCTAGCATGTTGCTACATAGCCAAACAATGTTAGGATAATGCTGCAATTTCTAAAGAGTTTTGGTTTGTTTGTTTTGCAAATTTTACAATGTAGTATGACTAGAATGTCTGAAATTTTCAAATTATCCCTAGTAAATGTCTCTAGATATAAAAGAAATGGCTGCTAGATTGAAGTAAATAGCTCTACATTTAGCGGTAATATGTAGCTTTACAACTGGCAACACTGCAACCACCACCTCCCTCCCACCCTCCCAGTATGTCTCCACAAAATACCGCTAGATCCTTTCTCAAAAGTCGCTAGCATGTTGCTACATAGTCAAACAATGTTAGAATAATGCTGCAATTTCTAAAGAGTTTTGGTTTGTTTGTTTTTCAAATTTTACAATGTAATATGACTAGAATGTTTGAAATTTTTAAATTATCCCTAGTAAATCTCTCTAGATATGAAAAAATGGCTTCTAAATTGAAGTAAATAGCTCTACATCTAGCGGTAATATGTAGCGATACAACTGGCAACACTGCCTAAGTGTTACCCCAAAATACCGCTAGATCCTTTCTCAAAAGTCGCTAACATGTTGCTACATAGTCAAACAATGGTAGAATAATGCTGCAATTCCTAAAGAGTTTTGGTTTGTTTGTTTTGCAAATTTTACAATGTAATATGACTAGAATGTCTGACATTTTCAAATTATCCCGAGTAAATGTCTCTAGATATGAAAAAATGGCTGCTAAACTGAAGTAAATATAGCTCTACATCTAGCGGTAATATGTAGCAGTACAACTGGCAACACTGCCTACAACCACCACCTTTCCCCACCCTCCCCAGAGAGTCGCACCTACAGTACGTCTCTCCCTCCCCCCAACAGATAATATGGATGTTCATCAGTGGAACTATGTACAACCTTTTAAAAGAATGTAAAATTATAAAACATATAATTTGATGTGTAGCTATGCTCTTCAACTAAACACATGTACATTCTAGTGGTGCCTTACAGGCCACCCTGGGTCAGCGAACCTACGCTCCCTAACCATACTGCTGTATTGTCCTCAATATTCTCGGCTAATGGCTTGATGTACAAGTACCTCCGGATATGCGGCACATCCCTCCCGGAGGACTACTTGCACCTTCCCTCCGAATATTATTTTATGGAAATCAAATAATATGAATCTGAATATGAACCTGTATGGCTGTATGTTTTGGGTGCTGGGGTCTGGTGACTGGGTCACGACGGTTAGGGTCCCTCTAGGATGTTTAAGGAGGGATTAACACGGTCGGGGCTCAGTTGGGGGTCTTGTGGGACAGCATGCGTGTTTAAAAACAAAAACAATCTGATCAAGGTCTATAACGGGGACTCATGTATTTTAGATATGTCTTTATTATAATACTGTATATACTAAACTTAGGTAGTGTTAAAAATTATCTTCAATATCAATGTATTACTCATCTAACTATATATGTAATGACATAGTTTAAGCTAGAAATAGGGTGAAGATTGCGTATGCACCTTCGCCCTTTTGAGATAATGTAACTATGATACTTGTGTAACATTTGTACTTTTCTCAATAAAACAATCAAATCAAATCAAATCCCTCCCCCCATCCCCATTCCATCACTTTGTATGTACGATATTATTTCCGTCTTTTTTACTGTGTATGGATTAAGTTATTGGTGTTCACTCTTGACATATGTGCCCTGCTACTTCTGTATGCATACATAATAGCATGAAAGTGATCAATACGCGCATATGAAGCTATGTATCTCGTATATCGGGGTTCTCTTCCCTTCCATCGGTCCACCCCTTATACCTCCCTCCCTCCTCCCTATTCCATATGTGTAAACATTATATTTTAAGTTTCCGAAGGTAAATACGTACTTCCGATAAATATCTAGCCTTGTATTTAAATCATGAATCCTGTTTAATGTCATTATTTAATAAAAACATGTGTAAGGGTTACATTTATACACAGGATAAAATAAGCAAATACAAACCTCAGAGCATAATCATTGGCGATGAGTGTGTATGATTATGTAAACAGGACAGTTCGTCGCTAGATAGGCGTGCTTGTGTGATGGTCTTGTGTAGCTATGTGTGTGCTTGTTTGAGTGTTGCTATAGGCTACGCATTAGTTATCTCTCTCTCTCTCTCTCTCTCTCTCTCTCTCTCTCTCTCTCTCTCTCTCTCTCTTATTTATCGCTGTCTTCCATACGATTACGACATACTGTACTAGTGCATGAGAGCAGGAAATAGGGAGCCTCGCTCTCTCTCTCACAAATGAGAACATAAGTAAACAGGAGTCTGCAGGGAGGCGATTGGCTATAGGACTCGGTAGCCTATTCCACATATCTACAACTCTGTTACTAAACGAATAGAGGCAGATCCCTTACACACCTGTCTCTCTCTGTAGCTCGTTTGTTTGCACACCGGTACAAATGAGGCAGATTCCTTACATATGATGAACATGGGAATCTGCAGAGACACAAGTGGCCCACAAAAGGCAGATCCCTTTCACATCTAACCCATTTCGTCCATATGACTATCTGATTTTAACTTTAAATTCTCTATTGTTCTTGATCCCACTATAGCACTAGGTAGCCTATTTCACATATCTACGACTCTGTTACGAGAGGCAGATCCCTTACACAGCCAATCTCTCTCTCTTATTTGCACACTGGTACAAAGGAGGCAGATCCTTACACATGCTACCAAGATGAAAATGGGAGTCTGCAGAGAGACGATTGGCCCACACACGGCAGATCCCTTTCACACCCAATCCATCTCGTCTTATCAAATTTTATGTTGAAGCTCTATTGTCATTGATCCCACTATAGCACTTGGCAGCCTATTCCACATATCTACAACTCTTTTACCAAGTGAATAGAGGCAGATCCCTTACACAGCCAATCTCTTTCTCTCTCGCTCTTGTTTGTTACACACCGGTACAAATGAGGCAGATCCCTTACACATGCAACCAAGATAAAAATGGGAGTCTACAGAGAGCCAAGTGGCCCACATGAGGCAGGTCCCTTTCACACTCAACCCATCTCATAAACGTTACCTGTTATTTACACTACTTACTATACACCCATGTTATCATATACCTGCAACCAAAACACAATTGTAAGAAATAGGAACATAAGAAAATGGGAGTCTGTAGAGAGCCAATTGGCCCACACAAGACAGATCCTTTTCACACCCAACCCATCTCATAAAAACTCTCTCATTTATCTCTGTCTTCCTTACATTTATGACATCCTAGTGACCTAGTCTCTCTCTCTCTCTCTCTCACAAATGAGAACATAAGAAAACCGGAGTCTGCAGAGAGCCGATTGGCCCACACATGTCAGAGCCCTTTCACACCCAACCCATCCCACGCTCTCTCTCTCTCTCTCTCATATTTATCGCTATCTTCCTTACGTTTACGACATCCTATTCTCTCGCCATACTCCCTCTCTCCTTCACAAATGAGAAAATAAGAAAACGGGGGTCTCCAGAGCCAATTGACCTACAAATGGCAGATCCCTTTCACACCCAACGCATCTCGTTCTATCTAATTTCAAGTTGAAGCTCTATTGTTCTTGATCCCATTATAGCACTCGGTAGCCTATTCCACATATCTACAACTCTGTTAACCCGGGAGCTGCGGGGAGACTCTTAAGAGTTCCCCCGGCGCACTGCGGGGAGACTCTTAAGAGCAGAGACTTTGAACACGTACCAAAACCGCGCGTTTATAGCCAGGTGGCTGAAAATTGGTGTGGGTATAGTACTACATGTCAACTCTCGATACCACCCCGCCAAACGCTCGCCCCGCACTCGTGCAAGCACCACCGCGCCAGTAACCACGCACTAGTCATGGAGCCTAGACGTCCCTCACGCTCGCTCCCTGATGACACAACCAGCCCTCCTTCTGGTGGTGTTAGCCGCCGTGGAAGGCAGAGGGTGGCTGCCAAAGACCCTAGCTACCAGTACGACACGCCCTACAGCTCAGAGGACGAATCACCAGCACCAAAAGCACGTAAAACACGTGCAAGCAGGGCAATGGCACAGAGGTCATTGGTCTTTCGGGACACTGCCACCACGACCCAGGCCACTGCAACAACCACCACTGCCACCACTGCCACCCCTGCCACCCCTGCCACCGGTACCAGCGACGCAGGAGGCCGCCCTAGGGCTGCATTACCTGCGGGGGCAGGAAAAATGAAAGGCACGGGCGTAGGGAAAAGAACCCGTACGCCAGCCACAGTGCCCCTACCACCACCAACACCACCAGCCGCCCCTGGCCCAGCTGCCCCTGCCGCCCCTGCTGCCCCTGCCGCCCCTGCCGCCCCTGCTGCCCCTGCCGCCCCTGCCGCCCCTGCCCAAGGAACAGGGAAGGGGAAGGGGAAAGGGAGAGGGAAAGCGACTGGGAAAGCGACTGCTGGCCCTGGTGTCCCTGCCGGCCCTGCTGCCCCTGCCGCCCCTGCCGCCCCTGCCGCCCCTGCCGCCCCTGCCCAAGGAACAGGGAAGGGGAAGGGAAGGGGAAAGCGACTTCTGGCCCTGGTGTCCCTGCCGGCCCTGCTGCCCCTGTTGCCCCTGCCGCCCATGCCGCCCCTGCCCAAGGAACAGAGAGAAGGGCGACAGGCACCACCATCATCTTGCCATCAAGGCCACGCACCACTGCTGCCCCTGCCGCCGCCGCCCCTGCCGCCGCCGCCCCTGCCGCCGCCCCTGCCACCACCTCTGCTGTCCCTGTCCATAAGACTCCCGCACGTGCCAAAGTGACCCGGAAAAACTCTTACACCATCTAAGTATGCCGCCCTGCTGTTTGATGGTGATTCGCAGGACATTGGCAGCCCGGGTTTCGACGACGAAGCCCTAGCACGGGACCAAGGGTGGGGGGATTTGGGAATGGACAGTGGGAGTGAGTCCGACGTCGGTGACGAAAACGAGGAAGGGCATCGTCTGTCAAGTGAAGAGGAGGGTAATGATGATGAAGTGCTGTATCGCGACCATGGAAGCGATATTTCAGACGCAGAAGCAGACGCAGACGACATTCCGATCCCTGGCATGCCTTCGTTCGATTGGTCTGACGGGGTCAATTTTGTACCTGACGTGCCCCAGTTCAATCCTGGGACGTCAGGAACAACTGACGACTGGCCCTGTGATGATCAAGCGAACGAAAGCGACTTCTTCCTCGCTTTTTTCGACATGGAGGTAATGACGTACATCGTTGCCCAAACAAACGCCTACTACAGGTGGGTGTTTGGCAGATTGGACGTCCTTTCTCCAAAAGCGAGAATACGAGGCTGGGTGGATACGACTGTGGAAGAATTTCTGACGTTCTTTGCCTTGTTGTTCCTCATGCCTCTGATCAAGAAGCATGTGTTGCAACACTATTGGAAGCACGACCCTCTCATCGCCACCCCAACTTTCAATAAGTTCATGACTCGTGACAGATTTTTGTTGCTGCTAAGATTTATGCACTTTGCAGACAACGAAAATCCTAACAGGATTGACAGGATATGGAAAGTTCGGGATGTGTTCACCATGTTGTTGGAGAGGTATAGGAAATACTTTTACCCCTTCCTCAATTTGGTGATTGATGAGTCGCTCGTGCTCTTCAAAGGACGTCTTGTTTTCAAGCAGTATATCCCCTTGAAGAGGCATAGGTTCGGAATCAAGCTCTTCGTGTTGTGCGACTGTGAAACTGGAATAGTGCTTGACATGATCGTGTATACAGGAACTGACATTGACGTACCGAAAGCCGCTGCCAATGACCCCATGGGCATGTCAGGTGCCATCGTCAGGAAAATGTTGGCACCTTACCTGGGCAAAGGCCACATCATCTACACTGACAACTGGTATACTTCTCCTGCTCTCTGCCAGTTTCTTTATGACAACCAAACAGGGTCATGTGGGACTGTCAGAAAGACAAGAAAGTTTATGCCAAAGTTCACAGGTGATGTCATTCCTCTCACAGATGCCTCCTCCAGTGACACACCTTCAGAAGACGACCTGGCCCAGGAACACCGCGAGAGGCATGTGCGAAGAAGGCGACGAAAGGGGCAGAAATACAAGCAGCTCGAGAAGTGTGGGAAACTGATAGCCCTGAAGTGGAAGGATAAGCGAGACGTCCACCTGCTTTCCACCGTCCACACAGGTGCCCAGGTGGATTCTGGCAAAATCCACTACCGAACCAGGAAGACAATCTACAAGCCCGACATGGTAGTGGACTACACCAAAAACATGCGCCTGGTGGACAAGTCTGACTGTCAGCTGTCAGGCGTTGAGTGTCTGAGGAAGACTGTGAAGTGGTATCACAAGCTCTTCCTCCACCTAGTTGACATAACGATGCTGAACGCCTACAACTTGTGGTTGGTGAAGAAGGATATGGCCCCAAACCAGAAGCTGAAATTCCGGGAGTTCGTGTACAACGTCTCCTACCAACTCCTGGAGAAGTATGGCACCACCACTCACAGACGTACGGCATGGCGTGGGGATCACGTTCCTGACCGCATCCAGCTGGGTGTCGAAAGACACTACACAACCAACACCGAGCTGATTGGCACTCGTCACAGGCAGGTGCAGTGCACCGTCTGCAGCTCCAGTGTGAGGAAACCCCATGTAACCAAAAGAGTCACCTCAATGTGCGCCGAGTGCAAAGTTGCACTCTGCCTGGGTGACTGCTTCAGGGACTACCACACCTTCAAGAACTACTGAGTGTCGGCCCCTGCCCTGCCCTGCCCTGGACTCGCCCCGTGCCCTGCCCTGGACTCGCCTCCTGCCCTGCCCTGCCCTGGACTCGCGCCCTACCTTACCTGACCTGACCTAATTGATCACGCTACCTCATAATGTAACATATATATTATATAATGTATAAGTTCCAAAGATGTCCCTGTGATATAGCTTTTACATTATATAATTGTATGTTTCATTATTTAGTTTATAAGTTTCAAAGATTTACATGTAATATGCCTTATTTTTTTAGTATATCAATATATATGTTTGTTATTAGCCTAAGTAATGTGTATATAATTATTTTCTTACCTCAAATGAATTGTACAAAAATAAATATGTTTCAATAAATCATGTCAAACCTACTATGATAATAAAATAAAACAATAAAAAAAGAAAAAAAGAAAACAAGGTCATGTCATTGTATTCTTACAATATGATATTCTATGAATATTTCATATTGTTTGAATACAATGGCATGATCTTGTAAAAAAAAAAATTTATAAATTTGTTTCTAGACAATATAAAACCTTCCCCATAACCCCCTCCTGGATTCGATCCCACTACCCTAAGACACTTTGAGTTTTCCAGTCCGCGACCTTACCAACCATGCCACAGGAGCTCATACCAAATATCACTCAAAACTTCGTGTCTACAATCGAAATGACAATATACAAAAAAAAATGAATTATCCCACCAATTTACGTTTGTAAATTGATGGGATTATCAATTATATCATGCCAAGGTTTATAATAGTTTGTCTCTGTCTAGAATTAGTAATTATATAACTTTATTCTGTCAAAAATTGCCCAAACACTCAGCAAAATTGCCCCTCTCAGTGTGACTCCACTCATTTTCACACGGTCAGGCGGTCACGAGGTGACCCTTGCCGCTCCTTGATTCTCCAGCTACAGCAGCTCTGTCTGGGAACAAAATTGGTATAAATACAATAATGGATAAAATACTCTTCACAAATACATTTGTATTGTATAATATTGTAAATAAAAATGAATAATAACTGTGTGGGTGTCGAAAATTGCTCAACCAGCTTTCTTATGTCTCGCCTACGCGCGTATATTGGATTATACATAGTCATGACTGTCATACAAATAATTGCAGTAGGTCTCGAATATACATTTAGATTGCATATTACTTCGAAATAAATAAGTAAACGTTTCTCTGGTGGCAATCTACCCTTTCGCAGGTGTAAGGAGACACCAGTCTATATTTAGCCCTCTATCACAACAGGCAATCTGCCTGTGTTGACTCAGCACCGTCGCTGGTGGTCTATAAATATAGTACTTTATTTACAGTCAATGGCCTACATGTTTCTGTGGTACTTCACATGTGTCTAAAATGCAATGTCTGCTTGCATAAAAATGCAATTCTGAAGTCCATTTATACGTACGACATACAAATGTCTCAGTTTCTCTCTCTCTCTCTCTCTCTCCATTCCTGACTCATGTTATTGTAGACCTGTTGATGGCAACGAACACCAGCCATCTGGTAGACATTAGGGTCAAAATACCAAACATCAATACGCCTGGGGCGCCTCCACAATTATCACTAAGCTGGTTATCTATCTAGAGATCTGCCTGACTTCCATCTCTCCACGACTCACTCACTCACTGCACCCCTGTATGCCTCCCTCCCACCCACCCACCCCCAACCCCCCCTTTCAGGCTTCCGTCTGCTAGAAACACATTCACAATTTGCGTAAATATCGCATCAATTGGGCTATATGCGGTATATTCCTTGTTATATGGGACGCCTACATATGTACACGTCTTTATTATAGCATGAGAGTGCTCTAAATACAAGATTGACGTGATATTTATGGCGTAACACACCCTCTCCCCTTTCATTCCCACCACAACTCACTCACACCTTGGTTCACGCATAGAAACTCATTGATAATGTGCGTAAATATCGCATGAATTGGTTTATATGCGGTATATATTTTGATATATGGCACGTATACATACGTACAAGTCTGTATTATAGTGTGACAGTGCTCTACGTACAAGATATACGTGATATGTATGGCGTAAACCACACTCTCAGCTCATAAATTGCCGCCAAACCTCCAACACATCTTCATTCCCGCCTAAATATTCTCTTATAATTCCCTTATATATTGCAATTTTTGGTCACTATGAGGCATATTCATTGTTATATGGGTGCCCTACACACGTATACATACTCTAAATAGCCTAAAAGGGCTCGAAAAAGGAGATATACGTGATAATACGCGGTAACCCACCCCCTCCTCCCTCTCCTTCTATCCCCTGCGCGCGTAAATATTCGGCAGGGAAATCTCGCCGCTCGATGACAATCTAGCCGCGCGGTGCCATTCGCTCCACATTTTTCAACTACGGACCGTTCCCCTACCCCCCCCAGACATTTTTTGGGGGGTCAAATATATATGGGCCGATGCACGCAAACATTCCCTACACGATGATGTACTTTTTATCGAAATTGGCAATAGGTCCCAAAATCATCATAGGTGCGCACAGTCTTACCCTGTAGAAAACCCCCTGTGCGCCGCGGAGAGGTTAATAAACGGATAGAGGCAGATCCCATTTACAGCCAATCTCTCCCTCTCTCGCTCTTGTTTGTTTGCACAATCTGCTCCTTCTGTAGTTTCTCCATGCCCGATAAGTTAAATGATCTTTTGATATCTGTTACACAGCATTTGTATCCAACACAATACCCTGCTTGCAAAACCGTCGAACCCCGGACAACATTGCTTGCAACTTTAATTATTATTATTATTATAATGATGATTATTATTATTATAGTAACTCATATATCTTGCGGTCCATTCTGAGGAGATACTAGCAGTGGAAAGAGGAAGGTAGTGCGGTGAACTACACTGATTGCAGAGTGTGCAAAATATTAGTTACTTTAAACTGCTCTACTGAAGAAATATTTACAACTTCTGAAGGAAGTTTGTTCCAGGTGGAAAAGATCTTGCATGTGAAAAAGTCGCCATATACACTATATCCGCACACACACACACACAGAGACACACACACACACACACATATACTCAGACGCACGCACTCAGGCACACATACACACAGAAAAACTGACAGACACACACACTCAGGCACAAATACACACATACACACAGACCCACATACACACAGACCCACATAAACTAACAAACACACACTCAGACACACTCACTCAGGCACACAAACACACACTCACACACATAAACTCTGAAACGCTATTCTCAGACTTTCTTTTATTCAACTGCTGAGCTCTGGAACTCTCTCCCAGAATCAGTCTTTCCCTCTTCCTATTACTTAAATTGCTTCAAACTCCGCGTGTCCAGGCATTTTAGCTCGAACGTCCCTTGATTTCGGCCCTGTCACTCTTTGACATCTGGGGGAGGCACTCGCTGCAGGCAGTTATGCCTTTTGTTTCCCTCATTCACATAGAACAAAAATGACAGACACACGCACACATTCAGGCACAAATACACACAGACACACACACGGCTGAATACACACAGACACACACACGGCTGAATACACACAGACACACACACGGCTGAGTAAAATCCTCTATTGGTAGTGGCCAATTCACAATAAATGTACAGCGTTTCCTTTTAACCCTTTCTGGTGCGAGTGTTTGGTGATCTTCCATGTTTCACCCTATTATAGTATATTTGCGATATGTAGGCGAGAAATCATGATCTATAGCCTCTGTAGCTCAAAAAGGGCTAGAGCAAATTGGCATTACATTTCCAGCGAATAGACTACATTTTCAGACGGTTTACCTATACATGTTGGCAGTTATATGACAATACCCCAGTCAGTTGTTGACATTTTCTGGGCGAGCGATTGCAAGCCTGCAGTTTAGGAAAAACTGGAATGCGGCCGGGATATTTTTCTACAGTAAGATGTACATATTTAACCCCTTCTGTACAGGTGATGTACACTCGGATACCATAGTCCACTCATAAGAACTGGTGGGGTCCCTATGTTTTTATGTATGCAATTATATCTATCTAGATTAATGTGTGGATAGAACTTGCTTTTCATTAAATAGTATGTATATTTTTGTCATTGATGCATAGAAAATATTATTCATAAATTCGTGTCCAGATAATTATATACTTCCATAATTATATAACAGGTGACGTCCACTAATATTAATAAGTGGGTCAGAGACTATGGTGTCGGAGTGTACTTTCCATTCTATTCTGGCAACTATTATACGATGGTGTACAGCTTATAAAGGACGTCTACTATTATACGATGGTGTACAGCTTATAAAGGACGTCTACTATTATACGATGGTGTACAGCTTAAAAAGGACGTCTACTATTATACGATGGTGTACAGCTTATAAAGGACGTCTACTATTATACGATGGTGTACAGCTTATAAAGGACGTCTACTATTATACGATGGTGTACAGCTTATAAAGGACGTCTACTATTATACGATGGTGTACAGCTTATAAAGGACGTCTACTATTATACGATGGTGTACAGCTTATAAAGGACGTCTACTATTATACGATGGTGTACAGCTTATAAAGGACGTCTATTATACGATGGTGTACAGCTTATAAAGGACGTCTACTATTATACGATGGTGTACAGCTTATAAAGGACGTCTACTATTATACGATGGTGTACAGCTTATAAAGGACGTCTACTATTATACGATGGTGTACAGCTTATAAAGGACGTCTACTATTATACGATGGTGTACAGCTTATAAAGGACGTCTACTATTATACGATGGTGTACAGCTTATAAAGGACGTCTACTATTATACGATGGTGTACAGCTTATAAAGGACGTCTACTATTATACGATGGTGTACAGCTTATAAAGGACGTCTACTATTATACGATGGTGTACAGCTTATAAAGGACGTCTACTATTATACGATGGTGTACAGCTTATAAAGGACGTCTACTATTATACGATGGTGTACAGCTTATAAAGGACGTCTACTATTATACGATGGTGTACAGCTTATAAAGGACGTCTACTATTATACGATGGTGTACAGCTTATAAAGGACGTCTACTATTATACGATGGTGTACAGCTTATAAAGGACGTCTACTATTATACGATGGTGTACAGCTTATAAAGGACGTCTACTATTATACGATGGTGTACAGCTTATAAAGGACGTCTACTATTATACGATGGTGTACAGCTTATAAAGGACGTCTACTATTATACGATGGTGTACAGCTTATAAAGGACGTCTACTATTATACGATGGTGTACAGCTTATAAAGGACGTCTACTATTATACGATGGTGTACAGCTTATAAAGGACGTCTACTATTATACGATGGTGTACAGCTTATAAAGGACGTCTACTATTATACGATGGTGTACAGCTTATAAAGGACGTCTACTATTATACGATGGTGTACAGCTTATAAAGGACGTCTACTATTATACGATGGTGTACAGCTTATAAAGGACGTCTACTATTATACGATGGTGTACAGCTTATAAAGGACGTCTACTATTATACGATGGTGTACAGCTTATAAAGGACGTCTACTATTATACGATGGTGTACAGCTTATAAAGGACGTCTATTATACGATGGTGTACAGCTTATAAAGGACGTCTACTATTATACGATGGTGTACAGCTTATAAAGGACGTCTACTATTATACGATGGTGTACAGCTTATAAAGGACGTCTACTATTATACGATGGTGTACAGCTTATAAAGGACGTCTACTATTATACGATGGTGTA
The DNA here is from genome assembly GCA_032716605.1 of Paralithodes platypus. Classification (NCBI taxonomy): domain Eukaryota; kingdom Metazoa; phylum Arthropoda; class Malacostraca; order Decapoda; family Lithodidae; genus Paralithodes; species Paralithodes platypus. The sequence goes on from CM064500.1 coordinate 12,327,709, forward strand.
CAGCTTATAAAGGACGTCTACTATTATACGATGGTGTACAGCTTATAAAGGACGTCTACTATTATACGATGGTGTACAGCTTATAAAGGACGTCTACTATTATACGATGGTGTACAGCTTATAAAGGACGTCTACTATTATACGATGGTGTACAGCTTATAAAGGACGTCTACTATTATACGATGGTGTACAGCTTATAAAGGACGTCTACTATTATACGATGGTGTACAGCTTATAAAGGACGTCTACTATTATACGATGGTGTACAGCTTATAAAGGACGTCTACTATTATACGATGGTGTACAGCTTATAAAGGACGTCTACTATTATACGATGGTGTACAGCTTATAAAGGACGTCTACTATTATACGATGGTGTACAGCTTATAAAGGACGTCTACCCATTCAAAGGCTACAGACTATCTCAATTAATTCTTTTAGCTACCATATATCCTTCCTAGGCTTCATGAAATCGTCTAAATGTAGCTATAATAACATTTAAAAGACGTCGCCGGTTGAGAAGGGGTTAAGAAGTCTGCAGCGGAGGGGAAGGGGGGGGATGCGTATTTGAAGGGAGTCTGGGGGTTGTATTTAGTTTGAAGAGGGTCTGGGGGCATTTTTGTTTTGTGTTGGTGTGTGTGTGTGGGGGGGGGGGGGGGGGAGGGGGGCTTTTTTGTGTATTAAATTGAAAGGTAGCGGGGGTAGGGGCACAGTTTTTGTTTAGTTTGAAAGGGGTATGGGGACATTCTTTTAGTTTATAAGGGGTATGGGGCATTCTTTTATTTTGTAAGGGGTATGGGGGCATTCTTTTTAGTTTATAAGGGGTATGGGGGCATTATTTATTGTTTATAAGGGGTGTGGGGGCATTATTTTAGTTTATAAGTGGTATGGGGGCATTCGTTATGGTTTATAAGGGGTGTGGGGGCATTATTTTAATTTATAAGGGGTATGGGGGCATTCTTTATAGTTTGTAAGGGGTATGGGGCATTATTTAGTTTGTAAGGGATATGGGGGCATTCTTTATAGTGTTTAAGGGGTCTGGGGCATTCTTTTATTTTGTAAGGGGTATGGGAGCATTCTTTTTAGTTTGTAAGGGGTATGGGAGCATTCTTTTTAGTTTATAAGGGGTATGGGGGCATTCTTTATAGTTTGTAAGGGGTATGGGGGCATTCTTTATAGTTTGTAAGGGGTATGGGGGCATTCTTTATAGTTTGTAAGGGGTATGGGAGCATTCTTTATAGATTGTAAGGGGTATGGGGGCATTATTTATAGTTTGTAAGGGGTATGGGGGCATTCTTTATAGTTTGTAAAGGGTATGTGAGCATTCTTTATAGATTGTAAGGGGTATGGGGGCATTCTTTATAGTTTGTAAGGGGTATGGGGGCATTCTTTATAGTTTGTAAGGGGTATGGGGGAATTCCTTTAGTTTATAAGGGGTATGGGGCATTCTTTATAGTTTGTAAGGGGTATGGGGCATTATTTATAGTTCATAAGGGGTATGGAGGCATTCTTTTAGTTTATAAGGGATATAGGGGCATTTTTATAGTTTGTAAGGGTTATGGGGGCATTCTTTTAGTTTGTAAGGATTATGGGGGCATTCTTTATAGTTTGTAAAGGGTCTTAAGGGCATTCTTTATAGTGTATAAGGGGTATGAGGTCATTCTTTGTAGTTTGTAAGGGGTATGAGGGCATTCTTTATAGTTTCTAAGGGGTATGGGGGCATTCTTTATAGTTTGTAATGGGTCTTAGGGGCATTCTTTATAGTTTACAAGGGGTATGAGGGCATTCATTATAGTTTGTAAGGGATATGGGGGCATTCTTTATAATTTATAAGGGGTATGGGGCATTGTTTATAGTTTGTAAGGGGTATGGTGGCATTCTTTATAGTGTATAAGGGGTATGGGGCATTCTTTATAGTTTGTAAGGGGTATGGGGGCATTCTTTTTAGTTTATAAGGGGTATGGGGGCATTCTTTTAGTTTATAAGGTACAGTATATGGGGGCATTCTTTTAGTTTCTAAGGGGTATGGGGGTATTCTTTATAGTTTATAAGTGGTATGGGGGCATTCTTTTAGTTTATAAGGTACAGTATATGGGGGCATTCTTTTAGTTTATAAGGTACAGTATATGGGGGCATTCTTTTAGTTTGTAAGGGGTATGGGGGGTGTTTTATTAGCTTTGTATTGGGGGGGGGTCTTGGGGGACGGGGGGAGGGGGGCATTTGTAGTGTGAAGGGGAGGTCTGGGGGGCGTTTTCTTAGCTTAGTATAAAGGAGGTTATGGGGAGGGTGGATTTTGAGGACTGATAACCGTTTGTGAGGATTGACAAACGTTTGTGAGGACTGATAAACGTTTATGAGGACTGGGAAACGTTTGTGAGGACTGATAAACGTTTATGAGGACTGGTAAACGTTTGTGAGGACTGATAAACGTTTGTGAGGACTGGTACACGTTTGCGAGGACTGGTACACATTCATTCATCCTTTGTAGTGCTCGCGTTCTCTCTCTCTCTCTCTCTCTCTGGCAAATTAGGTTAGGTCAACAAGGCAAGGGTCGGAGGTCAAAGCAGAGAGAGAGAGAGAGAGAGAGAGAGAGAGAGAGAGAGAGAGAGAGAGAGAAAGAGAGAGATTCTGAATTCATGAGGATTATGACGCGTTTTGACAGTATATATTGGCTATCCTTAGAGACGATTTTATGCGGCTTAGGAAGGACCTCTAGGAATCTAGGAGGTCCAAACCAACTCACTCATGCCTCCGACTCCCACAGATCCTTCCTAAGCTGAATACAATCGTCCAGTGCTAGCCAAAATATACACCCGCCAAAACGCGTCAAAATACTCAAGGTGCTAACCCGTGGAAGATTAGGAAGAATTTCGACCTTATAATCTGGCTATCATTAGACGATTGCATACAGCTTAGGAAGGTTCTGTGGGAATTGCATACAGCTTAGGAAGGTTCTGTGGGAATTGCATACAGCTTAGGAAGGTTCTGTGGGAATTGCATACAGCTTAGGAAGGTTCTGTGGGAATTGCATACAGCTTAGGAAGGTTCTGTGGGAATTGCATACAGCTTAGGAAGGTTCTGTGGGAATTGCATACAGCTTAGGAAGGTTCTGTGGGAATTGCATACAGCTTAGGAAGGTTCTGTGGGAATTGCATACAGCTTAGGAAGGTTCTGTGGGAATTGCATACAGCTTAGGAAGGTTCTGTGGGAATTGCATACAGCTTAGGAAGGTTCTGTGGGAATTTTAAGGGTAAAGACAATTAATTTGATCACCAACCCACCAATTAACTTACAAATAAACCTAATTAATGAAATCAATGAAACAAATAAATACATGTGTTACTCCAAGGATTCGAACCTAGGACACTCACACCGAAATTCCGCGCACTAACCATTACTCTCAATAAACCCTCTGACTTCCATATACCCTTCCTAATCTGAGTATAATCGTCTAAAATAAAACCAGAAAACAGAAACGAAATGTGTAAATGGATCTTGAAAGGGTTAACACTATCTGGTGCAACGTCTCGGGGGTTATTATGGTATTTTGTTTAATTATTATTGAGAGTTATATTAGTTTAAGCCATTTTCGAACAATATGTTTTTAGTTTACCTGCTAGACTTGGACAAACGCCTCTCCAAACCCCCTTCAAACTAAAAAAAAACGTCCCCCAGACCCCCTTCAAGCTAAATGTGTACATTTTTCGGTAGAAAAATTTCCCGGCCAAAGGCCGGTTTCTCACAAATTGCGGGCTCGCTATCGCTCGCCCAGGAAAAATCGACATCTTATTGGGTTGAAGCATCATATAATTTCCAAACTAATACGATGAAACGTCTTAAATTCTCCAAAATAATGGAGTCAAATTGGGAGGCTCCAAATTGGCACACCCTGCACCTAATAGGGTTAAGGGGGGATGGGTGTATTTATCTGTTCATTTAGATATCTATTTTGATCTATTTGAGCTTCTGAAATACCTGTCCTAATAATAACTATGGACATGTACAGAGGGAAAAGTGTTAACCCCTTCTGTACCGGTGCCGTCATTGAAAACTTTACTCCGGCTGCTATAAGACGTTTTTATTCAGCTTAAAAAGGGCCTCCAGCAATGATCAGGCTTCGAACTCTCTCACTTACCCCTTCTTACTACCACGGATCCTTATTAAACTGCAAACAATCATCGTCTAAACTGCAAACAATCATCGTCTAAACTGCAAACAATCATCGTCTAAACTGCAAACAATCATCGTCTAAACTGCAAACAATCATCGTCTAAATATTGCTAACATAAAATATTGCTAACATAAAATATTGCTAACATAAAATATTGCTAACATAAAATATTGCTAACATAAAATATTGCTAACATAAAATATTGCTAACATAAAATATTGCTAACATAAAATATTGCTAACATAAAATATTGCTAACATAAAATATTGCTAACATAAAATATTGCTAACATAAAATATTGCTAACATAAAATATTGCTAACATAAAATATTGCTAACATAAAATATTGCTAACATAAAATATTGCTAACATAAAATATTGCTAACATAAAATATTGCTATCATAAAATATTGCTAACATAAAATATTGCTAACATAAAATATTGCTAACATAAAATATTGCTAACATAAAATATTGCTAACATAAAATTACGAAGACGTCGCTGGTACAGAAGGGGTTAACCCTATTAGTTGCAGGGCGGGCCAATTTGGTTCCTCCCTGTTTTACTCCATTAGTTTGGAGATTTTGAGAGGTTTCTTCTCATTAGTTTGGCGATTATAAGATGCTTCAACCAAATAAGGTGTGGATTTTTCCTTGGGCGAGCGATAACGAGCCTGCAATTTGGGAGAAACCGGCCTTTGGTCGGGACATTTTGCTACCGAGAAATGTACACATTTAGCTTGCAGGGGGTCTGGGGGACGTTTTTTTAGGTTTAAAGGGTGTCTGGAGAGGCGTTTTTTTAAGTCTAGGTGTAAACTAAAGACACATTGTTCGAAAATGACTAAACTAATTTAACAGAATACTATAATAACCCTTAAGACGTTGCACCAGATAGTGTTAAGATAATTCACGAGTTACTTTACCAAGTTTATTTATCAAGTTTATTTGTCAAGTATGATTATATGGAGTTGGAAGAACTGGACCACTTTCTCCCTCATGTTTAGCCCCATTAGTTTATTTATCAAGTATGATTATATGGAGTTGGAAGAACTGGACCACTTTCTCCCTCATGTTTAGCCCCATTAGTTTTCAGATGTTAAGATGATTGCCCCATTAGTTAGTCGATTTTAAGACCTTTCGCCCCATTTCGTCGTCAATATTTAGACCTTTCGTGCTATTTAGGTATCGATTTTTTCCCTGGAGAACGATAGTGAGCCTGTAATATTGGAAAAACCGGCCTTCGGCCACGACATTTTTCTACCGAAAAATGTACAAATTGATCAAGAAGATGAATCTAATGGATGTGTTTTTAAATTTGATGGAGGTCTAGGGAGGAAACTAGAAAAATAATGAATACATGCAAAAATCGCCCAAAAAGTGAACCATCCCTCCTTAAGGAACACACATACAGTATATATATTTATATACATATATATACATATACATATACTGTATATATATATATATACTGTATATATATATATATATATATAATATATATATATATATATATACATATATATACATATATATATATATATATATTGTATATATATATATATATATATATATATATATATATATACATATATACAATATATATATATATATATATATATATATATATATATATATATATATATATATATATATATATATATATATATATATATATATATATAGGCAGTCAGAGAACAATACCATAAGGAACTTATATATATAGGCAGTGTGAAAACAATACTTTAAGGGGGGTCACCTGCTTTTCTTATCTTCTTTTCTCTCTGTATGTGGCTTGTATCCATTCGGCCCCATTCAGCCTACTGTTTTAAGACATTTATCCCCATACAGGTGTCGATTTATTCCTAGCGAGCGATAACGAGCCAGCATTGTATGGAGAAATCCGGCTTCGCCGGTGACATATTTGTATCGAAAAATGTACAAATTTAGCCTACTGACAAAAACAAAAACATATGCTGGCTCGCTACTGCTCGGAAAAAATCGTCACCTGGATGGTGATAAACGTCTTAAAACAGTAGGCTGGATGGGGCCGAATGGATACAACCTTAGAGAGAGGGAGAAAGAGGAAAAAAAGCTAGGTGGGCCTAGTAAGGGATATCTCGGCACCAAGTGTATTTTGATCAATAATTGATATCAGCAATAATATTATCTAAGCTTCATTTCTTCATATCGAGTGATATATACAAATATGTCCAAACACTTACCCACATTATTCAATATCTGGCAGACATTAATACAACACAGAGCAAGCCAAACGTAATGACAGCTGGGATATGACTTATTAGCGCGACCGTACATTACTACATGAGCAAATTACACTACTGTGTGTAATGGAAAATATATATATATATATATATATATATATATATATATATATATATATATATATATACTGCATATATACTGTATATATATATACTGTATACTGTATATATGTATATGTATAAATAACCGTACCTACATAAACGGTAGAGGTACAGTATCGCTAATAAGTCATGTCCCAGCTGTCATTACGTTTGGCTCACTCTGTGCTATATGAATGTCTGTCCGACGTTGAATGGGGGGGGGGGGGGGAGTGTAGGAACATTCTTGTATACCTCACCCGAAACGAATAAATCAAGTTTTAGATATTACTGATACCAATTATTGATCGTAATATACTTGGTGCCGAGACATGACTTATTAGGCCGACTGTAACGTTTGGTGACATACAGTATATACTCTTTATTCTGGCTACTATTAGACGATTGTATTCAGCGTAGAAGGGACCTCTAGCAAACAATAAGGCTTCAAACAATATCCACCATCCCTTTCGACTACCACAGATCCTTCTTAAGCAACATAACATTGTTTAAATATAATATAACTGTTGAAGAAAAACCCCTACACGTAAGAATATTGTATATAATTAAGGTACAGTCGCGCTAATAAGTCATGCTTCAGCTGTCATTACCTTTGGCTTGCTCTGTGTTGTATTTATGTCTGTCAGATGTTGAATAGGGTGGGTAAGTGTAGGAACATGTTTTTATATTTCGCTCGATATGAAGAAATGAAGCTTAGATATTGCTGATACCAATTATTGATCAAAACATACTTGGTGCCGAGACATCACTTATTAGCACGACTGTACCTATTATTGTTATCATCACAGTTTGCTTTGTAGTGCTTGTGTTTTGGTCGATGTATTTATCTATTTATTTATATATGACTTTCTTCGCTACACCTCCATCAAGCTTAAAAAAACACTCCCTAGACTCCCTTTCAAGATAAATGCGTACATTTTTCGAGAAAAAAAAATCCTGGCCGAAGGCCGATTCCTTTTAAAATTATAGGCTCGCTATCGATCGCCAGGCATAAATCGACACTTAAATGGCATGAAAAGTCTTAATTTTGACAGAAATGGGGCGAAAAGTCATAAAATCGGCAAAGTAACGGAAAAAACGTCTTAGGATCTCAAAACTATTATGGTACACACGAGGGAGAAGGGGGTCCATAAAACTATTATGGTACACACGAGGGAGAAGGGGGTCCATAAAACTATTATGGTACACACGAGGGAGAAGGGGGTCCAAAAAACTATTATGGTACACACGAGGGAGAAGGGGGTCCATAAAACTATTATGGTACACACGAGGGAGAAGGGGGTCCATAAAACTATTATGGTACACACGAGGGAGAAGGGGGTCCATAAAACTATTATGGTACACACGAGGGAGAAGGGGGTCCATAAAACTATTATGGTACACACGAGGGAGAAGGGGGTCCATAAAACTATTATGGTACACACGAGGGAGAAGGGGGTCCATAAAACTATTATGGTACACACGAGGGAGAAGGGGGTCCATAAAACTATTATGGTACACACGAGGGAGAAGGGGGTCCATAAAACTATTATGGTACACACGAGGGAGAAGGGGGTCCATAAAACTATTATGGTACACACGAGAGGGTAGGGTATCCATAAAACTATTATGGTACACACGAGGGAGAAGGGGGTCCATAAAACTATTATGGTACACACGAGGGAGAAGGGGGTCCATAAAACTATTATGGTACACACGAGGGAGAAGGGGGTCCATAAAACTATTATGGTACACACGAGGGAGAAGGGGGTCCATAAAACTATTATGGTACACACGAGGGAGAAGGGGGTCCATAAAACTATTATGGTACACACGAGGGAGAAGGGGGTCCATAAAACTATTATGGTACACACGAGGGAGAAGGGGGTCCATAAAACTATTATGGTACACACGAGGGAGAAGGGGGTCCATAAAACTATTATGGTACACACGAGGGAGAAGGGGGTCCATAAAACTATTATGGTACACACGAGGGAGAAGGGGGTCCATAAAACTATTATGGTACACACGAGGGAGAAGGGGGTCCATAAAACTATTATGGTACACACGAGGGAGAAGGGGGTCCATAAAACTATTATGGTACACACGAGGGAGAAGGGGGTCCATAAAACTATTATGGTACGCACGAGGGAGAAGGGGGTCCATAAAACTATTATGGTACGCACGAGGGAGAAGGGGGTCCATAAAACTATTATGGTACGCACGAGGGAGAAGGGGGTCCATAAAACTATTATGGTACGCACGAGGGAGAAGGGGGTCCATAAAACTATTATGGTACGCACGAGGGAGAAGGGGGTCCATAAAACTATTATGGTACGCACGAGGGAGAAGGGGGTCCATAAAACTATTATGGTACGCACGAGGGAGAAGGGGGTCCATAAAACTATTATGGTACGCACGAGGGAGAAGGGGGTCCATAAAACTATTATGGTACACACGAGGGAGAAGGGGGTCCATAAAACTATTATGGTACACACTAGGGAGAAGGGGGTCCATAAAACTATTATGGTACGCACGAGGGAGAAGGGGGTCCATAAAACTATTATGGTACGCACGAGGGAGAAGGGGGTCCATAAAACTATTATGGTACACACGAGGGAGAAGGGGGTCCATAAAACTATTATGGTACGCACGAGGGAGAAGGGGGTCCATAAAACTATTATGGTACGCACGAGGGAGAAGGGGGTCCATAAAACTATTATGGTACGCACGAGGGAGAAGGGGGTCCATAAAACTATTATGGTACGCACGAGGGAGAAGGGGGTCCATAAAACTATTATGGTACGCACGAGGAAGAAGGGGGTCCTAAAAACTATTATGGTACGCACGAGGGAGAAGGGGGGTCCATAAAACTATTATGGTACGCACGAGGGAGAAGGGGGTCCATAAAACTATTATGGTACGCACGAGGGAGAAGGGGGTCCATAAAACTATTATGGTACGCACGAGGGAGAAGGGGGTCCATAAAACTATTATGGTACACACGAGGGAGAAGGGGGTCCATAAAACTATTATGGTACGCACGAGGGAGAAGGGGGTCCATAAAACTATTATGGTACACACGAGGGAGAAGGGGGTCCATAAAACTATTATGGTACACACGAGGGAGAAGGGGGTCCATAAAACTATTATGGTACACACGAGGGAGAAGGGGGTCCATAAAACTATTATGGTACACACGAGGGAGAAGGGGGGTCCATAAAAACTATTATGGTACGCACGAGGGAGAAGGGGGTCCATAAAACTATTATGGTACACACGAGGGAGAAGGGGGTCCATAAAACTATTATGGTACACACGAGGGAGAAGGGGGTCCATAAAACTATTATGGTACACACGAGGGAGAAGGGGGTCCATAAAACTATTATGGTACGCACGAGGGAGAAGGGGGTCCATAAAACTATTATGGTACGCACGAGGGAGAAGGGGGTCCATAAAACTATTATGGTACGCACGAGGGAGAAGGGGGTCCATAAAAATATTATGGTACACACGAGGGAGAAGGGGGTCCATAAAACTATTATGGTACACACGAGGGAGAAGGGGGTCCATAAAACTATTATGGTACGCACGAGGGAGAAGGGGGTCCATAAAACTATTATGGTACACACGAGGGAGAAGGGGGTCCATAAAACTATTATGGTACACACGAGGGAGAAGGGGGTCCATAAAACTATTATGGTACACACGAGGGAGAAGGGGGTCCATAAAACTATTATGGTACACACGAGGGAGAAGGGGGTCCATAAAACTATTATGGTACACACGAGGGAGAAGGGGGTCCATAAAACTATTATGGTACGCACGAGGGAGAAGGGGGTCCATAAAACTATTATGGTACGCACGATGGAGAAGGGGGTCCATAAAACTATTATGGTACGCACGAGGGAGAAGGGGGTCCATAAAACTATTATGGTACGCACGAGGGAGAAGGGGGTCCATAAAACTATTATGGTACACACGAGGGAGAAGGGGGTCCATAAAACTATTATGGTACACACGAGGGAGAAGGGGGTCCATAAAACTATTATGGTACGCACGAGGGAGAAGGGGGTCCATAAAACTATTATGGTACACACGAGGGAGAAGGGGGATCCATAAAACTATTATGGTACACACGAGGGAGAAGGGGGTCCATAAAACTATTATGGTACACACGAGGGAGAAGGGGGTCCATAAAACTATTATGGTACGCACGAGGGAGAAGGGGGTCCATAAAAGCTATTATGGTACAGAGGAGGGAGAAGGGGGTCCATAAAACTATTATGGTACACACGAGGGAGAAGGGGGTCCATAAAACTATTATGGTACACACGAGGGAGAAGGGGGTCCATAAAACTATTATGGTACACACGAGGGAGAAGGGGGTCCATAAAACTATTATGGTACACACGAGGGAGAAGGGGGCCAAAAAAACTATTATGGTACGCACGAGGGAGAAGGGGGTCCATAAAACTATTATGGTACGCACGAGGGAGAAGGGGGTCCATAAAACTATTATGGTACACACGAGGGAGAAGGGGGTCCATAAAACTATTATGGTACACACGAGGGAGAAGGGGGTCCATAAAACTATTATGGTACACACGAGGGAGAAGGGGGTCCATAAAACTATTATGGTACGCACGAGGGAGAAGGGGGTCCATAAAACTATTATGGTACACACGAGGGAGAAGGGGGTCCATAAAACTATTATGGTACGCACGAGGGAGAAGGGGGTCCATAAAACTATTATGGTACACACGAGGGAGAAGGGGGTCCATAAAACTATTATGGTACACACGAGGGAGAAGGGAGTCCATAAAACTATTATGGTACACACGAGGGAGAAGGGGGTCCATAAAAAGCAACTACCTCCCCCTTAGTATAACTATGGTTCTTGCCGGAGGGATGTGTGGGTGGGGAGAGAGTCTTCCGTTCTACTGTCCCTGTCTTAAACCATAGCAGATACTATATATATATATATATATATATATATATATATATATTGAGGGTATTTGTTTAAGGGATTTTTCTCTGGACCCCTTTCTCCCTCATGTTTAGCCCCATTGCTCTTGAGATTTTAAGACATTCGCTCCATTAGTTTGGCTATTTTAGGAGCTTTCGCCCCATGCATGCTAATATTAAAACCTTTCATGCCACTTAGGTGTCAATATTTTCCTGGCGAGCGATAGCGAGCCTGTATTTTAAGAGGGAAAGGCCTTCGGCCGGGACATTTTTCTACCGATAAACGTACACATTTATATTGAAAGTGGGTCTAGGGGGTGTAATTTTAAGGTTGATGGAGGCCTAGGGAACAAATTAAAACCTCCCCTTAAACTTCATGGAGGTCTAGGGAGGAAACTGAAAAAAAAGAATATGTATATATATATATATACCGGTATATATATATACCGGTATATATATATACCGGTATATATATATATATATATATATATATATATATATATATATATATATATATATATATATGTATATATGTATATACCGGTATATATATATATATATATATATGTATATATGTATATATACCGGTATATATATATATATATATATATATATATATATAACATAAATATAAAATGAACGAATAAAGCCAATATCTCCCTTTGACTGACCAGATTTTTGGTCTGTTAATTCAGTTATTCATTTATTTTTTGTTTCCTCGCTAGACCTCCATCAAACTGTAAAAAAACACCCTCTAGAGTCTCCTTCAAGATAAATTTGTACATTTTTCGGTAAAAAAAAATCCCGGCCGATGGCCGGTTAGTCCAAAAATTACAGGCTCGCCAGGAAAAAATCGACACCTAAATGGCACGAAAGGTCTAAATATTGACAAAGAAATGGGGTGTAAAGTTATAAAATCGCCAAACTAATGCGCCAAACGTCTTAAAATCTCAAATATAATATGCTAAACATGAGGGAGAAGGGGGTCCATAAAAAGTGAGTACTACCCCCTTAAGGCCGGACCGCCTAGTTGGAAGTGAAGAGTCTGTGTAGTCTGTGTGTCTATGTAACTCTATATAGATTTTCTCTCGCTCTCTATCTCTCTCTCTCGCTCACAATCTCTCTCTCTCACGCTCTATCTCTCTCTCTCACACGCTCTCTATCTCTCTCTCACACACTCTATCTCTCTCTCATGCTCTATCTCTCTCTCTCACACACTCTATCTCTCTCTCATGCTCTATCTCTCTCTCTCACACACTCTATCTCTCTCTAACACACTCTATCTCTCTCTCATGCTCTATCTCTCTCTCTCACACACTCTATCTCTCTCTCATGCTCTATCTCTCTCTCACACGCTCTATATCTCCCTCTCTCACACGCTCTATCTCTCTCTCTCACACGCTCTATCTCTCTCTCTCACGCTCTATCTCTCTCTCTCACACGCTCTATCACTCTCTCTCACGCTCTATCTCTCTCTCTCACACGCTCTATGTCTCTCTCTCACACACTCTATCTCTCTCTCACGCTCTATCTCTCTGTCTCACACGCTCTATCTCTCTCACACGCTCTATCTCTCTCACATGCTCTATCTCTCTCACATGCTCTATCTCTCTCTCTCACACACTCTATCTCTCTCTCTCTCACGCTCTATCTCTCTCTCTCACATGCTCTATCTCTCTCTCACACGCTCTATCTCTCTCTCTCACATGCTCTATCTCTCTCTCACACGCTCTATCTCTCTCTCTCACATACTCTATCTCTCTCTCTCACACTCTATCTCTCTCTTTCACACGCTCTATCTCTCTCTCTCTCACGCACTATCTCTTTCTCTCACACGCTCTATCTCTCTCTCTCACACGCTCTATCTCTCTCTCTCACACGCTATCTCTCTCTCTCTCACACGCTCTATCTCTCTCTCTCTTACATGCTCTATCTCTCTCACATGCTCTATCTCTCTCTCTCACATGCTCTATCACTCTCACACGCTCTATCTCTCTCTCTCACACGCTCTATCTCTCTCTCTCACATGCTCTATCTCTCTCTCTCTCACACGCTCTATCTCTCTCTCTCTCACACTCTACCTCTCTCTCTCTCACATGCTCTATCTCTCTCTCTCACACGCTCTATCTCTCTCTCACATGCTCTATCTCTCTCCCTCACACGCTCTATCTCTCTCTCTCTCACACACTCTATCTCTCTCCCTCACACGCTCTATCTCTCTCTCTCTCACACACTCTATCTCTCTCTCTCTCTCACGCTCTATCTCTCTCTCTCACACGCTCTCTCTCTCTCTCTCACACGCTCTATCTTCACAACCGCCTCTCTCTCTCACGACACTGCTCTATCTCTCATCTCTCTCTCACACTCTATCTCTCTCTCTCTCTCACGCTCTATCTCTCTCTCTCACACGCTCTCTCTCTCTCTCTCACACGCTCTCTCTCTCTCTCTCACACGCTCTATCTCTCTCTCTCACACGCTCTATCTCTCTCTCACACGCTCTATCTCTCTCACACGCTCTATCTCTCTCTCTCACACGCTATATCTCTCTCACACGCTCTATCTATCTCTCTCACACGCTCTATCTCTCTCTCTCACACGCTCTATCTCTCTCACACGCTCTATCTCTCTGTCTCTCACGCTCTATCTCTCTCTCTCACACGCTCTATCTCTCTCTCTCACACGCTCTATCTCTCTCTCTCTCACACGCTCTATCTCTCTCACATGCTCTATCTCTCTCTCTCTTACGCTCTATCTCTCTCTCTCACATGCTCTATCTCTTTCTCTCACACGCTCTATCTCTCTCTCACACGCTCTATCTCTCTCTCTCACATGCTCTATCTCTCTCTCTCTCACACGCTCTATCTCTCGCTCTCACGCTCTATCTCTCTCTCTCACACGCTCTATCTCTCTCTCTCACACGCTCTATCTCTTTCTCTCTCACATGCTCTATCTCTCTCTCTCACACACTCTATCTCTCTCTCACATGCTCTATCTCTCTCTCACACGCTCTATCTCTCTCTCTCACACGCTCAATCTCTCTCGCACACGCTATATCTCTCTCTCACACGCTCTATCTCTCTCTCACACGCTATATCTCTCTCTCACACGCTCTATCTCTGTCTCTCACACGCTCTATCTCTCTCTCTCACACACTCTATCTCTCTCACACGCTCTATCTCTCTCTCTCACATGCTCTATCTCTCTCTCTCACACGCTCTATCTCTCTCTCTCACACGCTCTATCTCTCTCTCTCTCACACGCTCTATCTCTCTCTCTCACACGCTCTATCTCTCTCTCTCACACGCTCTATCTCTCTCTCTCACACGCTCTATCTCTCTCTCTCACACGCTCTCTCTCTCTCTCTCACACGCTCTATCTCTCTCTCTCACACGCTCTATCTCTCTCTCTGTCAGTTAAATAGTATATAGGGTTATACAATCTCTCTCACTCTCACACTCTCTCCCTCCCACACACACACTCACCCAAACACTCTCTCCCTCCCTCCCTCACTATCCCTCCAACACACCCACACTCCCTATCTCTCCCTCCTACACACACGCTCTCTCTCCCTCCCTCTCCACCTCCCACACACACTCACTCTCCCTCCCTCCCTCACACACACACACACTTTCTCTCTCCCTCACACACACACACACACACTCCCCCCCCCCCCCCCCCCCCCCCACACACACTCACTCTCTCTCCCCGGTAGCAGCATAAGTCTGGAAATAAAGTGCATTACCGCCGCTAACATCATTTCTTGCTCCAGAAATGTGGCCCCTCCTATTCATGTCCCCCCCCCCCCCCCTCCCTCCCTTCTCTCTCTCTCTACCTTGCTATCTGTTTTTCTCTTGGCCTGTCTACTCCTCTCTTCCTCTCTCTCTCTCTACCTTGCTATCTGTTGTTCTCTTGGCCTGTCTACTCCTCTCTCCCTCTCTCCCTTTTTTTAGTATACAAATCACTCCATTACCTGTGTCAAATATTTGTATGTTTTATTAAAATATCGTAAATAGGCTAGCCTCTTGATATCGAAATTGAGATAGCTATTACCTCCATGTAAACAGGCCCAACTAACTCCCATTAGGTCTACCACATACTCTATTTTATATGCCTTCATACTAACCAATATCTCTCTTTTTTTACAGTCTCATGTAATCATAAAATTCAAACACATATTTCTATAGTTTTACAGGCTCTCGACATAGTATCTGATTACTAACATATCTCACATATATTTTTCATTTATTTTCACAGGGCTTTTGAAAACTGTATCTTAAATTAATACTATATCATCTTAGCAGCCAAAATGCCTTCGAACTTGAAACGTTGCGAGCAGTGTACAGGTCGATTCGCTGGACAATACTTCAGTGACTACTTCTCCAACCCGGAATGCAGGCTGTGCGAAAACCGCCGACATCTGTTAGAAGGTCTGAACGAAGTAAAAAACCAACTATGTCAAACTCCAGAAGGAATTCTACTCTTTGCAGGAATTTGTTTCCCTCAATGTAGCAGCAACACCAGAAACCCAGCAGGATGTAGGACTACCAGTGCAGGTGTCTAGCCAAGACAAACGAAACTGCCCTCCCTTCTCCCCCTAGATCTCCTTCCCCAC
Organism: Paralithodes platypus; assembly: GCA_032716605.1. Classification (NCBI taxonomy): domain Eukaryota; kingdom Metazoa; phylum Arthropoda; class Malacostraca; order Decapoda; family Lithodidae; genus Paralithodes; species Paralithodes platypus. Next base: position 12,343,820 of record CM064500.1, read on the forward strand.
CCAGAATTGACCAGCCGCTAACACCCCCACCAGCCAGCCCACCCGCCCCCCACAACAGCCCTCCATCCCCTCAAAATTCCAGAGTCTCTCCCACCAGCTTTACTCCCGTAAGAAATGGGGCGAGGCAATCAAAAAGGAGGTCACATCTGCCGGTCACCACATTTAATAAATACCAGATTCTGACAGAAACAGGAGACGAAACTGAGGAGACCAGGCTCATTGGAGACTCCATCTTACGAGGACAACTTGAAGAGTTCTGTGGAAGAGTCCCAAACCACAGAAAGCGTTTTTGCATACCGGGTGCAGGTTTGGACGACATCACAGCAGCCTTCGACGATGTCACCATCAACGCTGACGAGAACACCCTGTTCGTGATTCACGCAGGGTCGAACGATGTAATGCGCACCAGATCAGAGGAACTAATGGAAAAATATCCGAAGGCAATCCAGCGTTACAAGAGTAAGTCATGTAACATAATCATTTCAGGCATTCTTCCCAAGATCGATGCAGAGACCGGTTTCTACGATAAGGCGTTCAGTACTAATAACAGACTTAAATCCCTCTGCTCACAGGAAGATGTCGAATATCTCAATCTCTGGGACCATTTCTACAATCAACACATTCTCTTTCAGGATGATGGCTGCCATTTGAATTCAGTCGGAGGAGCACGCCTAGGCAGACTCCTACATGATGCAGTCTGCACTTTCAGATCAAAAAACGACAACCGAGCAGGGGCAGTAGCAGCGACATAAACTACCCCATATCAAATGTAAACTCTATCCAAAATAATATCACGGCCTGCTACGTTAATGCACGCAGCTTACGCAATAAATTCGAAGACCTGGAAGCACTTGCATGTATGGAGGAATGTGATATAATCGGTGTTTCAGAATCTTGGATCAACACGGAAAGCGTGATTTTTTGGCGGAATACGCATTACCAGGTTATACTCCCTTCAGCTGCGAAAGATCCCAAAGAATGGGAGGTGGGGTTCTGCTATATGTTAAAAGTAATCTTCACCCAATCGAGGTAACCAAACCTGCCATAAATAATATTGATACTAGTTACGTTCAAATAAATAATCAAGCAAGCAAGATAATAATTGGCCTAATTTATCGACCTCCTGCACAATCACCCGATACTGACGAGAAACTCTATGATCAAATAGCCGAAATAAGTTGTCAGGAAGAAGACGTAATATTTGGCGATTTCAATCTGCCTGTCACAACATGGGGCGAACCACTAAATGCTCACGCGGGACATGATCTATATGCTAATCTTCAGGAAAGTGCCCTTTATCAACACGTAGAACACCCAACGAGGGGAAATAACATTCTGGATATTATTCTTTCGACAAATGAAAGACTGGTAAATAGCGTTAAAATCGGACCGGAATTTAGCTCTAGTGACCATAGGATAGTGTCCTTTAACATTAAAGTAAATAATGACAAAGAAAACGTGAGCACGGAAAAAGTACCAGATTATCGAAGGGCCGACTTTAACAAACTTAGAAGGCATCTTGCCAATACTGACTGGAGTGAAATGACCGAAACTCATGATGTAAATCGATTATGGAACATATTATCTAATAACCTAAACAAAGCAATAAATACAAGCATCCCTCTACGAAACCGGCGCCCAGCAGGCAAATATAAGCCAAAATGGTGGAATAATGAAATAAAAAACATCCTCTTAGTAAAAAAGCAGGCATACCAAAAATATAAGGCAACTCAGAATAATAGCGATAAATTAGAACACGATAGACTGCGTCGAACAACCAAAAATCTCATCAAAGGAAGTAAGAAGAATCTGGAACTTCATATTGCCAGCTCCAGCAAGTCCAATCCGAAAGAATTTTACAGCTATATAAGAAACAAACAATATCGTAACTTCAACAATAGGCCCACTTGTTGCGGAAAATGGAGATCATACAGATAACAAAGTACAAATGGCGAATATCCTAAATAACTATTTTGCATCAGTTTTCACGTCGGAAGATACTACCGGTAACCGACCTACCCCTACGAATCAATCAAATGGCACTGAGCTCGAAAACTTTACGATTTATGAAGACGATATCCTGTTCGCAATCAACAATTTGAAAGTTAATAAAACCCCAGGCCCTGAAAAAATATCCCCAAGGATCCTAAAAGAAGCAAAACACGAATTATTAAACCCACTCGCAAATCTGTTCAACAAATCATTGAATGTTGGGATAGTTCCAAACGAATGTAAACTAGCTAACGTGACACCCATATACAAAAAAGGAAATAAGTCCTCTCCCGGCAATTATCGACCAATTAGCTTAACATCGGTAACGGGCAAATTAATGGAAACCATTATAAGGGACAAAAATAGTAAAACATTTGGAAGAAAATAATTTAATAAAAGATTCTCAGCACAGTTTTAGAAATAAACGTTCATGCTTAACAAACTTACTCGACTTCTTCAATGATGTTTACAAATCATATGATAAGGATAGAGCAGTTGATATAATATATCTCGATTTTCAGAAAGCTTTCGATACCGTACCCCACAAGAGACTAATTGACAAAATAAAAGCTCATGGCATAACAGGAAAAAACTCTGAAATGGCTCGAAAATTGACTCTCAGACCGTAAACAACGAGTAGTAATAAATGGTGAAGTATAGGGTTGGTGCAAAGTCAATCCGGGCGTTCCCCAGGGTTCGGTATTAGGTCCTATTCTTTTTATAATTTACAAAAACGACTTAGACGAAGGAATAGAATGCAAAATTTCGAAATTTGCTGACGATACAAAAATTACTAATAAAGTAACCTCAACAGTACATTGGCAAAAACTACAAGGTGACCTAGACACTTTAGAAAACTGGGCAGAAAAAATGGTAAATGAAATTCAACATAGAAAAATGCAAAGTATTACACATCGGTAGTAACAACGCTAAAAAAGATTACTCAATGAACAACATTCAACTATCAAATACAAATAATGAAAAGGATCTGGGAGTTATAATATCAAGTGACCTGAAGCCGAGTAAACAGTGTACAGAGGTAATAAAAACTGCTAATAAATTGGTGGGTTTCATCGGCAGAACATTCAAATTCAAATCAGAAAAAATCATACTTACTCTATTCAACTCATTGGTGCGTCCCCATCTCGAATACTGCGTGCAATTCTGGTCACCGTACTACCAAAAGGACATAAATAAACTTGAAAGGGTGCAACGCAGAGTCACTAAAATGATACCTAGATTGCGTAATAAACCGTACGAAGAGCGCTTAAAAGAACTAAATTTGTTTAGCTTAACAAAGTGCAGAATGAGAGGTGACCTAATAGAGGTGTTCAAAATCTTCAAGGGATTCAGCAACCTAAATGTAAGCGAATTATTTACGATCAATCAAGCAAACACGAGAAACAATGGTTATAAGATTATAGGCAAGCGTTTTCATTCTCACGAGGCGAAGCATTTCTTCTTCAACCGCGTTGTGAATAATTGGAACAGACTACCCTCGAACATTGTAAACTGTAATACTGTCGAAACATTTAAGAACCATCTGGATGAACACATGGCAAATAACCCCCGATTAACACAGTTTCTTTCAGAATAACGCGCAACGAAATGTCAACGCATACCGCAATGTATATTGATTTTCATACATCTGTTCCCTTTCAGAATTGTAGTAAATAGAGTTAGCTTAGATTACAAATCAACTTCTTTTTTCTCCCTGTCCTGTTCGAATTTCCGTGTCAGTTTTTCAATACTGCATGGTATTTTTCCTATCTGTTTCCATGCCAGCATTAGCTGGAGGGAGTGGTGGGTGGGGAGGAGCCTTCTTCTTTGCTATCCTTTTCTCTACCTCGTAGTCAGTAGATTAGTAGTTTTAGATATCCAAACTGCCCCGTAAGGACCAATAGGTCTGTTGCAGTTTGTTCTCCTTTGTATTCCTTTGTATTCCTTTGTACCTTGCTATCTGTTCCTCTCTCAGCCTGTATACTCCTCTCTCCCTCCCTCTCTCTCTCTCTCTCTCTCTCTACCTTGCTATCTGTTCTTCTCTTGGCCTGTCTACTCCTCTCTCCCTCTCTCTCTCCCTACCTTGCTATCTGTTCCTCTCTCAGCCTGTATACTCCTCTCTCCCTCCCTCTCTCTCTCTCTCTCTCTCTCTCTCTCTCTCTCTCTCTCTCTACCTTGCTATCTGTTCTTCTCTTGGCCTGTCTACTCCTCTCTCCCTCTCTCTCTCCCTACCTTGCTATCTGTTCCTCTCTCAGCCTGTATACTCCTCTCTCCCTCCCTCTCTCTCTCTCTCTCTCTCTCTCTCTCTCTCTCTCTCTACCTTGCTATCTGTTCTTCTCTTGGCCTGTCTACTCCTCTCTCCCTCTCTCTCTCCCTACCTTGCTATCTGTTCCTCTCTCAGCCTGTCTACTCCTCTCTCCCTCTCTCTCTCTCTCTCTACCTTGCTATCTGTTCTTCTCTTGGCCTGTCTACTCCTCTCTCCCTCTCTACCTTGCTATCTGTTCCTCTCTTGGCCTGTCTACTCCTCTCTCCCTCTCTCTCTCTCTCTCTCTCTCTCTCTCTCTCTCTCTCTCTCTACCTTGCTATCTGTTCTTCTCTTGGCCTGTCTACTCCTCTCTCTCTCTCTCTCTCTCTACCTTGCTATCTGTTCTTCTCTTGGCCTGTCTACTCCTCTCTCTCTCTCTCTCTCTCTACCTTGCTATCTGTTCCTCTCTTGGCCTGTCTACTCCTCTCTCTCTCTCTACCTTGCTATCTGTTCCTCTCTTGGCCTGTCTACTCCTCTCTCCCTCTCTACCTTGCTATCTGTTCCTCTCTTGGCCTGTCTACTCCTCTCTCCCTCTCTACCTTGCTATCTGTTCCTCTCTTGGCCTGTCTACTCCTCTCTCTCCCTCTCTCTCTCCCTACCTTGCTATCTGTTCTTCTCTCGGCCTGTCTACTCCTCTCTCCGTCTCTACCTTGCTATCTGTTCCTCTCTCGGCCTGTCTACTTCTCTCCGAGTCTCTCTCTCACTCCCTCTCTCTCTTTCTCTCCCTACCTTGCTATCTGTTCTTCTCT